>CM051032.1:49628615-49643615 GCA_027627225.1 Congeria kusceri | reverse complement strand
TTTATCCATGAATTGGGTCATGTTTTAGCGACATGACAAGATGACATTAGATATTTGAAATGTATGGAAATAAAAGATTTCGTTCTCCACCCATAATGGTGTATCAGTTGATTTTCATATGGACTGACATTTGTTTCAAAAATAATAAAAGAATGAGTGACTAAGTAAAAAGTACATGTATAAACCTGAGGTAAACAATTTCAATCTTTTCCTGCTATGCATTACAAAATTAAACACTTAAAGATACAATTGTGTAAATACATTATGTGATGACGTCAATCAAAGTGCATATAACTATTAATAACTTTAAAGTACCTTCGCCTACAAATTATAAATGTTGTTTTAAGTCAGGATTATGTTAAAATTTTATAGAACCCTCTAAAGATTCAACACGGCTTCAATGAACAAGTACTAGAATCAATATTTATCATATTCATTTCGCTTGAAAATTGTTAAACTTTTAATTGTAAACCGAACCCTTTAGTGTTGTATGTTCAGCTTTATCGCATATTCAACCACAGGAGAGCATATTTACACAGGGCCATAATGGCTGCCTGTGAGTGTGTTTAACTGCATTTAGAATACGGCGCCTTGACGCAGAGTTAAAGCGATATTGAACCCCAAATTTTTATTTATTTTGCGGCGCTTCAATTGATGTTCGCGAAATTGACATTTCTTCAATTTACTTTCCGATCTCGCGGTGTTAAGGTATTTGTTCTGAACCATAAAGAAATGTAACGCTTTTGTGATAAAGTCCGAATTTATGAGTCCACACGGCTGTGAAAATTAGTTTTATTTCATTGACTGAATTCAGTGGATGTAATATCATTCATTAGTGTATTGTGTGGTGGCAGAAGGAGGTGTGTGAGAATTTGTTGCTATATCATTTCTGTAAGTACTTGAATGATTTATTGCTTATCTTATGTTGGCCAATTTAAATTAAAGTTTCTTTGATTCTTAGAACAACACAATTAATGTTGTATTGGAAGTTACGTTTTTCCCATAAATGGCACAATCGGCATCACTATTATCTTTCTACCTGCTCCTCTTCCTCTTACTGAACCAAAACAACAACAATGGCATCATAAACAACAACAACAACAACAACAAGATAAAGAACAATCAAAATGAAAACATAGGAAGAGTGACATCGCTTAGTAAACAAATGCCCAATCTACATCGACTTGTGATCAGCACAGCAGAGTGATAACCAAAGAAAGTAAATACATATTACGTTTAAAAAGTATATGTGCAGGTATATATGCATATTTTTTTTATAAGATTCGTAATGTCCCATAGCATTTCTTACAAACATCAAAGACTTTAAATTATATGAAACAGTATTCAGTTATCATTCGTGTTTAGTCGGTGATGTGGTTGACAAGTTCCCACCCCGCTCTCCCGTCTAGATACATGACAGCAATTCTTCAGATATTCCGATTAATAAATCTTTGCCACGGCGTCCAAATCATCCGCTGACCTTTTCAATTGTGAAGGGGCTTTCAGTCTGCTTTGTGGTATGATAGGTCATCAATTAGGGACTTACATGGGATTAAAAGGGCTTACATCCAAGAGGTCCGCAGGGTGAAGACAAAACGGGAACCATCGTTCGACGGATTTGTGCATATTTGATGTGACCGACAATGGGCCACTTTGAAGCCCTGTGTTTTGTATCAGAACAGTCTGTGCAGTTATGGTGACGGGCGTATTAGCAACGAAGGTAAATATGTGACACAAAGATGAAAGTGTATTGTCTTCTGATGCTTATTATAACCGCTTTTCGTGTTTTGTTACATTAGTGTGTAATGGCACGTGTGTTCACTTGTTATATAAATCCCCTTTATGGTTATTTTCCTTTGTTATTTTATTTGAAACTTCTTTAATTTCTGCTTACATTATGTGATCTTTGTTATATTTAGGTATCGTATTTGACCATGATTTGTTTTCGCCATTTTAGGAGTGTTTTAAGTAGGTAAGTAAGTAAGTAAGTAAATTATTTATTACAGTGACATGTGTAAAATAACAAGCAAAACAAATTTGATTACAGTAGATACACCCGACCCGATGGGTCTATAAGTCAGCTGATAGTATATACATAATGCAGCAAAGTGTGAAAAAGTCTAAGAGTAACACGAATATAAATAAGCACAAAAATAATTAAGTTAGAGTATCTTATAAAGTTTCGAAACAATCTTGATGTAAATAAAATGTAAATTAGGCGCAAATAATATCTTATGAAGATCATAATCATAAACCTGTTTGTATGAACAAATTTGTTTTTATTCTCCGATGGATGTGAATGATAATTGATCAATCAATTGTATTTGTGAATCAGTGTCGTAATCATTACATGGGTAAAACACGTAACTATTAGCGGTTTGGTGCAACACCGAGCTATTTGAATTTCTTAAAAAAAACTTAAATGGAAAAGTTTTGCTTCTCTCTGTGTGGTCTGATACTTAATTTCAGAAATACCAACATATCCAGGATAGCTTTCGTTTTTTATATACAGCAACGCATAGACTTACAGACCATGCAAAGATTAGGCACGTTCGGGAATGATAAATGCAGTGGAGTTAAAACAAAGGCAACATGATTACTCTAATGATAACGGTAATTACGGTAATTCATTCTGGCAAGACCGCCTGCAGTATGTTTGATATGCTTTAATATCGAGCATATCTGTCAAATTCTCGAATTTGTCTCCTTATGCACAAAGATCAATGTCTTTAAACGATATTTATTGACACAAATTGATTTTGGTGCATGGTAACTTACAAAAACTGTTAGGCCACAAAAAAACTCTTAATTCTGTATGTTACTTACGGGTATAATAATTAATAATTTTCGGCATGCATGTCATCCTGTATGTGTCGCTCTATGAAATATCTCGCTGTATGATTATGGGAGTTGTCAATTTTAAACTTAGTATCAGCTTACAATAATGACCAATTAAATTGCGTTTTACGTATGACTTGTTATTCTGCTGGTTTTTATTTACAGTATGATTAAAACTAGGCTAAATTTAAAGATGTTTTTTAGTGTAATGTGCAGTGGGTCTAATTTTCCTTAGGGCTACCTGCTAATGATTAAGCAAATGGGTGTACACAATTATTATTAAACAACCCCAATCTTTGTATAATAAACAAAATCATACAGAATGCTATATCATTTTAGTACATGCAACTAACTTTGCGCACATGTAATCTGATTAGGTATATTTCTCCCGTTATATTGAAATACAATTTATACGACTTTATAGGATAGGATGCAGAGGCAGGCTGGAGCCTGCGACCCCTCGGTTGTGAAGCCATTGTGCTACCATTAGTCCGCAAATCCAGTATACTAGAAATGAGTATGTTTATTTACAGAGTGTTGTAAGTGACGCATTGCAATATGTAGCGTAAAGGATATGACGTCCACCATGCGACAGAAAGCTCTAGGACTTGAGAAATGCTTATAAAGCTTGCTTGCTTCTATCAATGGCCGATAACGGTGCGCAAAACATGTTGTTTTAAACATGAAACCGCATTGCATTTGCCCAGTAAACCAGTAATTACTGAGATAGAAACAAGCTGATATTAAAAGGTTTTAACAAACTAGCAGTCCAGCAGGTGGTTACCTATTAACTGCATCTAAGCTGTCACATATAACTTAATACTGACAAACTGCCTTCCCTACACCATTAGTCTTAATGCCGAGGACACCGACTGATTTATTAGCGATATTAAAGACATAATCAACGAGATAACCTTACAGATCATATCCTAAACCATCCGAATCTGATCATCGACTTATGCTGTCCGATCAAGCGACCAATATTTATAAGATTGCTGAAGGTAAGTGTGACCTTGGCCTGAATTGAGGAAAAACTAATACATGTATTAAGTCGTTGTATAGACAGAGCTGTGCAATAAAGATGTAACTTATATTAGGATAAAAAAATACAAGCTGGCTGAGTTATGATATCAGCAAGACGATTAAAACTGCATAAAACGTGGCTATGTAAAGATAATAAAAATGGAATGGCATGAAACTTATTGTTTTTCAAAACATGAAAAATGGAGTATATGGTGTGGCGGTGTGTGTGGCGATGTTCAACAACATCATGATAGGTCATCAATTAGGGACTTACATGGGATTAAAAGGGCTTACATCCAAGAGGTACCCGGGGTGAAGACAAAACGGGAACCATCGTTCGAAGGATTCGTGCATATTTGATGTGACCGACAATGGGCCACTTTAAAGCCCAGTGTTTTGTATCTGAACACTCTGGGTAGATATGGTGATGGGCGCATTAGCTAAGAATGTAAACATGTGATATAAAGATGAAAGTTAATTGTCTTCTGATGTTTATTATAACCGCATTTGTGTTGTGTTACATTCATATAGCAAATTTTGTAATGGCACATGTGTTTAATTGAATCCACTTCATGGATATTTTCATTTGTTGTTTTCTTTGAAACCTCTTTATGTTCTCTTATAGATTATGTTTTCTATTATGTTAATCTTTACCAATCGTATTTGGACACGATTAGTTTTCGCCATTTTAGGAGTGGTTTTTAGGGAATCAGTGTCGCTATTATTACATGGATAAAAGACGAAACTTTGAACGGTTTGATGTAAGACCGAGCATTTTGGTTTTATTAAAAACTTCTTTGAAAAGATTCGCTCCTCTCTGTGTGTTCTGATACTTAATTTCTGAAATACCAACATATCCAGTGGAGCTTTCATTTTGTTTTACAGCAACGCACAGACAGGCAGACCATGCAAAGATTAGTCACGTTCGGTAAAGATAAATGCATTGGAGTTAAAACACGGTAATTCATTCTGGCAAAGACCGCCTGCAGTATGTTTGATATGCTTTAATATCGAGCATATCTGTCAGAGTCTCGAATTTGTCTCCTTATGCAATAAGATCAATGTCTTTAAGCGATATTTAGTGACACAAATTGATTTTGATGCATGGTAACTTACAAAAACTGCTAGGCCACAAAAAAATACTCTTAATTCTGTATGTTACTTACGGGTATAATAATTAATAATTTTCTGCATGCATGTCATTCTGTATGTGTCGCTCTATGAAATATCTCGCTGTATGACTATGGGAGTTGTCAATTTTAAACTTAGTATTACAATATTGACCAATTAAATTGCGTTTTACGTATGACTTGTTATTCTGCTGGTCTTTATTTACAGTATGATTAAAACTAGGCTAAATTTAAAGATATTTTTTAGTGTAATGTGCAGTGGGTCTAATTTTCCTTAGGGCTACCTGCTAATGATTAAGCAAATGGGTGTACACAATTATTATTAAACAACCCCAATCTTTGTATAATAAACAAAATCATACAGAATGCTATATCATTTTAGTACATGCAACTAACTTTGCGCACATGTTATCTGATTAGGTATATTTCTCCCGTTATATTGAAATACAATTTATACGACTTTATACGATAGGATGCAGAGGTAGGCTCGAACCTGCGACCCCTCGGTTGTGAAGCCATTGTGCAACCACTAGTCCACAAATCCAGTATGCTAGAAATGAGTCTGTTTATTCATAGTGTTGTAAGTGACGTATTGCAATATGTAGCGTAAAGGATATGACGTCAACCGTGTGACAGAAAGCCCTAGGGCTTGAGAAATGCTTATAAAGCTTGCTTGCTTCTATCAATGAGCAACAACGCGTGCGCAAAACATGTTGTTTTAAACATGAAACCGCATTGCATTTGGCCCAGTAAACCAGTATTTACTGAGATACAATCGAGTTGATATTAATAGATTTAAACCATCCAGCTTCCCAGCAGGTGCTTACCTATTAACTGCAGCTAAGCTGTCACATATCACAACTTAATACTGAAAAACTGCCTTTCCTACAACATTAGTCTTAATGCCGAGGACACCGACTGATTCATTAGAGATATTAAATATATAGGTCCAATTACCCCAAAACGGAAGTCACATCCTCATGGTTACATTAGTTAGTTAGATAGTTAGATAATAAGCACATATGATTGAGTGCAGGATGCATAGAATTGTAAAATACAGTTTAAATGATTTTATTATGTTTTGGTATCAATTTAAAGGTATATATGTAAGAAATAAGACAAAACTGACAGTTTTGGGCACTACTTTGTTTTAGTGGTTCCCAGCTTCATAACTTTTGGCCCATGTATTCATGAGCAAAATGGCAGCCTCCATGCCCCTCAAACCGGTGTGTTTTTTCAAAGGTAAATATTTTGAGTTACAACGCATATAATTTTTTGACATGCTGTTTTTTTTTCAAAAGATTATGTCCTCATCTTACCAACAATGTATGGTGATATATTGGAAAGTAGCTTGGTCAAGGTAAAAATTGAGATCAAACTTTGAATATTTTATATGTAACAAAGAAGAAATTTATTTGCGCATGCGTAACCTATAATCAACGAGATAACTTTACAGATCATGTCCTAAACCGTCCAAATCTGATCATCGACTTATACTGTCCGATCAAGTGACCAGTATTTATAAGATTGCTGAAGGTAAGTGGCAGCTTAGGGTTAAAATGAAAACAGGGACATATTTTGTGACCTTGGCCTGAATTAAGAAACAAATAATGTTATGTCGTTTTACAGGTAGAGTTTTGCAATAAAAATGTATTAAAACAAGATGGCTGAGTTATGATATCAGGCGCTGGTAAATGCAATTTTAGTTGGAATGGCATAGAACTTAGTGTTTTACAAAACAGGGAAGATTGAGTATATGGTGTTGTGTTGTGTGGGGTGATGTTTACTCGTACAATGAATCGAATCACACACGAGGACATTGTGTGATATAGTATTGTTTATGGTATTATGTACGGAGCGGTATAGAATAATATGCTTTTGCTCGGTGCGACACTGTAATTGGGGGCCTTTTCCTTTTTTCTTCTATTTTTAAACATATGTGTGCTTTTCAGAAAATATTTATTACTGTGACAATTTATTATAGAAATAAGACGCTTTCAAGAACCATAAACAAATACAAGTAAAACCGATCCTTTTTAAATCTTGTTAAACAAAGTTTCACCTTCAAGATTTCAATTTTGAAAATCAAAGTCAATAAAATACCTTCGTCATTGTTGATATTCGAAATAAATATTTACATTATATCATCGAACGAGCCATTCTGCCTTTGATTTTTGATTTTCAAATTAACGCTTAATGAAAACTGTCTTATTTGTTCAAATGAATGACTTGTTAATTAAAAAATGTCAAAAGCATTACACATGACTGATACTTGCCCTAATTGTGTGTATACTCCAATTAACGGACACCATGTTTGAACATACTACGCTCTACTGTGCTACTGTGAGCAAATCTTGTCGACAGGGACCTGTTACACGCAGGTACTAATTACACACATTTTTTCATGAATCTTTCATTAATGGGAAACAGCTATGGAAATAACAGTACATCCAAATTTCAAAATGAAGTGTATTGATTTGATTGCCTCTTGCATTAAACAAAGCGACAGTTCTTTTGATGATTCCACGAATGGTTGGAAATGCTTATAATCATTACAACATTTAAAAGTTATAAAGTAGAAAGACTTATTTAGCGTGTATGAATCATAATATTTTGATATAAACGAAGCTGTTTGGTCCAAGTTCGAGCCACATGACAAGAGGACACTTAACGTTTGAAATATGGAAATAAAAGATTTCGGTCTCAAGCCGAGTGTGTGTAGTTCATTCGGTGTTCATATGGTTTGTCCGGACCTTTAGCATCACATTATTTGACAATTATATGGACAGTCATGAAAGAACTAGTGACTAAGTCACTAGTATGCTAGAGAGGAGTCTGTTTATTGCATTTTTTGTTGTAAGTGACGTATGACAATATAGAGCACCAGGGCTTGGCCTATGCCAATAAAGTGTGTTTGCTTCTGTAAATAAGCAACAATGCGTGCGCAAAGTGTTGTTTTAAACAGGAAACCTAGTTGACCCAGGAAGCCAATACTTAATACACAATCGAGCTTAAATTAACAGGTTAAAAAAAGCAGCCCAGCATGTGGATATCTATATCCCGCAACTAAGCTGTCACACATAGCAACTTAATACTGACAAATTGTCTTAATGCCGAGGACAAAGACTGATTCATTAGAGATATTTAAGATATAATCAATGAGGTAACTTAACAGATTATGTCCTAAACCATCCAAATCTGATCATCGACTTATACTGTCCGATCAAGTGGCCGATATTTATAAGATTGCTGAAGGTAAGTGGTAGCTCAGGTTTGAAATGAAAACAGGGAGACATTTTGTGACCTTGGCCTGAATTGAGGAAAACCTAATACATGTATTATGTCGTTATATAGACAGAGTTGTGCAATAAAAATGTAGCATATTTCAGGGTACTAAACGCAAGCTGGTTGAGTTATGATAGTTAGAACTACAGAAAACGTGGCTATTTTAAGATGGTAAATGCAATCATAGTTGGAATGGCATGGAACTTATTGTTTTACAAAACCTGAAAACTGGAATATATCGTGTAGCGGTGTGTGGGGTGATGTTTACTCGTACATTTAATTAGATGACATACGATGACATTGTAGGACATGGTATGGTGAACAGTACGGTATGGCTTGGTATGCTAAGGCTCCATTTTTGAAATACATGTGTACTTTTCAGAAAATATTTATTACTGTGACAATTTATCATAGTAATAAGAACCATAAACAAATATAAGCAACATCGATCCATTTTAAATATGGTTAAACAAAGCTTCACCTTCAAGATTTAAGTTTTAAAAATCAATTTCAATAAATTCTCTTCGTCATTGTTGATATTCCAACATGAAATTTTTACATTCTATCATCTAAAGAGTAATTCTGCATTTGATTTCTGATTTTTACATTAGTGCTCATTAAAAACTGTATGATTTATTCAAATGAATGCATTGTTAATTTTAAAATGTCAAAAACATTACAATAACTGATACTTGCCCATAATTGTATGTAGAATCCAATTAAAGGGCGTAATGTTTGAACATACTAAGCCCCACTGCGAGCAATCTTTGGAGGGGCACTTGTCGATAGGAACCTGTTACACGGAGGTACTAATAACACATTATTTTTCATGAATATTTCATGAATGAAAAACAGCTACGGAAATAACGGTTACATCAAAATTACAATACGAAGTGAAATAAATTGATGGTCTATGGCACTAACACAGCGACAGTTCTTTTGATGACTCCATGAGTGGTTGGAAATACTAATAATAATTACAACATTTTACAGGTTATAAAACCGAAAGACATGTTCAGCGTGTAGGAATCGTAATATTTTGATATAAACGCAGCTGTCAAATTTTGTCCGGGAATATATTTGAAATATATGGAAAAGTGTTCTCTCTCAAGCCGTGAGTGTGTAGTTGAGTTGGTTTTCATATGGGTTATCCGGACATTATCATCAAAATATTAGACACTTATATTAACAATAAATAAAGAACGAGTCTAAATTAAAAATACATGTATACACTTCTGGCAAACGTTTGATAAACTTCGAATTAAATTTTTTCCTGTGATGCATTACATAATTAAACACTTAAGCTACGACTGTGCAAATACATTCTGTGGTTACGTCAATCAAAGTGCAAAGAACTATTAGTAACTTCACGAATACCTTCGCCTTCAAATTATAAATGTTTTTATTAGTCAGGATTATGTTACAATTTTATAGAACCCTCTAAAGATTCAACACGGCTTCAATGAACAAGTACTAGAATCAATATTTATCATATTCATTTCGCTTGAAAATTGTTAAACCTTTAATTGTAAACCGAACCTTTTAGTGTTGTATGTTCAGCTTTATTGCATATTCAACCACAGGAGAGCATATTTACACAGGGCCATAATGGCCGTTAAGGAGTGTGTTTAACCACATCTAGAATACGGCGCCTTGGCGCAGGGTTTAAGCGATATTTACCCCCGAAATTTTTAATTATTTTGCGGCGCTTCAATTGATTTTCGCGAAATTGACATGTCTTCAATTTACTTTGCGATCTCGCGGTGTTAAGGTATTTGTTCTGAATCATAAAGAAATGTTACGATTTTGTGATAAAGTGGGAATTTATGAGTCCACACGTCTGTGAAAATTAGTTTTACTTCAAGGACTGATTTCAGTGAATGTAATATCATTCATTAGTGTATTGTGCGGTGGCAGAGGTGTGTGGGAATTTATTGCTATATCATTTATGTAAGTACTTTAATGATTTATTGCTTATCTTATATTGGCCAATTTAAATGAAAGTTTCTATTTGTTATGTCTGTGTGTTTGTTTTTAAAGAACAATATGAACATGATAAGTTTTCTTTGACTTTTTCTCCATAAATGGAACAATTGGCATTACTACTAATTACAACATTGACAATAAACGCCGTGAATATAGCAACGGTGACATCGCTTAGTAAATAAATGCCCAGTATACATCGACTTGTGATCAACATAGCCCAGTGGTCACTGAAGAAAGTAAATATGTATTAAGATTTAAAATATATGTACATGTACATTCATATGTATTTCTATTCGATTGTAAGTGTTAATTTGGCATGCTTAAAACAATCGAGACAATATCTATTTTTATACGGTTAGTAATGTCCCATACAATTTCTTACAGAGCTTTTAAATTATTTAAATTCGAAACACTATTAAGTATATAATCGTGATAAGTCTGGAACGTGGTTCATAAAATCCCACCCCACTTTATCGTCTGGATATATGACTGCATTTTTTTCAAATATTCAGATGACTGAATATATAAATATCATAGGCAGATAAGGGGTATAGTAAATATTGCACCCCGAGGAGAGTGATGTCAACCTCGGCCTACGGCCTCGGTTGACATTACTCTTTGAGGGGGGCAATATTTACTATACCCCTAAACATGCCTGTGATATTTATTTTATTATACCGAACAAAAATATTGTAATTCAATGAACAAACTAGACGAACATTGTAAAATAAAGTTTATTGTAGAAAACTCAAGCGCTCATCAACATTGATTTTTTAAATACATTTTAATAAGTGCTTACTGATCACTATCTAATACGGATTTCTCGGAAAACCCGCGTTGCTATTTTTAGGCCCACGAGCGGGGTATATTTTAGTCACGCGCGGGGTATATTAAAAATTATGCCCCGCTCGGTGTATATTACTTTCCTACGCCATGACGTATCAAAATTATGCAGGGAAGGGTATATGTGATTTTACAATGTGAAAACGAAGTGAGGTATAATAATCTTTACTATAGTCTCCAAATCATCCGCTGAACTTTTCAACTGTGAAGGGGCTTTAAAGTCGGCTTTGTCGTATGATAGGTCATCAAGTAGGGACTTACCTGGGATTAAAAGGGCTTACATCCAAGGGGTACCCGGGATGAAGACGAAACGGGGACCACCGTTCGACGGATTTGTGCATATTTGATGTGACCGACAATGGGCCACTTTGAAGCCCTGTGTTTTGTATCTGAACAGTCTGCGTAGATATGGTGATGGGAGTATTAGCCATGAATGTAAATATGCGATACAAAGATGAAAGTGTATTGTTTTCTGATGTTTTATGAATCCCCTTTCTGGTTATTTTCCTTTGTTCTTTTCTTTCAAACATCTTTACAATATGCTCAAATTTCGTTTTCCATACGTAAAAAATCTCGTATTTGGGCATAAGCATCTTACTTATGGCTCACGTCTTTCTTTTTGGTAAATGAAATGTTTACGAAACTACTGTCGGTTTGACACATGACCGAGCCTATTGGATATAAAAAAAAAAGTACTTTGAACAGTTTCGCTCATCTCTGTGTGGTCTGAAACTTAATTTTAGAAATACCGATATATCAAGGATAGCTTTCATTTTGTTTTTACAGCAACTCGCAGACTTACAGACCATGCAAAGATTAGGCACGTTCCGTATTGATAAATGAATTGGAGTTAAAACAAAGGTAACATGATTACGCAAATGATAAACGTGATTGCGGTAATTCATTCTGACAAAGAGCGCCTGCAGAATATTTGATGTGCTTCAATATCGAGCATATCAGAGACTCGAATTTGTCGCCTAATGCATTAAGATTAATGTCTTAGCGATATTTATTGACAAAAATGGATATTGGTGCATGAGTTACTTACATAAACTTTTAGGTCGCATCATTGAACCAAATCTTTAATTCGTTATGTTGCATATGGATATTATAACTATTTTCTGCATGCATGCTCTTTATTCTTCGTCGTTCTTTGAAATTCTAGTATCTAGCTGTATAAAGCGGCCCATACACTTTCAATGTTATGGTCAATTTTATGGATGCAATAAAATTGACATTCATTTTGAGCGACAAACTGTTCAATTATTTTACCCAATTGTTTGGTTAATTTGTGATTTTAACGCTGGTCTGGCAAGGATGGATCCTGTTGTATTTTTATGTTTCTGTGCTCGACATTGAAGGGAAAATAGAAATACTAGGTGGATAATTGGTAGTTGAAATAAGGAAATGTTAAAATTCCATTCAATGTGTTCAAAACATTGCATGTAAATTCAAGTACCTTTAAAAACTTGTTTTCAGGAAGCAGTGTTTGTTTAAAACAATGACTACAGATGATAACATATTAAACGCAAAAGAAAAGTACTTTACTGCATGAGTTTATAGCCACACTCAATGATTTTTTATCCCCAAAGTTAAATATTGCACCATATGTTTGATATTTAATGACACTTAAGCCATATTATTGACAGGCTCTCAATAAATATATGCGATTTTCAGATTTTTCTCAATATATTGCATCGATCTTCAATATAGCCCACACACTTCAATTTAGTTGTCAATTTCATGCATTGACCATATTATTGAAAGTATATGGGTCCCTTTAACTGAAGTTTGTCAATTTAAAATTTAATATTAGCTTCCAATATTGACTAGTGAAAGTGCCTTTTACATATGAGTTTTTATTCTGCTGGTCTTTATTTATGATTAAAACTAAGAAAAATGTTCGTAGTAATGGGACCCGGACACAGTCTTGAACACACGGAACTCTAAATTAAGTGTCGGAAAAAGCGAAAACTTGAATGACATAAATATTTTACTGAATGCACTGACTGTCATTCTTTTTGACATTAATATATTGTTGTACAATGTCGAATCAATATTAAAATGTTTGAAGCATATACCGCACCATGTACTGCACCCATAAAATTCAGATTGCCTTCTTTAAACCTACTTGAAATAGGCCAACTCAGATGTGTTAAAAATGAAAACCTTTTTGGCTTGAAAAAGATATATATCAGGTTATTATGAATAGAGACACGATCATGGCTAATTTAGCAATTTACTCCACCCACTAATGTTGAGAATGGCGGATACCGGATATGGATATCTTACAGAGATGATCAAAGCAAGGGAGTGAAACGCGAGCACGTTGACAGCCAATATTGTGAAAGGCTCTTTGCTAATTCTGGCAGGTAATGACGATCTTCGCCCGCAAGAGGGGGGGGGGGGCTGATGATGTGTGCGTGTACGTCAGAGATGGATGATCAAATTTTATCTTGTACAATTGAATTTATTTGTTGAGAAAGTAATTTTAAGCTAATATGCTAATAAATACGTTTTGATTGTAGTGTTAATAAATATTATCGACAAAATGTAGGAAGATGAAGATGAAAGAAGTGTTTAAAGTTACACCAATATATTGGTTGCCAGATTCGGATATACATGTACCATTAATAAACAGCGAATGGTTTGTCAATAACTGCAAGTTGATTTTTCGTTCTTGGTGTTCAAGGAAACATAACCAAAATATTAATACTTTAAAAGCACACATTAATTACAAACACACTGTTTACTGTAAATATTAAAACATATATAGGACGGTCGGCCATCAGATGGCCGCCATCTTGGATGCTTAGCAAATATCTTAGTCATACCAGCGATCCATGCTTGGAATTTTAAAGTATGTTCATCGGAATAAAGAACACTCTAAGTGATAATCCTTAATTCTATGACTATCGTTTCTAATACGGTCGCAGTAGGGTACTAGAACATCACCCAGATCAAATGTTAAGAGTTCTCCCCCTTGCGTACGGTTCTGCACGTTGCACGTCGTCGTTGTGAGTAATTACAAAATAAGTATTGAACCTGACTCGCAATATGAATATCAATTTTCAAAAATATATCTTATCAATCTAAAATATTACAACAACGCATTGCTCCGTTTTTAGTTGCACAGATCATTAAACAAGACGAATTCATAGGTTACGACATCATCAAATGGAAGGCATGGTTCTAGTTGAATTCGCGTACACAGATTTAGACACCTGAGCAGCCTGCGTCTATTGCAATGTGATTTTGGATGAAATGCTAATTTTACGATACAGCATGCTATTGTTATCCGGGATTTATTGCGTGCACACATGCGGAGTCTTAAATGTGGACAGGTTTTACTGTGCACTGGCGTATGCGGTTAAATATTCTATGTGAACGGAGGGCTACATACGGGTTCATTTGATGTACATATGTCGGGGTTTATATGTATTATGCTTGGTAAATTGGGAAAAACAATGCTTTCTTTGAGTTGAAACGCGACTTTGACTAATAATCAATACATAAATAATAAACTTGATAATAAAATCTAGAAATCCAAGCAATGAAAACAAATCACCAACAAATTAATGTTTAACGAGAAATCAGATAATGTGTTGACATTTTACGAGTTTATATGTTCTAATACGTGATGACTTCAAGTACCTGTACATTTTCTACGCATACCAATAATTACAATTATTCCGAAGGTCTCGCATACATATTTTGCACCATGCTACGTTCATGGGGTTTTGCACAGAGTGCGAAAGACACAATTTGATCCATCATACATGCTTAAGATCTTTCAGGTATCTTCCCCATAAAGAATGTGCCTATATCAGATTACTCTAATCTGCAATCAAAATGCAGTATTTAAACGCATTAGAGATATGTCCCTATCTCAGTC
>CM051032.1:49226115-49618615 GCA_027627225.1 Congeria kusceri | reverse complement strand
CTAGGGTGTAGCGGGGTTCGAACCAGCGACCCATGGGTTGTGAAGCCAGTGCACTTATGCAACCGTAAATGTACTGAGTTCAAAATCCTTTGTCGGGATGTGTTTGCGTGCTAACTAGTACTGGTTCCACCCAGGTAAAAAAGGGACATAATAAAAACAAGTATCAGTATTTAGAATCAAATGGAATCATAGGGAAAATGATATTTGCTCAAGATAATTGAGTAAGGTGAAATAAATGTTTTTTTTTCAGTTGCTGCTGAATTTAGCGACCATGAATTATTACTTTGAACGGTGATTTACACCTTTATAGCAATTCGTATGGATAATCGTCACAATAGAATGCACCAGTCAATTTATCTACGTTTACTATCTTTATGACGAACATATAGGAGTTTGTTATGCTAAATATTTAATAAAATAAAAAGGGCACACGGTACATTGAAGCCAAACAATCGAGCACCGACCCAAATTTTTCGCTTATCAAGATAAGCCCACGTTATAGTTTGCTGCTCAAACATTGCAACCAGACGGATCGGTGGGATCAATTCTAAATGGAATCAAGAGGATTGTATTGCGTTATAATTAAGTGAAATAATTACCACTGTTAGTGACCGCTGAACTAGAATCGGCGAGATCGATTAACAATCGTAAGGCGGTCATTTCGTCTTAAATAGATTCATTTCGTGTTAACGGATTAGTGCGTGATTTCGGCCTATTGAGACTGATAAATTATACATTAAGAATATGTTAAACATGTTTAATTTTTTGACCTCCAAATTTAGACAGCTTTAAGGTTAATATTTTACTTTGTTTTCACTACCAATTTGGACAAATACCGGTATTAATTTTCAAGCACTTGGTTTGCATGTCGTATACTGTTAAAGGGACTTGTTCACAGATTTTCGTATTGTTTTTTTAAAACTAACTTCAAGTTAAAACATCAAATATTATAACAAGATAAGCATAAAAGAGTGATGATTTCAATTTAATGTACATGCGCGTGATACTCTTATTAAAAAAATTCAACGAAATGAACACAAGCGGTCCTCTTATTCAATCGTTTCACGTTACAATATAACAACACATTATTTCCAAAGTAATTCTGTGTCATTACTGTTTTTCCCTTCTTTATATCCATAACATACTTTGATTTTGGTAATCGGTGACAAAATTTTGCAAATTGTCCTTTGCCAATATGTGACTAGGTCCCTTTAAAGGCACGAACGTGTCATTTTGATAACGCTGACGGGTTTAGTAATAACGCAGGCTAATTGAAAACACACGGGTAGGTGATGCGTCGTCTAATAGCTTATTAGGTACCCGTGTAATCTAGTTTTGAAGTGGCCCGATTGGAAAGTCTGATAACAAACATGTAAGAGATCTGATAGGGTGAGCAGAGGCGTAACGGGCGTTTATTGTGAGATGTTTGGAAGTTGTAGCTTGGAAATAATGTGCCGCGACTTTAAAAGGTTATCCTAGGCCGCGCTGTGAATAGATTTATCAATACAACCGGAAAGTAAAGGACTGCAGGTAAAATGTCAGCGGGCTTTGATTTAGTTTTGGATTTTATTACTCGTTATTGTGACACTTGTCTAACGTAGTGTTCAATTATTTATCGGATTGATGATATACGTGATATAGTGGGGAACAAAATCAATGGATGGACTTTTGTATGGAGTAAGTTGGAGCTGAGTATTTGTATTGTATTCTTGTACAAAATACAACAATAGAAACAACAACAAAAATAACAACGACTACCACAACTACCGCCACCACCACCACCAACAAGAACAACCCCACCACCAACAAGAACAACAACTACTACTACTATTACTACTACTCCTCCTCCGCCTACTACTACTGCTGTTGCTGCTGCTGCTACTACTACTACTACTACTACTACTACTACTACTACTACTACTACAACTACTACTACCACCACCACTGCCACCACCATCACTACCTCTACCACCACTATTACCAACCAACACAAAATCATACCATCACCACGAGCAATAAATACATCAACAACAACACAGCACTTGTATTTACGATAAAAATAATCACTACTTCCGGTAAAGCAATAACAGACATGCATTTTCCATTGATCTTTTACCGCATGTCGTCCTGTACAGACAGTGTATACGTGCTGAAATATCAATACCAGGAATAGAGTTGACAATGGCGTTTCGCGTGTGAGAACAGGCGTTATACTGGGCTTTCTACTTTGTTACTCTGGGTCGTTTCATGAATTATAAAGGAGATCCAGGGATAGACAAATCAAACTGATTACTTTGGAAACGCTGGAGTAGTATATTTTTGTAGTGATGGCTAAGACTCGTTGAAAACATTTGGTGTCAAGCATGTTTGATATGTGACTGGATTTTGGAATAATAAACACATACACATTGGTAAGCTTCGTTTTGTAATGTCTGAGCTACAAATTTAGTGCATAATTTAGTAATATCACCTTTTTTTCAAAATGTAGACTTTATTGGATAATGACTGAAAATACCACAAGCTGCAAAATCAGTGTGATACTCTTAAAATAGGTGTGATAAGCGCTGATGTCTTCATTGTTCATCTCCATCGTCAGAAGATACTATTAATACTGACACCAATGCCAGTATCACAGACACTTATGATAATGCCAGCTGTCTGTGTTGGTATCTATTTGCTGTTATTTGTATCTATTATCGCGATCATGGATCATCGTCATTATGATCAATATGACCGAAAATCATTACAAATCATCATCATAACAATCACTGTCACCAACATCATAATCATCACTGTCATAAACATTAAAGTCATCATCACAGTCATCACTGTCTAGGGAAAGGTCCAGAGCGAAATAGCATGGTGCTGCCCCTGCTCCGTTTTGGTGCTCCCCAGCTGGGCTAGTAAACAATAAAATATTGAATATCTTTTAAACTGTAAACTTATTTTTGCATATTTAACATTATAATTGAAGAGGACATTTTTAAAACCCTTAATTAAAACTTTATATTAATTAAATCCCTACAATAACCAATATTTTAGAAAAATTAAGAAACTGGTTCGCTTTCCCCTCTGCTCCTTTAAGCAGCACTCGGTACCTTTTTAGATCCTAGATCTTTCCTTACTGTCATCAACATCACAATCATCATCATCACCAACATCTTTATCACCAACATTATCATCACCAACATCATCATCGTCATCATCATTATCATAATCAACATCTCAATCGTCATCATCATCATCACTGTCATCTCCATCATAATAATCATCGTCTCCACCACCGTCCACTATCATCATGCTCACTTCCATTTCTATAAAAGGCATTTGTTATTATCATCGACGTGATTGTCAACTTCATTTGTCAACTACAATTAACTAACTCGGTCAAAATCATTTTCCTTATCATTTTTGATTTGTTTTCTTGCATTCTGCTTCCGAGATCAGTTAACTGCTTTGGTCGGATTCTCCCTCAATTAACCACTTGAGTTGAAGTTAAGGTCAGCTATTAGATAATCGTTTCTCCACGACAAAAACGCATGTAAATGACAGTACAGTTGCACTCATTACAATGTAATTACAAAATGTTATGCATTCTTCGTCTAAATGGACAAGATAATCGTTCCATTGGTTATTTACAATGACAGTTTTCAGTTGTGACGTAAAACGTAAATCTTGACTGCATTTGTTGGCAAAGACATCAAATCGAGCATACAGTCCTAATAAGTAATTGCCGAAAATTGAAGCGTTTATTTACTTATGTTTAAATGCGTTGAAGTCGACATGAGTGACATTCGCTGATAAAAATAATCATTGTTTTGGATAGCCAGGACAACACATTTTACAAAAAATAAAAACATCCCTGATAACTGATTATATTCTTGAAGAGGACATTAAAACAAAATAAAAACTCTTTATTTGATTTTAAAATGTTACCAAATAAGCAAGATATTGATATTTCAAAAATCGGAATTACAACTGCTTGTCTGTCAGTTTTTCACAATAAACACGCTATGGCACACACGTTTTGAAAGTAATGTGTGCATGTAATAGCTAAGTTATATTTAACATAAATATAAGCAATACTTACAACTATGATTGTATGATCTTAAGCATCTTTTCCTGGTAGTCCTCCATAAGTTTTACAAATCATTTTAATTATTCGGAATTAAAAATGAGCTGAATGTTACTTTGGAAATCATGCATAACAATAATCTGATTCTATAATTGACATCAATCCTAATTCATAACACTATTTGCTATTGATAGTTTTTAAGCTTCAAATGGTTAAAAGGTAGTTGTTGAAGAACAATATTTCTCAACAAACATCCAGTGTAACCCAATGTAATTTAAACCTCTTCTTCCGATTCCAAATCCTCAAGGGGAGAATATTGTTCTGTGAAGTTAGATGCTAGCTGCAGCTCGGATTCTGAATCAGACAGAAAAAGGTCCTGACTGCTTCTTAATCTTAGTTCCTCACTCATGACAATCTAAACAAAAAATGTATTTCAACATTAACGCCAAATCCCACTAAATCTTAATAATTCATTAATTGATTGAAAAACTATGTTGATAATGTGTACATAATTTTAATTTATCCCAGTTTTTACTGCTGAAATAGTATAAAGAAGTGATCAACAAAATAAAACTATAAAGCATGTGGTTATTTTATAACTTAATACACGGGTAAACATTCGATTTTAGGAAAAAAACACCAGACGAAAATTTATCCGAATGTAAGTTGCATCCGAAATACTCAAAATAAAATGAGCGAAAAATTGACAATAACGATCATTAAATATTGTCAAAACATAATTAACTGTCAAACTTATACTATAAATATAACACATATAACATTTACTTACGATGACATGCGGTCATTAGGCTAAAACCCAGCGAGAAATCGAATTCGTCGCGCGAAGACGTAGCAAACATGTATCATATTTTGAAGAGTATTTGGCAGGGGAAACAACTCCCAATGCGAGTTATTTGAGGCCAGCGACAGGGGTATCTTTGAATGGCTAGCGCACGAAAGCGCATGATTTTACAACAAAAAACTATGTTACACGATACTCGAAATGGATTAAAATAATGCTTAAAACATTCCTTTTACATTCCTTTTAAGTTATTATTCATATATACATCATCCAAAAGTCATGAATATTTTCTTCTGAATAGGTAAAAGAAATTTGTCCATATGAATGAAATAAGACATTTATACCCAATCTTGGACCCCCTACTTGCTATTCCATGTGATTTCATTTGGTTAATTTGAATGGACAATGATATAACATTATTGAAGGAGACACCTGTTTCGTGACGTAACAAAAATGGCGGCGTCCATGATCGTAGAATTGCGCAATACACGCCGTAAAAACGGTAAAATTTTACAACAATGCACCACTAACGTTGTATTTATATGAGTTAATTCGATGCATTAATTCATTTTCTTCGACTCTTGAAAAAAGACTTGATAAAGATTTATTAAAATAAAATGGCAAACATACCCCCAAGTAACTTGATATGTTACATTATGACAGATACGATTTGCGCAGGCGCATATTGTGTTGTCCTGGCTATTTTGGAGCAAATTCTTCAAAGGCGCGTCAAGTGGTAAAATATCTCGTTTTCTGACTGCTAGTAGGATTTGCCCTAGATCCATATGCCATCAGAATTGCTGACTGCTGTAATACAAATGATAGTAGTTCGCTCATGTTACTGATTAATATTAAATTAAATTGTAAATTATTTAAAGCAAAGTGCATGAATAGTGTATGGAAAAAATGATTCATGTCATCATTACACCAAGGGTATACAATTGTTAACTAAAATATTACCCGGGTATCACTGACGGAATTTCTACCTTTATTTTTGTAATGATACAAATTTTGTGATGTCGTTCTTGTTTTTCATACTTGGTATTATAATTATAAGATAATTTATGTGTGTGTGTTAAATGTCCTTACAATTTGTCTGCAGGTATCCACTCACATATTCCATTTTCAAACCTTGAAGGTGAAACATGTCGTGGTCATAATTTTATATTTATATATTTATTAAATTGTATTTGCGTCTGATTCACATACAAGCATATCAATAAAGCCATAACAATAGATTTGACAATTCTTCTATATACGTAAAAGAGACTATCACATTTGTTTTTCAGCAAGCATATTTAGCAACTGGCGTAATCCAAATTATGCATAGACCGTAGTTAAGGAATTATTCATAAATCACCTTGTCATGGTCATGGGACATGCACCTTTAACATTTTAACTTGTGCTGATTGACAACTGCTGTTTGGTCTATTATTTCTTAGTGGTTAGGCGCTTGCTAATTTCCAAGTCAGGATATCTCTAAAACATGTCGGCCTTTCTCCCCATAATTACCTTCCATAACTCTGCCGCACGTTTGCGAGCCTTTTATGTGAATTTTCGAATTTTCTACACGAATTACTCGCGAGTGCTTTACGATCGATATGTCAGAATTTTATCTCTCTTGCCATATTCGCCCTTTGTGCAGTTCGTCCCGCAATGCATGTTTTGTGTAAAGATAAGCCTCGAAACCTGCGATAGGCGACTGGGACTCTTGAAATGGCGATGTAGATAGAGATGAAAAGTGAGACAAAAATTGTTTGTACGTGGATATATCATGGATCGTAATTTGTGTTTACAAAATATCGCCTAGAATCGCTTAGGATTAATATATCTTGTTCCTTTAGGTACTGATACCCACATAACATAAATGCCAGTTTGAACGTTATAGTTTTAGCTTCAGGTTTATTATGTTGTTGTGTTCAACTACTCGTATATGTGAAGCTTTAAATGGGTATATAATTGACATTGCTTCTGTACACATGTTTCACGCAGCTATTAATTAAACAATGAGGTACAGGTACATTCTTTAAACTTGTTTAATGTTTCTTCTTTCAGACCCTGCAAGCTGTCGCTGATGTTGTCATACAGTACCCGCCTATAGAACACTCCTTTTGGCAGACGATAACCATGCCGGTCTATGGGCATTCGTTTCGATGACACGCTCGAGACTTAACCAGACAGGAGTTGGCAGTGGCTACATTTTCACATCAATTCATGCAGACGAGAATCGCCAGCACGTGCTATGGGGACGGTATACCTGATCGTGAGCGCCGGAAGTTTTCTTCTGGAGACTATTTTGCAACTCTGTGTAGTCGGGGCGCACAGCGGGCAGTCGGAAGCCCTTTTCGTTGTGCTGCTAGCCATTGTAATGGCCCCTTTGATATTCATCAATTTCGTGTCAGCCATTCAAGTTACGCGAACCAAGGATTTCACCGGAAAAGGCTGTGGGAAAGCCATTTGTATTGGTTTTCATTCATTCCAAATCGGTCTTCTATGGCGTTCATTTAAGTTGTGGATTTTATACGACGAAAATGATTGGTTGGATTTTCTGCGCATGCGCCTGTTTCACTCAGGATTTCAAAGTTTTCCATTTAGTATTACGTTAGTGTACAGTATGTTTACTAACGAATCAAAAAGCGCCTTGAATATTGTGACAGTTTTGTGTTCAATGATCTCAGCGTCCGTTGCCATGGTAACTTTTAGAACCGGAAGTAAAGTTTACGAGTCGTCTGAATCAGACACACAAGCCACCCGAAATCGTTTTCGAGTCGGCACCGTTATGTTGACACTTAGCACGTTACTAATGTTGATAGCACGGGGGGAAGCTATTGTGTTGTTCATTATCGCAAAGACGTATTGGATTGTTCTGCCACTAGCATTACATTTCATCGTCCATCTTTTGATAGAGGTGTGCAACTTCTCGTGTTCATCGGATGCAATATTCCCCAAATTAGCCAATGCAGTCTTCATCTCATTTGTGAACATCTTTAACATGATCGGTCAGGGTTATTCCGGTGTGAAATGCTCATACGTGTTATATTATTCTGTGATGTTGATCGAAAACCTCGCTTTGAGTTTTTACTGGATGTTAACCGCGGATGACGGAAACGGTGATCAAAACAAACTTTTAGTTGTGCTGATAGTGATATTGTGTTTCGTCATCGGATTAATACTAAAATTTGCCAGTTGTGGATGTATATATAATATTGAATCGGATATCCTCAGTGACGCTTTTAATAATCCGGAATTAAAAGATGAAAAATTGTTTCAAAAGAATGAACAAGAAATTTCTAACGCAGCGAATAACGCCGACGAGGGCGACCGCGTTCTTTACGAGCACGAGCTTCCGGCCAACGCTGTAGCGCACATAAACACGGTTACATTGACGGTGGCCTCCTCCCCGCATCCTTTGGAGGTTGGTCGGCGCTCCCGGCCGACGATGCTCAGTAGCTCCACGTCTTCGTCGGCGTTAACCGGCAGTGCACAAGAATACGTTAATCAGGGCTTCGTGAGGTCACAGGGGAACCTCTCGGTGAGTTCCCAGCTGACCCCCAGCAGCCACACACTCTCGTCGAGGCGCCGGAGTCACAAAAACTCAGGGGAAAGCCAGGAAATATCATTTGATAGCAGTAACAAAAGCGGCAGCCGTGGCAGGAAGAAAGACAAAAAAACTGTGGACAATATTTCGAACACAGCTAAATCGGTATCACCGGTGAATGTGCGAAATTCCAAAGAATACCTACCTGATTTTAAGCATAATCGTATAGCTACAGTAAAACCAACTATTATCATATCGGATACAAGTAAGCACGATACGTTACCGAAACAGAACAATAAAACGCAAGCGTCGACTCTTACAAAAGCCAGCAATTTAACGCTGGCGTCGTCGCACAGTAAATACAGTAGAAACACCCACACTTTGACCGGAAGTGGAAAGTACTATGGGTACAACGGGTTTGAGGACCCTTACAGGGAACAAAGGCAGCTAAACCGAAACCCTCGCAGCAAATATACACACGACCATCGACATCAGAGTCATCAAGATCATCACCATCCGCGTGACTACGACTCTCACCAACGTTATCATCCAAGCCATCACCCAGACCATGCTCATCACAGACATCATCGAAATGTGGACTATTCGCTGGATTCTTCGGAACTGTACCCCTCCATGACGTCAGATACCTCGAGCATCTCGACGTACGCCGAACGTAACGAACGTCAGTGGCGTCGCGACAGGCAACGTACGCATAGAGAGAACCGACGGCCAAAACATTTGAACCCAAGAGACGGTTACTCGACGGACGTGTCCAATTCGGATTACCTCAGTTTTAATGATTATTCTATGGAAGATTCTGGTTCGTGGACGTCAGAATCTTCCGATTCGACGTCATCAGACGGCGCCGCCACGTGGCCTCCGTCACACACGGCGAATCTGCTGAAATCCTTTAACATTCCGGACAAGAAATCTTCGACGGAAAACATAATGCATTGGTTAGAAGCTATGGAACAGGAATTCTCCGCTAATGACGTTTCGTTTTCCTCGCTCAACGATCCGTCGGTCCCAAGCGACACGGACGTAAGTTTAAGTGCAATGCAGACGTTCGAAGTGAAGAAGGAGAAAAAGAAATTCCGAAAGCTCATGTCAAAACCAAAGGGACTTTTGCTGAAATTTTCTAGTCTTAATTATAAAGGGAAAGAGAAAAAGTTCCAAGATAGACCTTATCCTTTGAAGAAAACGCGTGACACGAAACGCGGAGAGAGAAGTCATGGCAACGAAGGTAAAAGTAAAAAGCATAACCATGACAACGGTGGGTTTGAGGAAAGAACTTTTGGCAGTGAGTCCACGTCCATGCCTTTGCCCGTTGACAACGTTCAGGAATCTATAGTTTGATAGTGTTCTTTTATATAGTTTTCAAGTTATGATTAATTATGTTGTTAAAATGCTAATAGTATTTTCAAGAAATTGTTACAATATGATTATGTTATAATTATTTTAAATACCGATAATAAAAAAACAAATACCGAAAAGACGCTAAAAGTTTATTGATAAGTTATTCACGACATACAATACATGGCTGTCAGGGATTGCATTAAGGGAAGTCTGGGGGTAGTTTACTGCCAGTCATTAAGGGAAGTCTGTGGGTAGTTTACTGCCAGTCATTAAGGGAAGTCTGGGGGTAGTTTACTGCCAGTCATTAAGGGAAGTCTGGGGATAGTTTACTGCCAGTCATTAAGGGAAGTCTGGGGGTAGTTTACTGCCAGTCATTAAGGGAAGTCTGGGGGTAGTTTACTGCCAGACATTAAGGGAAGTATGGGGGTAGTTTACTGCCAGTCATTAAGGGAAGTCTGGGGGTAGTTTACTGCCAGTAATTAAGGGAAGTCTGGGGGTAGTTTACTGCCAGTCATTAAGGGAAGTCTGGGGGTAGTTTACTGCCAGTCATTAAGGAAAGTCTGGGGGTAGTTTACTGCCAGTCATTAAGGGACGTCTGGGGGTAGTTTACTGCCAGTTTTTGTCACAGGACTTCAAAAAACTGGCAGCCATTGAAGTCCCATCATGTAAGGATGAACAAGTTAAAAGAAAAAATAAAAGCGTTTTATCTGAACGTATACACCTTTACTGAATTTCCGATGAGGTCATATATTAAATAACAAATATGAATATCAAATACGACATTTAGATAACTTTTACCAGCAGTGGACAGCTTTACAGTGTTTATATATCTAGCTGTCCTTACAGCTATGATAAAAATTAAGATAGTGTAGGTCTGATGCCACAGAACAATGTCAAAAATTTGCACGAATGTTAAGCTACACTGCATATCACCGAGTATTTATTTAGACTCATTCATTTCGACATCTCGATGGCTTTTGAGACGCCCTAGATTGGGTTCCCTGGGTAGAACCAGAACGTATTGTTAATAGGAATGGCCGCCTGAACTCTGGCGGTGGGTTCCAACTCAAGGCCTTCCAATGTCAAGGCGGACACAGTTACACTATGGCGACCTTTTGTTATTCGGCTATTTATTTTGTTAAACTGTTGAACTTTTTTTTCAAAAATGTTGTACTGTATGCTTGGTGGGCAAAACATATTAAAAATAAATGTTTCTCGTCTTACAATTCAAGAACTGTGAAGTTTAAACAACGTCTATAGAAACAAACAACTCTGTAAAACATATCAGCTTCAAGTTATAAATAAAAATGTGTCAAACGTTTTTTTCTTTCTCACATATTAAATACAGGTCACACAATTCAACTTTGCTATTTAATAAGGCTTTTCATATTCAAGGTAATAAATCGAATTTTTTTTTCTGGACTTGCATGAATGTCATTGGGCGGCGAATCCGTTAAACAATTAATAAATGGCATTTGGGCATTTTAAATCAAGCCATGTAAATACATGTATGAAATCACAGTTGCCAAGAAGGTTGACGAGAAAGGTTAATCTAAAGTTCTAAGTGTTTTGACACCGATTAACCAAAAAGGGTAATCATCATCATCAAATACAGCCATAGTTTTAACAAATGTTATGTAATTCCAGATAAACAAATTCCCTGGGACAAAGCGCTGCAATAATAATATATAATGAAATAAAATGAATTAATTAAAGGTCAACTAATTTAAGTCAGAACAGGTGTCATATTGCAGAAATATTGTGAGTAAAAGCTTAACCTGAAGCCTTAACCTTAAAATCATCATTTTCATATACATGAACATGTGCAGAGTACATCGGTTTCATAAGCAAAAGTAAATTACAATATATGAGTATACCTGATCTTACAGGCATATAACTGAAGAATGTTTAGACAAATAAATCTTTTGGCGACACATATGATCAACATTATATCACAAATACTCCCGTACGACGCCGGCGTCAGACACAAATAAGTACATTGTATATACGAGCCTACTTGCATTTAACTGAAAAAGTCGTTAAGCCCAGTTACTGCCACAATTATAAGCAAACAACAATTCTAACATGACACGCTCAGAGTTTTCTATAGACAAAGAACAAAATTAACGGTTGTTAAACTTCAATAAACAACCCGAATAAATATTTCCGAAACTGCAAAATATAGTTTGCACTGTAATTGCAGAAAATGGTGTCAGTTCATGTTAGAATCTAAATAATGTTCGCATGATCGTTGTTTATCGGCTAATATTAAAACACCGATTTGTCGTTCTGATGCTTTTTATTAAACCATTCAGGCTAACGCCCTCGTGGTTTAGTTCATACGCTCAGAACTCCAAATCGTTTTTATGAGCCGTTAAACAGCTCTAAATCGAAAATTATTTCTTAAATTAACAACTGGACGAATATTGTGACAACTAAAACCAAGAATTCTGCATTTAAAATAATTTACTTTCTTAATAGCAACACTAGTAAGTACGTGTAATGTCTATATCACCACGGACAGTTTTCGACCGCAGCAGTGTAAATATTTGTGCGAGTTTCAAAGACATAATAACCGTGAATGAAGTGCCGAAACGGAGACCCAATATACGTAAAAAATTGTACACGATCGAAACTTTTAACGAAATGTTAAAATTAAAATCACGTCTTCAGAAGATGCAAAATGTGTTTTGTAACAGTTTAAATGCACATAAAATATTAAAATTACAAAATTCAGAAGGAACTAACAAAGCAGCCTACCTATATAGCCTGATATGCCTATGCTAAAGTAGTACGAATCCTACTTCAGAAAACATTCAGTTTGTTAGGAACTGTTTCATTCAATGGCACTGATCCGCCAAGTAAAATTGTGTATTAACATATGCATTTAATATTTACCAGCTCGACATCGTGGAAATAAAGATTAAATCCGGATATTAATCGTTCTAACGTTTAGCAAGCTGAACGAAAAAACACGAGGAGCTTCGTTTGGTTTCATTATGTTGAACATTTATCTAATATAATATTTAAATAAATTTTCGTTTTAAAGTGAATGTTTTATCTATCTATGAAATTAAAGTAAGACTTTAAATGTCTTTACTGATCATTCAACACATTGTGTGGGCCTTTAAAATAACATGCCGGTACTATCAAGTAACACATTTCAATGAAAACAACCACTGACAATTTCTAATGAAATGGCAGCAAAATAAAATTACTAGTAGGCCTATCCAAGTGATCATTAAAAAAAGGAATTGTCAGGAATACAATAAGCGCACCACAAGCCCGTAAATTTAA
This sequence comes from Congeria kusceri, assembly GCA_027627225.1. Lineage (NCBI taxonomy): Eukaryota > Metazoa > Mollusca > Bivalvia > Myida > Dreissenidae > Congeria > Congeria kusceri. Next base: position 49,605,547 of record CM051032.1, on the reverse strand, counting down.
TAGTAAAATACATTCCAGTTACCTCCCTTTCTTTACTGTTTATGTCTCAAGAGTTACCTCGCTTGAAAATTAAAATCCTGGCTCCACAAATTCTACGTGAATCAGCGTGTTGTGTCTATTAACAATTGTCTTTCTCAAGGAAATAAATAGTTTTATTTACGACAGTGAAGCTGTAATAGACTCAAACTCTAATAACGAAATGTCAATAAATAGTTTAGTTGAAAATAAACTGAAGAGCTAATAATGTACACATAACGTAATAATATATACCCATAATAGAACTATTAATGAGAAGTCACCACAAGTTCAATAGTCAACACATTATGAATAAGAATTTCAGAAGTCACCACAAGTTCAATAGTCAACACATTATGAATAAGAATTTCAGAAGTCACCACAAGTTCAATAGTCAACACATTATGAATAAGAATTTCAGAAGTCACCACAAGTTCAATAGTCAACACATTATGAATAAGAATTTCAGAAGTCACCACAAGTTCAATAGTCAACACATTATGAATAAGAATTTCAGAAGTCACCACAAGTTCAATAGTCAACACATTATGAATAAGAATTTCAGAAGTCAACAAATGAAGAATTTCATTAGTTAACAAAATATTCATAAGAATTTCAGAAGTCAACAAAATATTCATAAGAATTTCAGAACGTCACAACACGGAGTGTTTTCTTTCACGTTCGTCTATGTGCATTTGCTCGTAGCATCCTTAACATAAGCTGAAAAAAGATAGCGTTAGTTATTTTATTCAAATTTATTCAATGTAACGAATGTGCCTATAACATTTAAGCATACACATTAAGCGATATTTAGTTTACACCCATTTGAGCTCAATATCGCAAACCGAAATATTTCTCAGCATGTATACGTGAATAGGCGATGAAAAAGGCATTGAGTTGCATGTGAATAGGTCAACTCACATACAAGTGTTTATTTAATCTACTAGACTAATAACACTAGGTTATTTACACGCACCTAAACATACGTATCATACATATAACGGTAAAGATTCTTGGTTCAACTACAGGACCTAACTGGACTAACAAAACTAGGTTATATACCTTCTACTTGAGGTAGTCAAGATCTGTGAACTACATGAAGATATATGTGTGAACTACAGTCAACTAATAATTAAACAAATAAAAATCAGAACTTTTCTCGCACATGCACATATGATAGTGTACGGTATACGTGTACCAGCAATAGCCGACGGTATAGATCTATATATGTTTAAACTACAGGTTTATTTGAATAAAACTCGATAGTTTAATCGCACATGTACATATACATGTAGTAGCTTACGGTCTACATTACGTCGGAAGTGTGAAACTACAGGTAACTAAATGAATACAACCAGGTAATTTACCCGCAGGTGTACTTGCAGTAGCCGACAGTAAAGTTGTAGATCCGCTGGATCAGATCGTCGGCGTTGTAAGTGCAGTTGGACTGGAGTTTCCAGTACTCGCAGGCGGCCGTCGGCGATCGATCCACGCAGTTGTCAGGATAATGATCTGAACGAATATATGAGTATTGCACTAACTGACGAGTTGGTCCTTCATTTTAATTTTCAGTCGTGAGTTTTGGTTACATTTTTAATTGTGACTTTTATGACATTTGTTCTTCAGTAGGGAACATTTGCGGCAAAAATGTATTTTTTTCAGGGCCTGACTCGATGGAATAAATGATATTTCTGGGCATGCTAAGAATAAAAACTTATTGCTTATTCTTCATAGGCTACAGTACTTGTAATTTTCGGTTACTGAACAAGAACTAATAAATATGAATCTGTAAATATTCGAAATAGATACGTAAAATAACTGAAAATAACTTACACGTGGTACTGTGTGTGTGGTTTATCCTCTAAGTCAAAACGGAGGTACAAAACAGTATCATCTCGAGAAACTTACCAGGTATACCGTGGTGTTTTCATCATCCCGACATTGACAGTCGGACAAGGACAGAACTAAGAGCACTTAGTTAAAACAGAACTACAAAAATATCCTTACGAATAATTTACCAGGAACGATGTTGGTTTCATCGTCCCTGTACTGACAGCAGGACACCACTTCGTTTAATAAGAATGTAATTACAACAATGGTGAGGTAGACAACTTACTAGTTTTTGTTGTGATGTTTTAAGGTCTATACTTAAAACGGAATTGTAAAACAGGTGAGGTTGCCAACTTAACAGTGAGCGTGGCGTTTTCGCTATCCCGGTATCGACTGTACAGATATGGACACACTTGGGAAACATTGTTATGTCAGAACGGAGATATAGAACTGGTGAGACTGCAAACTTACCACGTACCGTGGCGTTTTCGTCATTCCGGTACATATATGAACATCTCGTGAGGAGGTTAACTCACCGGGTATGGCACGGACTACACTTTGAGAACTTGGTTAAGTTAGAAGGGAGATACAACACGTAAGATGGACAACTTACCAGGTACTGTGGTATTTTCGTCTTCTCTGTATTGACAGTACAGATACGGGCAACACTTGGGGAACTCCAGGGTCGAGTTGCTCTTGTACTCACAGTTGATCCTATCCAGGAAATCTATCTGCGGCGGGCAGCTGCAAGAAGGCGAACGTTATATGAGGCGCGTTGTGGGAAAACCGGACATAATGCATGTGCGTAAAGTGTCGTCCCGGATTAGCCTGTGCAGTCCGCACAGGCTAATCCAGGACGGCATTTTCCGCCTACAGTGGATTTATGTTTAGAAGAGACTTCCTTGACACAGAAAATACCATAAAAGCGGAAAGTGCCGTCCCGGATTAGTTTGTGCGGACTGCACAGGCTAATCCGGGACGACACTTGACGCACATGCATTAAGTCCGGTTTTCCAACGACGCGCCTCATATATGATATGCCATGGGTTGTATTCCAGAAACATCTTAAGTGAAATGTTATCCTTAACGTTCAAATCATCCTCTGGCTTTAAAGATGATTTTATAGTTAAGATTTCACTTTAGATACATATGAAATTTTGCTTAGTGTTTATTGATTACATGCAACAACTTTATTATTCACTCTTGCTTACTTAACTAAAAATGGATTAAAAATAGAACGTAACTAAGATAAACGTTTCTGGAATACTCGTACGACATATAGTTCAGCTCCAAAATTGTTTAACTTTCACGGAGATACTCGTACGTATAAAAAGAATTTGTCAAACGTAACATGTTGACACCAAAACGGCCGATCATTATGTTGGCATTTGTAAATATAACTGCAGTAATAATTTATTCCAACAGTCATAAAATATGGCAATCGTCATAAAAATTATAAACGCGGTTACATTTGCCTGACCAAATGCTAAACTTCAGCTCTAAGTCTGTTTGGCGAATTTAAACACGTCTTATCTGATGCCTTTTGGTCAAGATTGCATTCATGTATTTAAATATGAAATTTTTTAAATTATAAAAACAATTTAAAGATACATATTTTATAAATAAATTAATCAGAAAAAAGTGTAACTGCAGTTATAATTTTATGACAACTGTCATATTCTTTTACTTTTGGTATAAAAGCAGTTATATATGTTAATGTAACTGCTGTTACAATTTTATTACAACAGTCACAATTATATTTAGCTGTCGTGCATATATGTACTTTTGGCCCAAATGGTACGCTATATTTGGACCTGTTAATATACTCATTAGTGTCCGTGATGTACCTTCTGTTGTCATTTTATTAAGATAAAAAAACCCTTATGGCAAGTCCTAGTAGAGATGTAACATTGAAAGCTGGATTTCTTTTTCACGTTTTCGTTTTATGTGCTCTTGTATAGTTCCTCTTGTCCACTTTTGTTGCATTTGTACCTGTACACCGATGGAACTATACACATATTCTAGCAGTAGGCCTACATTCTTGTAAACGGCAGTTACATACATGCAACTGTGGTTCGAACACGGTTGTGCTCATTAAATTAATACCTACTCGTGGTTTATCTGCCACTTCCGGTTCGTTCTATCGTCTTCGTAGCAGATCCGGCGGTCACATGACCCCGCCGCCGACGTCCAGACGTCCTTGTGTGAGCGCATCGCGTTGTCAGCGTCTGTGCAGTCTGAAACGTAGTAGCAGTGACGTCATTTGTAGTGACGTCACACATATGCTAATAAAATAACCGAGAGTGATAATAAACAATAGTTAAAACATGTTGACATGTATATATAAACTGTGGATTCCTCTAGTTACGTAATCAGCTATTTCAGATTAAAGTTAACATTTCAGATCGAAGTGTTTATGCAAACATTTAGATCTATTATCTTTGACGTTCGGGACATTTAAAAGTAGGCCCCTGTTGACTCATTTAAAACTGAAACAGGTCTAACCGTAACCACAATATAGATTTAAGAAATTTGCTGAGGTTTTTAATGATTAGCTTAGTATTTTTTTATTAAGAAAACGTTAAACATTTTTACACACGTTTTTTTCCGTCATGTGCTTTTACGATGTTTGGGTAGATCTACAAATACACGAGCGCTTTTCTTTAATAGCGACCATTTATTATATTATTAATATATTGCCTGCTGAAAATTACGAAAATCTAGCTATGTTCAATCGGTATACAATCAATATGCCGGTAAGAACAAACGATTTGACACGAACATATGTGCTTTTTATTTATGCTTTCCAGTAATTTATAGGGACATTTCAGTGAATAAAATTGGTAATTAACTGTTTAAAACAGTGAAAATTACCTCTCTGATCATTTTCACTGTTTCATAGTGGTTCCCGATTTAAAACAGTAAAGGAAACGGAGCGTAAACGATGCCGGACTCAAAATTTTCAAAACGAGTCCCGCGATATTGTCCAATAAAACCCACTTAGCAATTAAAATAATAAGAAGAAAAACAACAACAGTGGAATGCATAAAATAAAAAGGAAATTTTTTAATTTCGGTAAAATATCGACTTTTAATTCACTCGTGATCATAGAACAAATATATTTTCACTCGTGGCTGCGCTACTCGTGAAAATATACATGTTTATGATCACTCGTGAATTAAAATCGATATTCTACCGAAACCAACACATATCCTCTATATTATTTATTCTAACATGAAAGGCCTACTCGCTACTTTTTCTGTAGACAAAGAACAAAACTATTGTTGTTAAACTAAAAAGTAGTTCCGATTCAGAGCGGAGCATCGTCGAAAGTAATTACAATTGCAAATACATATATATATGCCAAAATATGTTAGAATCGAAATAATTCTCTCATTATCGCTGATTATCGGTCAATAAACAACTCTTTGTCTTTCTGATGCGTGGCTATTAAACAACTCTAGCTAACGCCCTCGTGGTTTAATTCCTACGCATCAGATCTCAGAATAGTTGTTTATTGGCCGATAAACAACGATAAATCGAAAATTACATATCTTTGCCAGGTGAAAATTATATAACGCTAGTAATGTTTAGTTGGGATACAATCAATATACCGGTAGGAAGATACGATTTGACACGAAAATGTGTGCTTTATCATTTAGTAACGGTACTGTATATAATTTTCACGATTTTTGGAAATGTTATATTAGTTCAAAGTATACGTCAAATGATTTAAATCACGACTTACTCGAAGGAAACTCCATTTTCGATACGATATAGTTCTCCATGAATAACCTATAATTTTGATTCAGAGTGTGGTTGGTGGAGTAGACGAACTGTAAAGAAACACACATAAACATCACATATGTCACATATCTGGGAACATTTTCACTCCCCGAAAAACTCGGGATATGTTTCCGCATCATTTTAATGCATTTTATTTAACATCAATTACGTATTAACTCTGCTGTCTGACTAAATAATTTCAGCGTTATCATGTATTCATCTAAATGTATTCTTGTGGTGCTACATTTAAACAAAAGATGCGATGGAATACAAGATATGGCGATTGTTCGATAGGTTGCGGTAAATAACCGTGCCAATTTGAAAAACTAATACACCAATATACACATGTGTACTTAAATGGTGTGACGAAATATATAAAACCAGTTAAATATCTAGGTTAGATACCAGTAAATCATTGTGTATCCCTCCGTGGTCCATTCGAAAGATGTGTCTATTACTAAAGAGTTCCTCTTCTCTTCTGGTATAAAAGCCATTTAGCAATCTCAGACATGCCTTTTGTGGTTATTTTTTTATATCCCATGTGTGTCTGAAACATTTTGGTGTATTTCATTAGAGGCTAACTTTTGAAAGGTGAACTTTTGGGGTGTGTTTACTGTGGTATGGTGTTTTGTCGAAATATGACTGCCGAAACCCTGTTTTCTACCGGTGTCTGCATTCGGGCGAGATGCATTTTCTTAGAAGTAACATGACATAGCTTTTTCATTGCAATTGTTGAAAGAGGAAATATATACCTTCTTAAATTGATACCATGCTTGAACAATCTGAAATAAAGGAAAGGCTAGAAAAATTATTGGAAAGTTCGCCGTTTTATAATGGGACCCTATGGGAATTGGAATTACTGGTATCTAACCTTTAAGAAAATCAGGGTCCGGCCCTTTAGGGTCCACTTTTACATAAAATCACCATATTACAGTGTTATTTTATAGGTTTTATTACTTTTCACGGGAAAAATGTGATTAATATCTGAACTGACATGTTTTCTACGATTTTTAAAGTGAAACCTGTTTTTTTTTCGGGTAAAAAAAAATACGGATTCTCGCGTTTTGCATCGCACAGCACATCGAAACATGTTATAAGCACAATCTTGTACGTTTTATACATTATTGATGTCCATCGCATTACAATAAGTCTAAATGAACTGGTAATTTGACTGGTTTATATGATTTAGGTACGGATGTTAGCTCCCGCTCCCCATACAATCAAAGTACTGAAAACGCAAGCCAGATGGCTTATCATGTGTTATACTCAAACGCGTTTTTGAAGCATTTCTACTAAGCGGATCGACCTGAAATTGTGCATGTGTGGTACAAGTAGGTTAATAATGATGTAGACGAGTTTTTTTATGATAGCAAAATTTTTAGTTTTCTTCTACTGCGAAGTTAAAACATACCCTATTTAGACACTACTGCCGTTCATCTTATATGCGTTTTGTACATATTACACCATGTCATTGTTTTTTAAGCTGTACATAATTTACTAAAATTGACTTGACTTGATCAATACAATTATTGATTAATAAAAACTTATTGTACTTGCATGTAAAGGGAATGTTTCAAATACGTAATACGTATGCTTCCGAAATATTCGGGTAGTGGCACACACACACACACGCACGCACACAGACACACACACACAGACACATAACAACTTTGCTGTCAATAAAATATGTATTGTGTTACTATTCGTTGTTGTTTCGTGTGTTGATTGTTGAAAGAATGTGGACCTGGGAATAATTGTGCCCACTACAGTTTGGAGTTGGTAAAGTTCTATACTCGTATGATTAAAAGCAACTGGTTATTCTGGATTTTTTTTTTCTCAGCATTTTGATCGGTTCATGGCGTGTCGATGCACGAACATAATTGGTAACAGTAAACCAAACGTCGTGGTAACTACTGAATGGTTGTGTGCATTTGTTGGTAAAAAGTGCGCATGTTAACAATTACAATTTAGTACAATACAGTCAAGTGCAAAGCACGCAAAAGGCCTGGGGCATTTCTGATCTGATTGGTGGACATTTGGGCAACCCTAAGTGAACAGTGGTCAGCACGGAACGGCGGCCGTATACTAGTACCCGGACAAATTGCATTATAATAATTATGCTAGAGGTAAACACACGCAGGAATACAACGAATGCTCATTTTAAATAGTTCTGACCAGCGACCAGTCTAAAATAAAGAATATTCAAATATGGCCGAGTTCGTTCACTCAAAATTGTGATCGCAAAGTTGTTAGTGTTTTGGGATAAAATTCTTTCTGTCACCGTGTACTGTTAAACTTTGGGTGACTTAACGTGAAAAAGGTCACGCCAAAATAAATCGAATATAATAAGCGAATTGTTCAAAATGTTGGAGAGGCAAAATTCCTCGGGAATTTTGCGTAGACAATCTACACTGCGGAATATTAACAAACATAGCTGTTTGCAGAGACAAAAGTCTCGCCTTACCTTGCAGCGGCAACAATCTAGCGTTGTACTGCATGGAAAGATATCCGACGTCAACAACAACAACGTCAACGTCAATTCTGTGCTCAGTGGGACGAACGTTAGTTCAAAAGTTTGTCGTCTGCTGCTGAAACACACGAAATTTGGATTTATCGACAGTTTCCAGAACTTGAGTCTTGCCGGAAGTAGTAACGAGTGCAAATCGGCGGAAACTCAACATAAAATATTAACTGAAAGTGATAAACTAGTTCGTGACTGTCAAATGCCAGAGTCGCTTTTTCGTGACGACCTGATAGCATCAAAGACGATCAACAAGGACGACTTCGAGCTGGGACGAGTTTTAGGCGCCGGTGGATTTGGCTCCGTGTATTTGGGCGTGTTCAAGAAGCAGAAGGTCGCCATTAAAGTGCGTATATCCGTTTTTTTTTCAGTTATTTCCTTTATAAGAATCTTTAAGCAACACGATGAACTTATTCAGAAAAAAATACATTTACACAAGACTTTTCGACTATACAGTCGAACATTATTTTTTAATAAATAACGCGCGTAAAATGCTTTTTTTATGAATTTTCTTCCATTTTAAATCCAAATAAAATATTATATTATAATCTATTAACAGTGTTATTTATTCGCACCACTATTTGCGTTGTAAGGTCGTATGTACTTCTTTCGTGAAATTCCTACATATATTGCAACAGTTGATATTTCTTGACGACATGTCTATCTTTTACGCTATGAACATGTAACGTTATTTCGCGTCTTTTGAATCACGAACACTGTAACAGCTATAACAAGTTTGGCATGGTTTATGTTTTTCCAATTGATGTTGACAAACTTTGTTTATATTATAGTTGTCGCTATCTTTTAGGACTAAGTAAAAGGCTGTTAAATCTTTAGTAGTTAGCAATACTAAACCAAATGAAGAACATTGCTTTGTTGAATTCTTGGTGTGTACACATAATAAGATAATATTTGTATGATTGTTATGTTATGATCAATGTGGATTTTGCGCCTTTAAGGTGATGCACAAGTACACGAAGAACCCCGCCGCTCAGATCGAGAGCTTCAAGGCCGAGCTGCACGTGATGAGGTTCAACCATCCCAACATCGTGAGCACCCTGGCCGCCACCCACATCGACAAGTTTGACGAGGGGGCCTGGATTATCATGGAGTACGTTGGGAGTACGAACTTGTACAAGGTCCTTAATGACTCAGATGAAGTCATAGCGAGCGAGAGGCGCTTGAAGTATGCGATCCAGATCGCCAGCGCGCTCGCGTACGCCCACAAGCACAAGGTGGCGCACTTAGATCTAAAGCCGGCGAATATCCTCATTACAGACGACGACAATTGCAAAGTTGGTGACTTCGGCTGCTCGCAGAAAGTGGAAATTGACACTGGTATAGTGAGTCCCACAAACCGATCGATTCTTACCGGAACTTTCGCCTATCGCGCGCCGGAACTGCTGCGCGGGGAGCCGCCAACGTTCAAAGCCGACGTCTACTCGTTCGGAATCACTCTGTGGCAGCTGAAGAGCCGCGAGACCCCGTTCTGCAACCAGAACCAGCATGTCGTCATTTTTGGTGTGGTCGCCAACGGCCTCCGGCCACCGGATATGAGCCCCGCGGAGACGGATCCCTTCGAGCTGAGCTACAAGGACCTCTATGCGCAGTGCTGGACCGCGAACCCGCTTGACCGGCCGTCTGCCTGCGAGGTCGTCGACGTCCTAAATATCTGGAAAATGCATTTATGAATTCATAGCTTTTCTGTGAACATTGTAGAAGGCTGTGACCAAAAAATGTGATATAATATGAAAAACGTCAGAAGTGATATAATGATATTATTTGACAAAGATGCGATATAATGTAAATGGTTGACCCATATGTTGTGCTAAGTCTGAATGGCAAAATATATGATGTTCTTTGAAAATAAAACAAAGGTGATTTATACACAACATGATAAGATTCTGTTGCCCAGTTTGTGTTATTTTATAAATATGTGTTTACAAAACAAGTTGAGCCTGATTGTCAGGTTTAAGATGAACTTTATAATAATAACGCTTGTAAATATAGATAATAGCGACTTTTGTCGCGCACACATGTACCTCACTCGCCCTTGAGTCTTTCATTTGTAAATATTATTTACAAAATGCTTATACATTTATATTTTGATATGCCATTGTTGTCCAACCTTATTTGATGTTGCAATTTGCTGAATTTATATATTTATTTACATATTTTGCACACCTTTTGTGCTTTTCATATTTGTAAAGCTTATATGGTTATACACATGTAGATAGTTATACTTTTTGTTATATCGTTTACATGCATATTGCATATTTGTGTATGTTCTTGTCATAGTTGTACAGCATATAATGCTATACGTGCATATACATTATTTTTGATTGCATTGATATACATGCACATTGAAATGGCAGTTTTATTTATATACATTGAAATTTTACCACATTCTATTTGTTATATATTGCGCATTCCAACGTGTAAAGGCGATCGTATCTATCTATCCATCCATCCATCCCTCCACCCACCCACCCTCCCTCCATCCCTCCACCCACCCACCCTCCCTCCATCCCTCCACCCACCCACCCACCCACCCACCCACCCACCCACCCACCCTCCCTCCATCCCTCCACCCACCCACCCACCCACCCACCCACCCTCCCTCCATCCCTCCATCCATCTTAAATATGTGGCCATATAATGTTACGGCACAATAGCAAGACGTAGATAAAGACGTAACGTCAAAAGGTGGCGTGCAAAAGCGGAACATAATTTCAAGCAGAAGTCCAGAAATATATTAATAAAATTAAAACTTTTCAGAAATCGTTCCTAACGGACATCTTACTGGTCAAAATACAAAAACCGCATTGAAATCGGTAAAATAAAAACTTTCGGTAACATTTTATCGTATATTTATCTGTAATCGATAACAGGTAATGACTCTGGAGTATATCAGCATACACATTAGTGTATATTCCGTTCGTACCAAGCGTTTTAGAACATAGACATTATAAAATGCCTTTCGTAAATAAGAAACAATTTTCAGTCAAATAAACGTTATTAACGTTCATTAGAACTTATGCCAGTTTAAGATGTATTTAATTATATTCTATGGACTGTGGATTTAAAGTCGTTTTTTAGCAAAATATTAAATGATTTACGTCGCAATGTCTGTATGCTGCTGGGGTTAATAAAAAAAGAAGAAAAAAAGTACAATGCAAACATTTTTTAGATAAATGATTCATTTCATATTATTTTTTTACGTCGGGTGTACATTTTATAAGAGTTTTCGTTACTAATTCATTGCGTCTACTAAGAAAGTATAACAGATCAACTATAAGAGTGCCACTGTCACAAAAATACGCCCGTCAAAAGAGCATTTTCAGGGGTAAAGATTCAACGACTCAAGAGAGAAAATCCATCCATGCTGGAAAAAAAAATATTCGGACAAAATGTTAAGGATTTCTGAAATTTGACCTTTGACCTTAAATTCTGACCTTGACCTTGGACCTAGGTTCTTGCGCGTGACACTCCGTCTTTCCATGCTTATCACTCCTACCAAGTTATTTGAAAATCCGCCCACAAGCCCGCCCACCAGCTTGGGCGTTCCCATAAAAGACCCGTTTTTTTAAACGGGCGTATAAAAATGAATCCGTCGATAGACAGTTCTGTTCTCAAAGCACTTGTATTTTCGAGATTTACTTAATACACGACTCTTCCTTGTTGAATTGACAAAAAGACATATTCGTTATCAGCAAATTGGAAAGATCGTCGTGATAAATCTCTTGAAGTATACTTGTATGGTACATACACTTCATAACACCTTATGGCCGACTCCTCATTTTGAATCTACACAGGACAGAAGACGTGAGTGATTTAATAAAAGTAAGATTCAACCAAAAATGTCTTAATCTGGGCTAGCAAAAACATACTAGCTCATTACAGGACGTGTATAATGGTTGCTATAGTAAACTACGTGTCGTCCAAGTCTTACATTGAATAAGTAGATGGCATTGTTAGCAAAAACAAACTTGCATCAATGGAGGTTCCAGGAAAACGAGCATCAGATGTTGAAAAGGACGCACGTGACAAAGCAAGCAGCAAAACTGACTACATATGCATTCCGTGCAAACTTGAAGACCATGTGACGCCAGCGCAGAGCTATTGCTTAGACTGCGGTTTCCATTTGTGCCAAACATGCACGAAGGTTCATAGGGAAATGGATATAACAAAGGCACACTCTGCCATAAGCATACACGATATGCCAGTCGATACGCGAAAAAAGCGCGAAGAAGACGAATTACCGGAGGTGTTAAACAGACGCCGCGTTCAGTGGAACAGGGATGCTTTTGGTATGGGATTCAATAAACGCGAAGAATATTCGAAGCTATTGACGGACATATATATCGCAGTTATTGGATTATCTAGAAGCGAGATATAATGTCTTTCAACTGTACTCACATTATGTTACTGAAATGAGTAACTCAGAACTGGACAATGTTTAGGAGGGAAATCAACCAGTATCTCGATGAAAGGGAACGTGAGTTGACAGCAATAGTTCAAGACTTGAGGAAAAAAGACGAAGTGAAGTTGGAAGACGCTAAAAATCGAATTCAGTTGACGAAGGCAAAGCTTGAAGAAATGCGGAATTCCCTACAATCACAAGACGAACAAAACGCCAAGTTGTTTACCGCCGTCACACAGGCATGTGAAAAACTACGTGATCTGGAAACTGAAATGGAAACTTTATCTCATGGACAAATGATACACGTGTATTATTTCAAGAAAAACGAAACAATTGTCGACGTTTTCGAGTCATCCACGGTTTTTGGTAGCATCAAGGTATTGAAAAAGGTCATGGATCTCAAAGGTTTGTGACTCTGCGAGGCTGCTTGATTACTCCCGAATATTGTATTTTCTAGCAGAGAAATTTTTGTTTTTAATTTCTTGCAGAAAAGATAGTAGGGGCACGATTGCAGAACGCATGGGAGCAGCTGTTACTTATATGCACTGTATAAACATGTATTCTGTGTAGAGTAGTAACATGTTTATACGATTTGCAATGTCTATAGATCTACGTTAGATTTGTATGTTTTAAGGAAAATGTCAAATTAACATTTCATTTATTGAACGTTCTTCACTGATATGATAAAAACGAGCCCAGATTAAAGATGTAAGGGTTGATAACAGACATTTCTTGCTTAAATATGTTTTTCTTTTCGATTCTTAGACAAGCTTCTCCCGGTGCAAGAACCCGTTCATAGATCGCCAAAACTTCTGTTGAAGAGGGCATACCGCGTGACTGGTGCCGATATAGCGGGCATGGCTGTCCTTAGCGACAAGAAAGGCCTTATCTCGGACAAGAAAAGCAACGATGTTAAATTACTTGATATCAGGAAACAGAATATTCTTTCCGAGAAGTCTCTTGGTAGCGTCCCAAGCAGGCTTTGTGTTCTAGATGATTCTCTAGCCGCGGTGTTGCTACCCAGCTGTAAAACGATACAGTTGGTGAAAATTTTCAAAGACGCGCTTGTCTTGGGAAATAGCGTTACTATGAATGGACAGTATACAGCCATAAAGTATTTCAACCAACAGTTCATTATTTGGAATTCTGATACTTCAGCCATTGAGATGGTAGCACTAGACGGACAAACAGCAAAGCAAATGAAATTAGATATGACCGGCATTTCTCTTTTCCTAACGGCAAGTGACATTGTTATCGAAGCATGCGATAAAGACCGTGCTTTTATGTATGTATCAGACCCAAGTCTCGGCACGATTACAAAGCTGAACCTCGATGGCTTAGTTTTGCGGGTTTACAGGACCAGTGCGTTGAACGATGTCACAAAACTGGCAGTAATAAACGAATACCAGCTCTTAGTCGCAATTGGGTCTTCTTTCCGAATCCTGAATACGGACACGGAGAATATGTTGAAATTTTTTTTCAACTACGTCAACACATTAAAGAGAACAAATTCTTTACAATATTGTCAAAAGAGGACAACAGTCACGATTGCGCGTGATCCATACAATGCTGTCCAGGAATAGAAAATAAAGTACATGTAATGTTTTGTAACAATACAAAAGATATGAATCAACAGTTGCAAACCCGAATATACAACCTTCGGTCCGTTAATAATATCAGGCAAGTGACCAATTGCCCATACAACACAGTACAATACGGCAAACACCAAACAGATACAAATACATTTTTTTGATTAAAACTGTGCTAACCGCTTCCGCACAAGAAATATGAACAAAGGGCAATGCAAAGCATTCGGGTTTTAAACAAGTCGTTTTATATACACCAAGAACGCTGGAAACATTCATTGAAGTAACTCTTCTACGTGCCAACCCCATCCATACGTCTTATTCAATTTAGCATGAATTTCATGTAAAAAAACGTGGTCCCTCACACGTCAATACTTTTCGAACCATTTTATACCTCCCGGATGATAAGAGTCAGTCCGAAGAGCCCGCATTGTATGGAAAAGTCCGTTTTTTTTCTGCAAATGTGTGTACTACACATGTATCGTGTAAGACAAAACAAGTGTATACTACACATGTATCGTGTAAGACAAAACAAATGCTGGCACTATAATGTGCCATATGCCCCCGAATGCTCTTTCGTCAAAAACGAAAACAGAATGACGGAGATTGCTTTCTCTGATGGAAACGTTGAAGTAAAGAAGTTTTCTAAGTTTCAATTAAATACCTTTGGTAGTATTCAACATATTGGTCTTTATGAAAATCTTTTACCAAAATTTCTAAGTTAAAAAAGGGCATAAATATGACAAAAAAATTAAAACAGAGTTATGGGGGTTGCTCTCCCTGGTGGAGCCATTGATAGTAAAGAAGTAAGTTAAGTTTCAAGTAAATACCTTTGATAGTATTCAAGACATTGGGCTTGACAAAACAATTTATGAAGTGGTTACATCTGTCGAAAACAAGCATTATTAGTTGTTTATTTGTGTGTACATTTGCATACATATTTTGCTAAAAATATTTTAATGTTAATCATACGATTACGCGATTTTCCCCCAAATCAAATCGATGCTGAAAGGCCGACGGTTCGAGACGCCAGAAGAACTGCATACAAACTCCATTATTCCACAACTTCCTTGCGATTGTTTCCAGGATGTAATTTTCACGAAGTGGATCCATCGACACAAGCGGTGCATAGAGAAAAGCTAGATTATTGTGAGATGGTAAGTTAGGATCAGAGCAGAGAACGTGACGTCGTTGGTGTAAATTGATGACGTTAACTTTCGGCGTGCGCCAGAAAAGCTGTAGTAGCATTGTTTATTTAAATGTTATTTTGTCTTTTTCGCAAACATGATAAATATTACATGTTGCTGTAGAGGAGAGTCTTACCCTTCCTGATAAAAAAGAAATCAAACATGTTGAACCAGTACACGACCTTTTTGGAGAAACCTCGTACTTGAGTTGACAATGTATGTCCGCTCATTTGATATACATGTATATTTAGCGTATTAACTTGTTGTTAAACAGTACACAATTAATAGACATATGTGGATATTCAAATGTTTTATGTATGTAGGTAGTTCTAGTTATTTATTTAGTTTTGCATAATACGATGTGTTCAAAATGTACAAAATCTCTATATTTACGCATGTGCATACAAATATTGAAACAAACCTATTGAATTAGCGACCAAAATTACTTTCTTCCAACTAAGCAACTTCTATTGTTACCCGGACGCAAAGTGGCATATAACTCATACGTATGTGTTTTTTTCCAATTTTGGATCAAGTATAATATTTCTAACAAGAGCTGCCAGAGGACAGAGTGCTCGACTATTCGAAGTATTTAATTTGGTGCATTATTTAGAAAGTGAAATGCACACACATCTGTCAAAATACAAAGCTCTGTTACGGCAATTATTTCATCGGCTGCTAAAGCGGATGACACTCTAAGTTTCAGGTGAAAAGCTTACCGGTATGAAGCTTTAAAGTTATAAGACTTTTGAACCTAAATGTATTATGAAGTGAAAAGGGACTTAACTTTGTCAAAATACAAAACAGAGTTATGGGCAATGTTGCACGTGATGCTAGAGTTGATGACAAAGGTAGATTTCCAGGTTTAAAGTGAATAAATGTAGTTTTGACGTTATAACACTTTTGAATAAAAACTTTAACCTGAAAATCTATGTGTAACGGGGACATAACTCTGTCAAAATACAAAACATAGTTGTATGTATTGTGGCACCTGATGCTGCAGTTTATAACAAAGGTATATTCCAAATTTCAAGTGAGTAACTGAACAAGTTTTTAAGTTATTTACGACTTTTGTATAAAAACTTTAACCTGAAAATCTATGTGAAAAAATGGAATAATAGAAAACTGAGTTATGGGGAATGATGTACTTAATGACAACGGTACATTTCAAGTGAATAACTTGTGTAGTTTTAAAGTTATAAGACTATTGAATAAAAAGTTTAACCAGAACATCAATGTGAAAAAGTGCATAACTCTATCAAAATACAAAACAGAGGAACAATGGAATGTTGCATCTCATGTCGGAGTTGATGACAAAGGTATACTGGTATTCTAAGTTTCAAGTCAATGACTTATGTACTTTTGAAGCTACAAGACTTTTGAATATACATTTTAACCAAGTTCAGAGGCGGACGCCGACGTCAAGACGAGCATAGGAAAATTTATGACATAAAAAAAAATTACTGTAAATATATGAAAATTATGGTTTTGCTGCTAGGATAAAAATAGACGAAATAGTTGCTAAATTTTCAACCCGCGTCTTAATGAGTGTTTACACGCCTATAAAGTATTTTCAAAGATAAGAACAGCGATCCAAATTGCTGGTTTACAATTCAGTATGACACACCGTCACACATTGAAGCTTTACAAATTCAAATAGTCCATGACCAAACAGCTCATTGATCATTCCCATGGTCGTATTTACTACGAAAACAGTTAATGCACATAAATCCTGAATAATTAATACAAGGAAAACATCTATAACAGTTATAGTAGTTGTTGTGCACGTCCTCTTCAGGCCCTACATCTTATGTTCCATTTTCAATCACTGGAATATGCTCGTAGTCAAAATTAACGAATTAACAAAGGGCAATAACTCAATGAATATTAAAGACATATAGTTATGGTCCTTGTTATCTGTAGTTACTCTGAATGTGTTTCGTTATCATATGAAGTTTCTCCAAAGTATAAAGTTCCACAAAAACCCTGAACAAAGTGCAACAACTCCGTAAATATTACTCAAATCTGTAAATTAAACATCCACAATAGAAATTGTTCTTATCCACTGTCATCGCGTGAACTGACGGCGTACAAAAGCATTTTAAAACTGTGGTCCATTTTAGTAATCTTTTAAATTTAAATAGATGCCAATTGCCATTGTTACTATTATAGGGATAATATACCTTTTTGAGGTCGTTAACGCCTGCACAGGCCCGAAAAATGGGCTAAATCTCGCGTGCAGTCGTATGTTGGTGAAAACGCGTTCTTTTGCTGGTGATCGTATGCTAATGAAAGTGCAGTCGTATGTTGGTGAAAATGCGACCGTATGCTGGTGAAAGTGCGACCGCATGCTGGTGAAAATGAGACCGCACGCTGGTGAATACGCGATCGAATGCTGGTGAAAACGCGACCACATGCTGGTGAAAAAGCGAAATTATGATTGTGAAGACGCAACCGTATGCTGGTAAAAACGCGACCGTATGCTGGTGAAAACGCCACCGTATGCAGGTGAAAGCGTGACCGTATGCTGGTGAAAACGCGACGGAATGCTGGTGAAAATGCGATCGTATGATAGAGAAAACGCGACCGTAAACTGGTAAAAACTCGACCGAATGCTAATGAAGACGCCACCGTATGCTAATGAAGATGAAGATGCGACCGTATGCTCGTGCAGACGCGACCGTACGCTGGTGAAGACGATATCGTAAGCTAGTTAAGGTTCGACCGTATGCTAATGAAGACGCGACCGTATGCTGGTGAAGACGCGACCGTATGCTAGTGAAAGCTCGACCTATGCTTGTGAAGACGCGACCGTATGCTGGTGAAGACACGATCGTATGCTAGTGAAAGCGCGACCTCTGCTTGTGAAGACGCGACCGTATGCTGGTGAAGACACGATCGTTTGCTTGTGAAGACGCGACCGTATGCTGGTAAAGACGAGATCGTATGCTGGTGAAGACGCCATCGTATGCTGGTGAAGACGCGACCGTATGCTGGTGAAGACGAGATCGTATGCTATTAAAGGCTCGACCGTATGCTAATGAAGACGCGACCGTATGCTGGTGAAGACGCGACCCAATGCTAGTGAAAGCGCGACCTAGGATTGTGAAGACGCGACCGTATGCTGGTGAAGACACGATCGTATGCTTGTGAAGACGCGACCGTATGCTGGTGAAGACGCGACCGTATACTAGTGAAAGCGCGACCTATGCTTGTGAGGACGCGACCGTATGCTGGTAAAGACGCGATCGTATACTGGTGAAGACGCGATCGTATGCTGTTGAAGACGCGACCGTATGCTGGTGAAGACGCGATCGTATGCTGGTTAATACGCGATCTTATGCTAGTGAAAACGTGACAGTATGCTGGTGAAGACGCAACCGTATGCTGGTGATCAGCTGTTTACGATTACATAATGATACTTTTTTAAACGTCAGACTTGTATGTACAAAATGTATGTATATACGTCTAGTTTTGCGGGTATTTTTTTCATGAAATGTTTTATTTACGCATTTATTGTACATAGATTCTAACACGTTATTGGGTTAACCTGCATACAGTTTAGTGATTTAAACTTATATTTTATATTAATAATATGTGATTAATATATACACAAAAATGTACACAGATGCAGATTCTAAAATAGTTTATGTACGAATTGCGAGGAGACACAGGCATGCATATTTATGTCAACTTATTTGATATATTATTTAATAGTATTGCATAACAAAATGTGTTCAATGAGACGTGTATATACCAATAATAAAACACACATCTGTGAATAAGCGACCAAAATTACTTTCCTTTTAACAACTCATAGCGTCACCCTGGCACAAAGGGGCATACACACTCAACAAAAGTTATAACGCACCAAATGGAAAATGATGTAGTTTCTTTATTGATCACAATTTCAGCTTGAAGTGCCAGATAATTGATCACAATTTCAGCTTGAAGTGTCAGATATGCTTATTTGAGTTATACAAGCATATGTTCATACCAAAATATTGGAAAACATACGAAAGAGTTTCGTCATTACCATGGCGCAGCTGAAATTCTTATAAATAAAGAAAATACAACAATCACTATATTGATGCGTTATAACTTTTGTTGCGTGCATATTCACACGTTGGGGTAAAAATCCTCTTTTTGTTTGTTGAAATTGCGTTCCAAAATACCATTTCTGAAAACCTACTCAATTGTAGACTAGAGAGCATTCGCGGTGGGCACAGACCTCGTGCAAGACAGCTCGTTGCTCCAATGTGGTGTGCAACTGATGAGTTATGTAGCATAACGTGAAGACAGCTCATTCCTCCAATGTGGTGTGCAACTGATGAGTTATGTAGCATAACGTGAAGACAGCTCATTCCTCCAATGTGGTGTGCAACTGATGAGTTATGTAGCATAACGTGAAGACAGCTCATTCCTCCAATGTGGTGTGTAACATGATGAGCTATGTAGCATAACGTGAAGACAGCTCATTGCTCCAATGTGGTGTGCAACTGATGAGTTATGTAGCATAACTTGAAGACAGCTCATTCCTCCAATGTGGTGTGCAACTGATGAGTTATGTAAAGCATAACGTGAAGACAGCTCATCCCTCCAATATGGTGTGCAACTGATGAGTTATGTAGCATAACGTGAAGACAGCTCATTCCTCCTATGTGGTGTGCAACTGATGAGTTATGTAGCATAACGTGAAGACAGCTCATTCCTCCAATGTGGTGTGCAACTGATGTGTTATGTAGCATAACGTGAATACAGCTCATTCCTCCAATGTGGTGTGCAACTGATGAGTTATGTAGCATAACGTGAAGACAGCTCATTCCTCCAATGTGGTGTGCAACTGATGAGTTATGTAGCATAACGTGAAGACAGCTCATTCCTCCAATGCGGTGTGCAACTGATGAGTTATGTAGCATAACGTGAAGACAGCTCATTCCTGCAATGTGGTGTGCAACTGATGAGTTATGTAGCATAACGTGAAGACAGCTCATTCCTCCAATGTGGTGTGCAACTGATGAGCTATGTAGCATAACGTGAAGACAGCTCATTCCTCCAATGTGGTGTGCAACTGATGAGTTATGTAGCATAATGTGAAGACAGCTCATTCCTCCAATGTGGTGTGCAACTGATGAGTTATGTAGCATAACGTGAAGACAGCTCATTCCTCCCATGTGGTGTGCAACTGATGAGTTATGTAGCATAACGTGAAGACAGCTCATTCCTCCAATGTGGTGTGCAACTGATGAGTTATGTAGCATAATGTGAAGACAGCTCATTGCTCCAATGTGGTGTGCAACTGATGAGTTATGTAGCATAACGTGAAGACAGCTCATTGCTCCAATGTGGTGTGCAACTGATGAGTTATGTTAGCATAACGTGAAGACAGCTCATTCCTCCAATGTGGTGTGCAACTGATGTGTTATGTAGCATAACGTGAATACAGCTCATTCCTCCAATGTGGTGTGCAACTGATGAGTTATGTAGCATAACGTGAAGACAGCAAATTCCTCCAATGTGGTGTGCAACTGATGAGTTATGTAGCATAGCGTGAAGACAGCTCATTGCTCCAATGTGGTGTGCAACTGATGAGTTATGTAGCATAACATGAAGACAGCAAATTCCTCCAATGTGGTGTGCAACTGATGAGTTATGTAGCATAACGTGAAGACAGCTCATTCCTCCAATGTGGTGTGCAACTGATGAGTTATGTAGCATAACGTGAAGACAGCAAATTCCTCCAATGTGGTGTGCAACTCATGAGTTATGTAGCATAACGTGAAGACAGCTCATTCCTCCAATGTGGTGTGCAACTGATGAGTTATGTAGCATAATGTGAAGACAGCTCATTCCTCCAATGTGGTGTGCAACTGATGAGTTATGTAGCATAACGTGAAGACAGCTCATTGCTCCAATGTGGTGTGCAACTGATGAGTTATGTAGCATAACGTGAAGACAGCAAATTCCTCCAATGTGGTGTGCAACTGATGAGTTATGTAGCATAACGTGAAGACAGCTCATTCCTCCAATGTGGTGTGCAACTGATGAGTTATGTAGCATAACGTGAAGACAGCAAATTCCTGCAATGTGGTGTGCAACTGATGAGTTATGTAGCATAACGTGAAGACAGGTCATTCCTCCAATGTGGTGTGCAACTGATGAGTTATGTAGCATAACGTGAAGACAGCTCATTCCTCCAATGTGGTGTGCAACTGATGAGTTATGTAGCATAACGTGAAGACAGCTCATTCCTGCAATGTGGTGTGCAACTGATGAGTTATGTAGCATAACGTGCAGACAGCTCATTCCTCCAATGTGGTGTGCAACTGATGAGTTATGTAGCATAACGTGAAGACAGCTCATTCCTCCAATGTGGTGTGCAACTGATGAGTTATGTAGCATAACGTGAAGATAGCTCATTCCTCCAATGTGGTGTGCAACTGATGAGTTATGTAGCATAACGTGAAGACAGCTCATTCCTCCAATGTGGTGTGCAACTGATGAGTTATGTAGCATAACGTGAAGACAGCTCATTCCTCCAATGTGGTGTGCAACTGATGAGTTATGTAGCATAACGTGAAGACAGCTCATTCCTCCCATGTGATGTGCAACTGATGAGTTATGTAGCATAACGTGAAGACAGCTCATTCCTCCCATGTGGTGTGCAACTGATGAGTTATGTAGCATAACGTGAAGACAGCTCATTGCTCCAATGTGGTGTGCAACTGATGAGTTATGTAGCATAACGTGAAGACAGCTCATTCCTCCAATGTGGTGTGCAACTGATGAGTTATGTAGCATAACGTTAAGACAGCTCATTGCTCCAATGTGGTGTGCAACTGATGAGTTATGTAGCATAACGTGAAGACAGCTCATTCCTCCAATGTGGTGTGCAACTGATGAGTTATGTAGCATAACGTGAAGACAGCTCATTCCCCCAATGTGGTGTGCAACTGATGAGTTATGTAGCATAACGTGAAGACAGCTCATTCCTCCAATGTGGTGTGCAACTGATGAGTTATGTAGCGTAACGTGAAGACAGCTCATTCCTCCAATGTGGTGTGCAAATGATGAGTTATGTAGCGTAACGTGAAGACAGCTCATTCCTCCAATGTGGTGTGCAACTGATGAGTTATGTAGCGTAACGTGAAGACAGCTCATTCCTCCAATGTGGTGTGCAACTGATGAGTTATGTAGCATAACGTGAAGACAGCTCATTGCTCCAATGTGGTGTGCAACTGATGAGTTATGTAGCATAACGTGAAGACAGCTCATTGCTCCAATGTAGTGTGCAACTGATGAGTTATGTAGCATAACGTGAAGACAGCTCATTGCTCCAATGTGGTGTGCAACTGATGAGTTATGTAGCGTAACGTGAAGACAGCTCATTGCTCCAATGTGGTGTGCAACTGATGAGTTATGTAGCATAACGTGAAGACAGCTCATTGCTCCAATGTGGTGTGCAACTGATGAGTTATGTAGCATAACGTGAAGACAGCAAATTCCTCCAATGTGGTGTGCAACTGATGAGTTATGTAGCATAACGTGAAGACAGCTCATTCCTCCAATGTGGTGTGCAACTGATGAGTTATGTAGCATAACGTGAAGACAGCTCATTCCTCCAATGTGGTGTGCAACTGATGAGTTATGTAGCATAACGTGAAGACAGCTCATTGCTCCAATGTGGTGTGCAACTGATGAGTTATGTAGCATAACGTGAAGACAGCAAATTCCTCCAATGTGGTGTGCAACTGATGAGTTATGTAGCATAACGTGAAGACAGCTCATTCCTCCAATGTGGTGTGCAACTGATGAGTTATGTAGCATAACGTGAAGACAGCAAATTCCTCCAATGTGGTGTGCAACTGATGAGTTATGTAGCATAACGTGAAGACAGCTCATTCCTCCAATGTGGTGTGCAACTGATGAGTTATGTAGCATAACGTGAAGACAGCTCATTCCTCCCATGTGGTGTACAACTGATGAGTTATGTAGCATAACGTGAAGACAGCTCATTGCTCCAATGTGGTGTGCAACTGATGAGTTATGTAGCATAACGTGAAGACAGCTCATTCCTCCAATGTGGTGTGCAACTGATGAGTTATGTAGCATAACGTGAAGACAGCTCATTCCTCCAATGTGGTGTGCAACTGATGAGTTATGTAGCATAACGTGAAGACAGCTCATTCCCCCAATGTGGTGTGCAACTGATGAGTTATGTAGCATAACGTGAAGACAGCTCATTCCTCCAATGTGGTGTGCAACTGATGAGTTATGTAGCGTAACGTGAAGACAGCTCATTCCTCCAATGTGGTGTGCAACTGATGAGTTATGTAGCATAACGTGAAGACAGCTCATTCCTCCAATGTGGTGTGCAACTGACGAGTTATGTAGCATAACGTGAAGACAGCTCATCCCTCCAATATGGTGTGCAACTGATGAGTTATGTAGCGTAACGTGAAGACAGCTCATTCCTCCAATGTGGTGTGCAACTGATGAGTTATGTAGCATAAAGTGAAGACAGCTCATTGCTCCAATGTGATGTGCAACTGATGAGTTATGTAGCATAACGTGAAGACAGCTCATTGCTCCAATGTGGTGTGCAACTGATGAGTTATGTAGCATAACATCTCACAATAATAAAGAACTCTTGAAAATATTACTTGATCAAGACGGTGATTTGGATCACCACCAAAATGTGACCATTTTTTTCATTTGCCTATTTCATACCTTCCCAAAACATTTCACTTAAATCCGTTGGGCGTTCATCTCCTTTTGTATCAAGTTCCTAACTAACAAACAGACCAACGCCGATAATAACCCAATATCTTTGGCGGGGATAATAGCGTAAAACTGCATTTGAATGGGATATTATGGTTGCATAGAACTGCAATATGATAACCACTTAAGGTTCGCGAAAACATTCGTGTTACCACTTATGTAAATCCATGATATTTATCTGGATATTAAGATAGCGTTTGCGAATATTTTTCTGTAAGATATTTTGTTATTATACTAAATGGCCTTTAAGTGCCCAGAACTGACATTTGATACAGTTTCTAGGGGGTTGGGAGGTCTTCCGAATTATCTTACTAACACGAAAATTATCATGATAATTATCTTACAACGCTAATCTTAACTAGATAATATTTGTGTAACCACTTAATCTGTGTGCGAGGTCTTCCGCATTATCTTACTAACACGAATATTATCATGATAATTATTAGACAACGCGAATCTTAACTAGATAATATTCGTGTAACCACTTAATCTGTGTGCGAGGTCTTCCGCATTATCTTACTAACACGAATATTATCATGATAATTATCTGACAACGCGAATCTTAACTAGTTAATATTTGTGATACCACTTAATCTGTGTGCGAGGTCTTCATTATCTTACTAACACGAATATTATCATGATAATTATCTGACAACGCGAATCTTAACTAGATAATATTCGTGTTACCACTTAATTTGTGTGCGAGGTCTTCCGCATGATCTTACTAACACGAATATTATCATGATTATTATCTGACAACGCGAATCTTAACTAGATAATATTCGTGTTACCACTTAATCTGTGTGCGAGGTCTTCCGCATTATCTTACTAACACGAATATTATCATGATAATTATCTGACAACGCGAATTTTAACTAGATAATATTTGTGTAACCACTTAATTTGTGTGCGAGGTCTTCATTATCTTACTAACACGAATATTATCATGATAATTATTAGACAACGCGAATCTTAACTAGATAATATTCGTGTTACCACTTAATCTGTGTGCGAGGTCTTCTGCATTATCTTACTAACAAGAATATTATTATGATAATTATCTGACAACGCGAATCTTAACTAGATAATATTCGTGTTACCACTTAATCTGTGTGCGAGGTCTTCCGCATTATCTTACTAACATGAATATTATCATGAAAATTATCTTACAACGCGAATTTTAACTAGATAATATTTGTGTAACCACTTAATTTGTGTGCGAGGTCTTCATTATCTTACTAACACGAATATTATCATGATAATTATTAGACAACGCGAATCTTAACTAGATAATATTCGTGTTACCACTTAATCTGTGTGCGAGGTCTTCTGCATTATCTTACTAACACGAATATTATCATGATAATTATCTTACAACGCGAATCTTAACTAGATAATATTCGTGTTACCACTCTACTTTTATGTATCGCAAACTAATTCTTGTTGCCAGTAATATAACACGAATATTATCATGATAATTATCTACAACGCAAATTTTACCTATTTAATATTCGTGATACCACTTAATTTTCATGTATCGCAAATGTATTCGCAAACCAATTCGTGTTGCCAGTTACCAAACACAAATATTATCATGATAATTATCTCGTAACGCAAATATTAACTAGTTAATATTTGTGATAATACATACGTTTTTATTAACTGAAATTCTGATGTCAGTTCTGGGCAAATTGAGGCCCGTTTTTAATTAAGCAAATATATATCGTACGTCCAAAAAATTCGCAAACGCAACGTAGATATAAGATAAATAACACGAAACTTAAGCGTTAATACGAACATTTTCGCGAACCTTAAGTAGTTATCGTAATGCATTTCTATGCCAACAAAGGATATTTATTGTATCGTAAATTTATAAACAATAATCAAATGTACAGTGAATATCAGAAAAGAAGTCTTTGCTTTTATTGCAACAAGTTGTGGATTTTTTTCCAAGCGTTCTAAGGCTGTTAATTTTCAAACCGCGACTTTCTGCTCGTTTTATCCGCCTATAAATTATTTTCGGAGATAAAAACGGTGATCTAAATCGTTGGTTAACAATTGAACTCTACATACAATCGCATACTACCGCCCTACAAATTCAAACACATGCAGTTCCGCTGATGACAAACGCCTCACAGAGCGATTCCACGTTTTGTTGCGTAATATGAAAACTATAATTGCACATCATTTAATAATCCGAGGAAAACATAGCTCGTATATTTTGCACGTCCTCATAAAGTTCGACTCATTTGAGGTTTAATTTCCAATCACTTAATTTGTATATAGTTACGTTCCACAAGAGGCAAAATTAACGAAGATCAATAACTCAAATATTGAAGATATAGGTACATGTATGGTTCTTGTACACTGTAAAGTGCATCCAAATACCCCACCCCCACAATTATACGAAGAATCTTTACTGAAAAGCTGAATAAATGGCAACAACTCCGTAAACATTTAATATAAACCATCTCTGTGGCCTAGTGGTTAGGGTGTTCGCCTACGGAGCGGAAGGTCGAAGGTTCGAGTCTCGCAGAGGGTTTCTGGTATGGCGGCTAGTTAAATTGAACGGCACCAATTGCCTTCCTGCCAAGCATATAGGATAGGAATATATAGTAAAGATTTTCATCAGTAAACGTGTCTCGCAAGTAAAAACTGGCTGGCCCTTAATCATGAGGCGTGACACTATAATAAACAAACACTTTTATTTAGTCAACAATGTAAAATATTCAAGATCTAATCATTGCTCTTGTACTCTGTCAAGGCCTGTTTACCTAAAAACAAATGACAACTCTGTCAATATAAACTTAAATGTTAAAGTTTTATGGTTCTTGTCTTATGTCCGGACTATGTAATATGAACTTATGAAGTTTCAACTAAATCCATTCAGTCGTAATGCTCAGCACAAGAAAATTGGCAAACCTTCACCAGTTTAGGATGGACAGACAGACAGACGATACCCTTACAATAACAAAACACTAAAATGTTATTAATATTTATATCATTGCAAAAACAAAACATTTGCAAAACATACACATGTATTTAAATAAAAGGTAGCACAAACTTCATTTTCAGTTTCTGATCGAAGTCAAACAAAAGGCAAACGCACACAGTGTTAAACATCATTTAGCATTTGTACAGGAAGAATTATATTCTTTGTTCTGAAAAAAAATGTGACACATTAGTTTTCTGATACATTAAAAAAAAACTTAAGTCAATAAAACAAACTTACAATAGCAAATAAATCAGTATATTTCATGTCCAAACGTGTAACATTAAAAATTTCCTGAGTCTTTAGATTTTTAAACATGTCACTTTAATATTTATTTTTTTAAGTTTAATGAAATAAAACATCATTAGTTTGTATAACATACTTCATCAGTGAAATAATGTACATCATACATTATTCAAATAATATACGGACTCACAAAATAGCAGCAAGTATGTACAATTAGATGACTTCTTTTCATTTCAACCAGATTTTCTGAATCATTTCACAATTACAAACGTTACCATACAACACACTTTTCTACACTTGTCACTGAAATATGGGAATTTCACAAGGGTTTCACATATATGAGTATCTTTTTTGGCTTACAAATCTGCAAATAACTAACACAAACTTTATTATTTCATTTCAATAACACATTTGTACATAGCACATTTAAGTATTTTTATACATAATGTATGAAAACTTAAGTTTGCAACAAGGAATTTACTTTAAGACCCAAATTAAATGCCATCACTAGATAGCTTATTTACTTACTACCTTCACATCAAGGGCTTTATTGCCGGTATCTATTATTTTCCTAGCTACACTTTCATAGCAAATATCATCAAAGTATGAACAGAGTGGTACAATGCCAGGCTGTTGGAATATAAATGTATATTCAATTATGGTATACACTAATTAGATATGCTACTTTAGTAATCTGATATTGCGGCACTATTTATAATGTATGGAAATACATTGTAATACAAACATTTGTAAAGCTTGAAAACTGATTGGAACTTCAATACAACTGAACTGAGCAATAAAATACCAACTAACTGTAAGCAGGACATATTACCCTGTTCATGATGTAGCATAACGAATGTCAAACCCACTGTACTGACAAGGAAAGATGAAATAATGCAAGTCGAAGATAATAGAAATTTCATTATATGAACTCATCATATCAAAAGACCGCACTAATCCTGCAAATATAATATTTACAGGTGCCTTGCCCAACATTAAAACGTTTAACTCCCTTCAACCCTGCCCATAATCAACCCAAAGAGCACTGACTGCTTGTTTAGTAGTCCTTTATTAGCAGGTAACACTAAACACCGATTCAGGACATGCTAATACTCGTTTCATCTATATCCACGCCATGTGAATTGACATTTTGTGCCAGTTTTGTCTCTTCTAGACACCGTGATCCCAGCATGTTCATCTGGTTGGATTCGGACTCAAGATTGGTTGCCGGGGGGACATTTTCTCCGTTTTCTGTTGGTATTTCACTGACCGTGTCATCCCAGTCTATTTTGAAGCGTGTGACGCGTGGATTTGTAGCAAGAATATTCCTCATCAACTGAAAAATGATATTTAAATATTAAGTTTTAATTTAAATGTAAAGTCTTTATTATATTTTTTAAGCAAATGTTATAATGCCACAAATGTGAAAGTAAAATTTGAATAATGTGTATGTTGTCAAGTAAACATGGGTTAGTGTTACTTAAAGAGACTTGACAACAAAAATGTAATTGATCAATCTCCTATGTGTTTCATTTTTAAGTTTTTAGTGTGATTTATGTACATGACTGTGCAAATTTAACACAAGTTGCAGTTTCCTAAGAACAGGGATGAGATTTCAGAAGCAAACTAGAACTGTCACATGAGTGATGGATATACCCCGACAATATGGCCTTGTCACAAAACTATGGCATCCATTCGAAAGAAATGGACAGAGAGAGAATGCTTTAATTTGTAAAATGGTCAACAGTGTATTTGGAAAAATTTAATTTCAAAAGGAGCCATAACTCTGTCAACATTAAGTGGTTTGTAACCAAAGTTGAACTTGATCTTTGGGATTCAGCCAGACTAAAGAAATGGCAGGGGGGCCTGAAAAAGGGCAGGAGGGGGGGGGGCTTTTCGCCGAAAGGGGCAGGGTTACAATATATATATATATATATATATATATATATATATATGTATGTTTATTTATTTATTTTATTATTATTTAATTAATATTATTAAATTAATAATAATATTCATAATAATATTTACTTTTAATTTCAAAAGATAGAAATACTGTTATTATTATTATTATAATTAAGACGATTTTATCATATATATTATTTACATACTTAAATGTCAGTGGAATGTGTTGTCTTTTTTCAAATTTTATTTATATTTTCTTATTTATTTCATATTTAATTCATAGTTATTTCATTAAAGAAAATCATTGCATCAATTCCTAATTACCTTGCAATTATATTTCCAATTTGAACAAACAATAAAATCCGTAACAAGAAATGTCTTTAAAAAAGACAATCGTCGTTGAAATTAATATTGAGATGTCATTTAAAAATTACCTAAACAGACGGCCAAGATGATCGGTTACGTGACTTCTCATACCCCAGATTTTTTGGTCCCCACCAATATTAGGAACTTATTGGACCCCAGATTTTTCGGACACTATAAGAAAACTTCTCAGACCCAAAAGGTAATTTGAGATAAATTTAAAAAAAAAAAAAAAAAAAAAAAAAAAAATTATAATATCTCTGCCATGAATAAACCAATCATACAACTCCATGTTTCCACAAGTGATATGTGAATATCCAAAATAATTTAGGTTAATATAATTGTTATCTGAATTTGTCAGGCCAATTTAACAAATTAACAATGTAAGAAAATAATTTCGGGAATGAATTAAAATTATTATGTACCAGACGAGTCTATAAATATAGTTATTTATAGTACCGGTAATATACCATTCATGTTAGTATCTAATATAATAACGAGTTGAAGTCAAATAAGCATTTATACTGTGTATCCCAATAAAAAGCAAAAGTCAGGGAACATTCAGCGATTTTTGAAATGTTAAGACTTTATTTTTGATAACGCAAACATAAAAATTCATTAGACTATGCCGATTTTTAAGTTATATCAGTAGAAATATGATATATCAAGGGTTCCTGTGTATAATTAGTATTGCAAATTGTGTATTCATGCTACGCGAATAACAATTCAACGTATTCCGAATCTTCTTTCATATGATAACATTTTATCAATAGAAAATGTAGCATCTTTTTACAGATTAAATAACATCTACTGGAGTTGATAGAAAGATGCAATTATAAATAATCGTTAATAAATCGTAACCACAAATTTAATTAAAATTAACAGTAAGTTTATAATATAAATTCCCCATTTATTGAAATTTATTGAAACTTTTAGGTTTATGATTCTTGAACGCTATTATTGATGCATGTACGAGTATATTAACACAGCTATACAACCGTTTGCTAGCTACGCGCGCTATTTTTAGAATGACACTACTGTTTCTGGTATGCGATGAACTCGCTAAAATCGATGGGCTACATGGAACGGCAACTCTCAATCTCATTAACATCAAATCCTAATGTTCGCTCCATTAGTTGTCGCTGTCAGCGTATAGTACAGCAGCGTCAGACTGGAGATGATTTTAGTGGGATTGGGCAACTCTGTGAGATTTATGAATGGGAACATTGCACAATTGCTATTTATAGAGCGTACTGCTTATATAAATGTAGGCTAAACAAAATAGTTATTTCGTTACGTGAATGAATATAGCATTCTGTTTATGGCATACAATGAGAAAATACGTTCATAATTAGCCTCAGTTCTAGAGTATATGTCGAGGATATGTTTATAACTTCATTTTAACCGCTTATGTAAATAATTATGTAAATTTTTAATCCCCAAAAGTATGCAACAGTTATTGGTATACGTTAAACCATTGTTTGAAGTTTGCATTCCCTAAAATTAGAAAATTTGCCCAATTCTATTTGCATTCAATTTTCCTGCTGCATAATTATCGCAAGAAATCTAGGTCAAAAGTGATCTTAGACAGCTACGCCGAAAAAATACAGTCATTGACAATAACACCTGTTACAACTGAGAAGAGTGAAAATGCGACGTCATTAATTAACCAGGCTTCTAAATCTGCAAGCCGTTAGTAACGTCCTTAGCAACGGTGTCGGTTTGACTTCAGAAGTCTTTGATGTGACTGCCGAGCTGGGGCCATTTCTCCAGCGGTTTGAAGCAGTGAACAACAGCATCAATCAACACTACTGTACCTGAACAATGCAAGCACTATCGATAGAGCATTAATGAATTAGCGTTTTAGGTGAAATGTCGAGGGTGTCAAAAGAATCAGACAGGTGTTTTGTTGCATGGGATAAAATGGATATTTAAATGGGAGTGAAAAATATACATGTATTGGACTTAAACTGGAGATTGTGTACGGCATAAAACTTATTGAATATTAAAATTCAATTTGGATTAATGTGTGTTTTTGCGCGCAAGGTAATTATGTATGCGTATCAGAAATTAAGTTTGCATTGATAACCTTTTTTAAATAGTAAATTATTACAATAAGTAGAAAATTCCAGAACACCAACAACAATAACATGGATAAAATTTGGTAAAATAACATAATTAGACATTAACAAACAACAACTGCAAACAATCCTTTACAGAAGCACCACAATCGGCACTAAATTACCATTAATTCAGTAACTGATAATTGATGTCGCATGGTCATGACAAGCTGATTAATGATACATGTCAAGATGATACGTCAATGATCATTTAGGCCAAGAAGTGTTTGCCAAGATGCGCAAGTAACCAATTAAATTGCGTTAGAGCGTGTCTGTGCTGACACAAATGACAAAAAGTACGCAGGAGGGCGGGCAACATTTTAAAAGGGCGGAGGAAAAGGGCAAGAGGGCGGGCTAAAATATGGAAGGGTGGGCCGTCCTGCTATTCCGCTTTAGCTAAATCCCTATTGATCTGTATTTTATGATGTTACACCTATGTACCAAAAATAATTTTAATATGTGAAGCCTTTTATGAGTTATTGTCCATGTTTTTCGGGAATTTAAGTCAAAAAGGGGCCATAACTGTCTCAAAATTTAGTGGTTTGCAACCAAAGTTGAACTTGACCTGTATTTTATGATGCTACAAATGTGAACCAATAATAATTTAAATATGTCAAGCCATTGTTGAGTTACTGTCAGGAAACAATGTTTTCAGGAAATTTAAGTCAAATAAAGGGCCATAACTCTGTCAAAATTTAGTGGTTTGTAACCAAAGTTGAACTTGACCCCTATTTTATGATGCTACACATGTATACCAAGAATTATTTGAATGTCAAGCCATTATTGAGTTATCGTACCGAAATCATGTTTTTAGGGAATTTTAAGTCGAAAAGGGGCCATAACTCTGTCAAAAGTTAGTGGTTTGTAACCCACATCGAACTTGACCTGTATTCTATGATGTTACACATGTGTACCAAAAACTAGAATTGTCACACGAGTGGCAGATATGCTCCCACAATATGGCCTTGTCACAAAACTATGGCATCCATTTGAAACAAACAGACACAAAGAGAACGCTTTAATTTGTGAATGTTTAACAGTGTATTTGGAAATTTTTTAATTTCAATAGGAGACATAACTCTTTCAACATTGAGTAGTTTGTAACTGAAGTTGAACTTGATCTGTATGTTATGATATTACACCTGTGTACCAAACATAATTTAACAAGAAATGTGGAAATTCCATGAAAACCAAATTTTTCTAATGAAATGCACAAGTTAGCACAATAATGGAAGAAAGTTCTGGGTGCAAGGTGAAGGTCATACACCTATGGCTAGGAAATGGTGACCTTGACCTTTCAATCCAAAGCGAGGTCTCAATATAAGGTATCTACATATGAAGTTTTATTAAAATATCTAAATAAGTTCTTTAGTTATTGAGTGCAAACCGTTCTTTTTATTTTTAGTAAAGGTGACCTTGACCCCACCCACTCCATATGCAATCACAAGATAGGTCTAGATATTAGGTATCTAAATATGAAGTTTCATTAAAATATCTCAATTCGTTCTCTAGGTATAGAGTGGAAACTTTTTGTCTATTTTTAGTAATGGTGACCTCGACCCCATCCACCCCATATGCAATCCCAAGCAAGGTCTCAATATGAGGTTTCATTAAAATATCTCAATGCGTTCTAATTTATTGAGCGGAACCTGTTTTTCTATTTTTAGTAATGGTGACCTTGACCCAACCCACCCCATATCATGCATTTTCAAGCGAGGTCTCGATATAAGGTATCTATGCATTCTCAAGTTATTGAGTGGAAACCATTTTTCTATTTTTAGTAACGGTGACCTTGACCCCATATGCAATCCCAAGCGAGGTCTCAATATAACGTATCTATGTATGAAGTTTCATTACAATAGCTCAATTCGTTATCGAGTTAGAGAGTGGAAACTAACAGTTGACGCAGCCACCCCTCTGTAAAAAATTTAGTAGTTTGAAACCAAAGTCGAAATTAAAGACGTTCGCAACAAAAAGAAAATAATTGGGTTAATTTCTCCTTTTGCTTCATTATTTCTTTATTGTATATAGGTTACAATATACTAATTTCAATCAATAAATATAAGTCTTTGTAAGTCATCAAGTTCCAGTCAGTGGTTAAAAGTTCATAAAGCATTATAATAATAAAAAACACACGTATAAAATGTATTGCCAAACAAATAAGTTGAAAAAAGATCAATTAAATATATCCATGCTATTTTGGCAATTGATACGTTGTTTACGTATACACGAAACACGAAAAAGGCTACACAGGTACCCTATTTAAAGTCCAATATTTCCCAAACAAGTTCGGTGACCCATTATTATTATTAATGTTTTGGTGTTAGTATACATTGGTGCATGTATGTGCGAAAATTTCACAAAAATCTGTCTTTTGGAACAAAATATATTGATGAATAATAAATGACGTTTCAGTGGGTATTATTAGTACACATTTGACCTACTTAAATGTCCAGTCAAATTCATTATTTTAACAGTAAATGTAGGTAAAGCGTTTTTTATTACCAAAATATACTTGTGTATTGCCAAACAAGACATGTGAAAACACATCAGCTGAAAGAACCATAACCTTGTTTGAAATAAAGCTCTCCTATATACTTTAAACATTGATAAAAAATCCAAACTGACAAAAGGGGCTTCGACAGGTACCATATTCAAAACCCAATATTTCCGGAAAAAGGCCGGTGACCCATATTTTTTAACACTCTTTTAGTTTCAGTATATGACACATGTATATGGATTTTTTTTAACAAAATCTGTTGTTTGGAACAAAAGATATTCGTATATTTGATTATTTATTGATGTTTTCAAAGGCATATTATGTGCATAATTAACCTCATTAAGCATCCATTAAAAGTCTTTTTTTTTTATGGTAACAATAGATAAAGCACGTTTTATCATTAAACTGCACTTGTATATTGTCAAACGAAACACTTAAAAAGATCCATTTAAAAATCATTGTTCTTGTTTGAATATGAACGCTTTATATTACTGAACATTGCTAGTCACACTAACTGAAAAAAAAAGGCTTCGACAGGTACCGTTTTTAACCCCAATATTTCTGGAATTAGGCCGGTGACCCCTATTTTTTAAGACTGTTTTAGTTTTATGATAAACTGACACTTGTTTGTGCAAATTTTTAAGAAAATCTGTCGTTGGAAAAAACTTGTTGCAAACGTCTTTAACCCGTATTTATGATGCTACACATGTATACCAATAATTATTTGAATATGTCAAGCCATTGTTGAGTTATCGTCAGGAAACCATAATTTTAGGGAATTTAAGTCGAAAAAGGGGCCATAACTCTGTCAAAATTTAGCGGTTTGTAACCAAAGTAGAACTTGACCCGTATTTTATGATGCTACACATGTATACAAAAAATTATTTGAATATGACAAGCCATTCTTGAGTTTTTGTCTGGAAACCATGTTTTTAGGGAATTTAAGTAAAAAGGGGGCCATAACTCTGTCAAAATTTCATGGTTTTTAACCAAAGTCGAACTTGACCTGTATTTTATGATGTTACACATGTGTACCAAAAATTATTTGAATATGTCAAGCCCTTCTTGAGTTATCATCCGGAAACCAAAAAACCAACAGACCGGCGGACCGACAAGCTCACTCCTATAGAATATACCCCCCTAAACTTAGTTTGTGGGGGTATAATAATTTGAATATGCCAAGCCTTTCTTGAATTATCATCCAGAAACCAAAAACCAACAGACCGGCAGACCGACAAGCTCACTCCTATATACCCCTCCCCTAAACTTTGTTTGTGGAGAATAAGGAGGAAACTAGCCTACTCCACTGAAATGGTTCACAAAAACATTTCAATAGATCCAAGCAAGTTTAGCATGACTTGCATATAAAATATAGCATTGAAAAAAGGAAATCAGCTGAAGGAAGTATCACAGCCCTTATTAGAATACATTGGCTAAACCAGTGGTCAAAATAAGCACTAGTCTGTAAGCCCTACACTGGTTAATTTAAATTATGAACTGAGTTTGCTCAGAATCTGTTTTATATATGCGCCGCTAGCTTCTCAGATTTTCTTGCACCAAGGTAATAATAAAACATTAAGAGTTCGGGCTTGTTTGGCTAAACGGCTTATTTCGATGACTACTAAAACTGCAAGCACAAAGAATTCATTCTTCTCTGTTGCTGCACACATCAAACGAAAACAATTCATAGCATTAATATCAGGGTTCATACAAACATTTCCAAACAAAATTCAAGCACTTTTTAAGCACTTTTCAAGGTCAAAAAGTGAAATTCAAGCACTATTTCTCTTTGTCGCTTTGAAATTATAACAATTTCTTTGGGTACATTTTATGACAATTCTTATGAAGATATATTTGTACATACATAGCAACTCAATATGTGTAGCCAACATAAGACATTTTATCAACAATGCTACGGTTCATAAGATATTTATAAGACAAATGCATACACAAAATCAGTTTAAAGTATGACTAGACAAGTTTTGAGTGTTCACTTAAATAATTTGACAAATGCTACATGTAACAGTTTTCAACATAACCACGTAATCTCTGATAGGCCAAATATTGACATTAAAAGTTTTCAACATGAAAACTTATATAATAGATCAACACTTACATGAAAACAGTTTTCATCATGAACACTTACATGACTGGACAAATACTGGTATTAAAACAATATTCAACATCACAACTTTAATGAAATGTGGAATACAGAAACAGTGTTCAACATGACCTCTTAATATGATAGCACAATGCTAGTACATCTTAAACAGCTTTCAGTTTCAATTCTGTCTCATCAATTTTCTTTGCAAATTTGGTAAGAGTTTCTTTTTTTTCTTTTGCTGCCCTCCTCAATGCGTTTGCCTCTGCCACAAACTGCATTTTTCCTGTGGTTTCAGCTTTCTCAAACAGTTTGTCTGCAGTCATCTCCAGATGTTCCACATCAATTTCAACTTGTTTTTTCTGTTTTTTAAAGGTCTCTACTTCCTCCAACACTGCTCGTCTTTTCAGCATTTGTTCAGTAATTGCTTTTTGCTGCCTCTTATTTTCCAGAGCCTGCTCATACTTCTGCCTTGCAGATGCTGCACTGACTAACAGTTCATCTGTAATGGGCACCTTCATAACACCCCCAACCCTATTAACATAGTCACAAATTAACCTATGTGCAACTAATGTTTGCTGCTGCATGTTTTCGACTTCAATTTCTTTGTTGATTGAGAATCCTCTCTCCACAGTTGCCTGGCCATGTGAAAGAAGAAGCAGGAGTCTGAGAATCTCCTTAAGAGCATTGTAGGAGTCATCCATGGTACTGATTAAGAATGTGTCCACTCTATCATTTGTTTCACCGAAAGGCACAAATCCAGTGAACCTTTGAGATCCAATAACAGCAATGTTGTCCAAATATCTTTCATACTGACACAAAACAATCTCCGCTTTATCAGGATCAATTCTTTTGAATGAAATCAGCAACTTCAACAATTTCTTGAAATGTGAGTAACATCCGGTTTTGTCCTTAACCATTTCCCTTGGGTCTAGGCATGAAAATTGTCGGACAAGCGAGTAATTCAATGGTGACTTGTCAAGTAATTTCTTCAGTACACCAAGAATGAACTTTTTGCACTCCATCCTGAATTCCATCAGCTGTTTCTCTGACCCTTGGACACACTTCAATCGTTCTTCAGTTGCCATACCAATGTTTACTCGGCTGTACACCAAATGTCCTTCCTCCAAGTTGAACCTTGCAATTTTGTCAAAAGTGTGTGCAGCATCTACCATGTCCTTTTTCATGACTCTTCGTAGAAGGGATCTCAGAATGTCTGCCAATTCTTTGGCGAGAAACGGGACCAATGGTTTGTCTGACTGGAAATGCTCCAGGAAGGGCTGTACAACAGATGCCACAGAGCAGAAAAACTCAAGTTTTGCGAGGAATAATTTGTCACCAACTGCACTTTTCACCGTTTCGTAGGACTTACAAGTGGGTTTAGGGAATTCCTTTGCATTCACTTTTTCAACATATCTAACGATGGAAGACCAAATATTCATGGCACATTTACATACAGGCACATTCTCCAGCCAACGATGTGATACATACTTTAAAGGCAGCATCCTACTAGATACAGCGCAACATGAAAGATAATCTTCTCTGCGTGCTGGACAGTCTTTGAACAAGTTGTACAATGCACATAATGTTTCACAAACTTCCCATTCTGTGTTACTTTCCCCAAACTTGAAGGCATTGTGCATGGTATGGAGCCCACAGGAACCTATGTCCACTAATAGATGTCCAAAGTCACTCTCCACTTCCTCCTTGAAAATTTTAAGAAGTTTGATATTCACCGATGGGCCATCCATACTAATCTGCAACATGTCACGTACATTCAGGTGATCTGTGACCTCAGCTTTGATGGCCTGTACTAGATCTTCTGCCTTGGCATGACCTGAAGCACAATAACAAAGAAAAAAATCAAGGCAGTGATACTGAATAATTGTTAAAAAAAACTTCCCTTTTCAGATAGTCATTACCACCTTTCAATATCAATGCTTATTTAGATAAATAAAAGCAATATAAGCTCATAAATTATCAAGGCAGTTGAGCTGGTTGAAGTGTGAAGAAACGTAATTAATATACAATATGCAGCTATACAATATATGTACATTACAACTGTTAACTACTCTATATATAACATGAATGTGTGTGTAATACACAGTCACTGTGGTGAAAATAAAATTGTGCACAACACAAAAAAAAATTAATATACAAGTTGTTTTTCTTGTGTGCGCTTTTTTTAGTTAATTTGTTTTAGATTGGAGCGGTATCTTCTTCGTCTTATAATTTTTGCATTACTTGTAACACGTTCCAACACGTTTTCTATTATGCTGGATTTTATATGAAAACAATCTGTTTCAATCTTACTTATTCAATTGATAAACTGATATTTCAATTACTTAGTCTACATCAACAAGCCAGTAACAGGGAGGGATCGATCTCTAATGTTAAAACTTGAGACCCAAACCTTTTGCTTATTAAATATTCATATGTTTGTGCTGTGAAATGGTATTGTTTGTATTGATGTGGTATTAATCAAATGTGATTGATATGCAAAGCAATAACAAATTATTAAACAAAACAAAAACTAAACTAATACACCAATGTCATTAGAATGTATTAGTTTTCACAACATATTCACTCAGTCATTCAGATAAACATTCTTACAAAATTTTATCTATGTAACCTTACCCATAAACTGAGAACCAAGGTATCTGGTCACCACAGCTTCCTGGTTGGACTCCCAGTATCTAACATGGATATCCATCTGCTTTTTTGCATCTTCTTATTTAAGGATTCATCAAATAGGAGTACAAAATGGCCTTTGACCTCTGCTAATGTTTGTTTCTTAAAATATTTTGCTAAACCAAACACACACATGTAAGATGTTTTCCTTTCTCCACAGGAGAAACGTTGGGCAATCTCACTATCTGGAAACATACTTCTAAAGACATCATTTACATTCTCATTTGACTTGTAAGAACAATGAGATGTTACTGTTTTCAAAGTCCACAAAATCTCTGCTTTTAGAACCTGATTTTTTGTGACATATCTGTTCATGTTTTGGCTTGAAGAAGGGCTTGCTTGCTGCTGTGTTGGTGGTGGGGTGGGGATGGTCTTGTTGTTGTTTTCATCTGCAGTG
The DNA here is from genome assembly GCA_027627225.1 of Congeria kusceri. NCBI lineage: Eukaryota > Metazoa > Mollusca > Bivalvia > Myida > Dreissenidae > Congeria > Congeria kusceri. The sequence goes on along the minus strand of CM051032.1, from coordinate 49,566,103 downwards.
GGGGTGTATCCTGTCTGTGCCTGTGGAGATGATGGCTGAACAGCTACACCCGGATCAGCAGGGTCATTGATAATCTTTCTGATCCCAAAAGTCTCTAGCATGAGAGAATTTGTTGGCTCTGCAAAAAGAGAAACAAGTCGTTGCATATAAGAAAAATTTCATAATCGTTAATTGTAGGAAATATATATTTAACAACACTTAAATTCATCGCATTTTATGTATGATGTCAAATAGTTGACAGTTTTGTAGGGTTGCGAAAATATATGACAATATAAATACAACATTTTACTTGCAGATTGCAACAGCTCAATCCTCCATCCAATTATATGAATTTGTTGATATAACAACTGTCTGTCCATTAGTCATGCTAAAATTTGTCATAATTGATGATAAACAGTAAGATAATGTTCATAAATATATGAAACACAGACCTCTTCCCATTCGTAACCAAAGTTCAGCCTCGTTTTGAAATTAAAGTTAACACCATTGAAAACGTGAAACATAGCGAACGCTTGTGTGTATGTAATTTTAAACACGCTTTTATTTATTTGCATGTGCATATTTTGCTGTGTAAACTATTGCATTCGTTTTAACTTACCAGAATTTCTCTTGTGTTTTTCGCTGTTTTGGTGGCTCTTGAGAGCCGATTCGCCCATGCTGGCAATTTCAATATTTTTTTGGCATTGTTTGCACCTTGCCGTGGTCTTTGAAACTTCTATCACCCAAGGATACTTATTCCCCCAAGTCTTTTGATAAACACATTTATTTGCAGGCATTTTGTGTTTTTATTGTTTGTCCTTGAAGAGTGTAGAAAGTTGTTGTTGTAGCGAGTCAGTAATTCCCGTCAAAACCAGTACCGCAAACACCATACAACACAAACATTGGGTATCTCCTTAGATAGGGGGAGCGATGAATGTGATCTAATATCATGAGAAATTAGCTAAAAGGAATCTGTTTTCAACACTTTTAATTGTGATCATTTCATTTTCAAGCACTTTTCGAGCCTAATTCAAGCACTTTCTAAGCATTTTTCAAGGCTATGGTTGAAAATAAGCACTTTTAAGCACTCCAGATCTTTTTTAAGCACTTTTCAAGGTAAACCTTTATTTTTAAGCACTTTTCAAGGTCCGTGCGAACCCTGATTATAAGCAATGGTGCCGATACCTTGTCATACTGCGGTGAGGATGGGGTGTTCTCCTTCATTTCTGGGTCGTCATACTCGTTGTTCACGTAGTAACCTACGCGTATGAACTCCTTGGCTCTGTATGAACAGGAAAACAATTCATAGCATTATAAGCAATGGTGCCGATACCTTGTCATACTGCGGTGAGGATGGGGGGTTCTCCTTCATTTCTGGGTCGTCATACTCGTTGTTCACGTAGTAACCTACGCGTATGAACTCCTTGGCTCTGTATGAACACGTAAGCAGCACCACAGTGACCCCTACAGCATCCTGAAGTGGGATCTTTGAGGTCTCCGGTGGTCCGGCCTGAAACAAACATACAGTCAACATGTTATTCAGTGATTTTTTTCCTTATATAACAGGGTCCGGTTAAAGGACCCATTCCCAATGGTCTATTTTTCCCATTTGGAATGAAAACCATCCCAAATCAGAAGTGACAAAATCCTGAACACAAATCTGAATCTAAGTTGTTAATCCTGAAATTACTTGTATCGGGGCTTTCATTAACTTTTGAAAACTGGAAGTTTGAACATCCTGGCCTCTGATTTTAGAAGTTTTGTTCATAATATTTGAAAGTGCCGAGCCTTTCAGGAATGAAATTAAGTACTGTATAAAATTCAAGGTGTTTTTAAGGCCAGGTCTTTTCATCTATATGCCAATTTATTCAGTGAAAGAGGTATACATTTAGATAAATTACTTAATATTCCTCTAACTTGTTCATCCTTACATGATGGAACTTCCATGGCTGCAATTTTGGAAGTTCTGAAACTTCCATGGCTGCAATTTTGGAAGTCCTGTGACAAAAACTGGGAGTAAATTACTCCCAAACTTCCCTTAATGCAAGCCCTGACTTGTATGGTTACACATAAACACCACTTAAATATCACATTCAACCATCACAACACTAGTTAAAGATATTTATTAATTAAAGTCTATCTTAAAATTTTCCCCAATTGCAAGATTTAACGGCACAAAATTCCCAATTTCATGGGTACCGGACCCATTCCCAAAGTAGTGAAAAAAATCACTGTTATTATTAACTTATAGAACCACAGCTTAAGTCTAATTGAAAGTACTGGTATTCTTCTCCTGTAACACTCAGAATACGTCATTTTCACATTCTAGAGGGACCTGAAATTTTGTTTAAGAATAAAAAATTCTGTTTGTCACCAGAACCTTAAAGCAGGGAACAAATATATGAATTTATAACAGAAATACGAGTAAATGTAACCATGGTAACAAGATTAATAATTTGTTATTTGATAATATAACTTTAACAGGTGCATTTTTTACATTTATACAAGCCCAGGGTAAAAATTATATTTTTGGTGGTAAAATACTTGTGGACAGATTGAGCAGTTTGCTACCAGTCTGTTTGCTACTTCTGATTTATCTATTATACACTTTTTATGACACCGAAGGTGGGCATATTAAATAGAACTGTCCTTCCGGCCATGGTTAGCTCTTTTTTTTTATAAAATCAAATATCTTCAATACTATAAAAGGTATTTACTTGAAACTTAAAATACTTCTTTAATATCAACATCTGCACCAGGAAAAGTAACCCCCTAACTCTGTTTTGTTTTCTGACAGATATAATGTCCCTTTTTAACTAGTTCAAGTTTTTCATAAAATTCCAAGATTTTGAATACTACCAAAGGTAATTACCTGAAACTTGAAATTACTGTCAATGTCTCCACCAGGGAAAGCAACCCCCATAAAAACTCATATTTTGTGTTTTTACAGATTTACACCCCTTTTTTAACTTAAAAAAAGATTGGGTTTAAGTTTTTCATAAAGTCGTACTGTCCAATATCTTTAATACTATCCAAGGTATTTAATTAAACTTAGAATACTTCTGTACTATCAACGTCTCCACCAGAGAAAGCAATCCCCATCATTCTGTTTACGTTTTAGAAAAAAGTTACAGCACTTTAAAAAAAAAAAATCAGTGAGACCTCTGCCTTAAAAAAAAAACAAAGTCATGATTACCTGAAATACAAACTTGTGTCGGCCACTTGGCACAGGTCCTACAAGGATAGTTTCAAGTGTCTGGTCATATTCCTCACTCTCTGCGGCACCAACATATATAATCTTCCATTCTAAATCTGTAAGAACATAAATGTATTTCTGTAAGGGATGGCAAAATCTAAATTAGAATAATATTGCTTTACTTGTTAAGTTTTTGACAAATGATTTTTGTTGCTTATCTGTACAGAAATTATAATTTTTACTTTTTTAGTAAATCTTGGGAGATATTTCACTTGTCTGTACATCATTAGCATAACAAGTTAGGCCCTGCGCCAATATTGAGCTACTTTTTATATGGGCAATATTGGCCGGAGGGCCTAACTGGATAAAGACCAATTCTGTGGTGGAAATTTCTCCCTATATCTCTATAGAGTAACGACAGGACTTTGGTCGCTACTTTCATGCGCTGAAATGGCATGGTTAGCATTAATATTTCTTAATACAATTTACATACCTAAAAGAGAATTTATTCCTCAATAATGTTTCATAAATATTTGTACGATGACACTTCCATTTTGGATGTAACACCAATTTAAACCTACACACTATGGCATTTTAAACACATCTCGCTGTCCTTCACTGTGTAAACTTTAATTGATATTCTGCTACGTTCAAACGATTGCGTGATTTCGATTGGTCATTCAATTCTATCATTCATCATCCAATTGGTTGAAGCATATTTGAAGGGTTAAACAAGGTAAACATGGTGGTCTGTACATGAATGTGGATTTATACCAAAGTTTGAATCGGAATTAAACGCATGTCCAAGGTAAATTTCGGCACATGTTAAGCAGTTTAGGAGTTGCTTAAGTAAAATACGTTGATATATAACGTTATCGTCGCAAATAATGGAAATTTAAACTTTTAGATTTCCACCACATAAATGGTCCTTCCGCGATGAGACGTTCCAACGAATTTAGCCCTATATAAAAAAGTAACACTAAATTCGCTGCACGTCTCATGATCTGAAACAAGCTGAGCAATACCGACAATTAGTTTCACCAAAATCAAATAACTTCATACAGCAGTGCTCCAGCTAGGCCTAAATGACAGGGCGCATCAGCCTGCCGCACTCGACCTGCCCTCTTTAATCTCGGTCTTGCCGTATATATGTCTGTATACATGTATATGTCTGTATACATGTACTATGTGATGGACAAAACGGATACACGCTGCGACCACTTAATCCCCTGTAAATACTGACCCATGTATGTGTGTATTACGTCACTTATCTCGTCTTTGATCAGAGTAAAGCACTGGCTGATTTTGCTGATCTCGGCTATTGATTTAACATTTCGTCACTGGACGTATCCGTGTACAAATTAGTCAATGTATATGCAGCTTTTCTGCACCTGGTGAATACACGCACATTTCCCATAAGGTGTCCGTAACCTTGCAGTATATGATGCGAATTTCTAGCAAAACACGTCTTTATCATGGGAAATTTAATGTGTGTCACCAATGTTTCGTATTGTTCGCGTCATTAGAAAGTATTACTTAAATCGACTATGGGCAATTAAGATACATCGTTTACGAATAAAGCGTGTCAAACCCACATATCGCTCGTTCGCTAATAAACATAAGTTAAACACTTACCATATAATAATAAATTTTATATATAATAATATTTGTTAATCCAATTTCAATTATCCATTTATAGTATCACAAGTATTCCAACATTAAACACAACACATCAATTGTAATTGCATGTAGTTTCCAATTTACGGCACATTAACACTGAAACTTTTTTTTATGTAATTTTCATGTATGCAGACTTCACATTTTACAGTTTTGAGCAGTTACTCGTTGAACGGATGTCGGCATTACATCAAATGCATGTTTTGCACTTAGCTCAAAAGTACAGTTTAATTGAAATCGCGTCAAAGAAATTTTATTATTGCTCAGAATGGGTGTCAGCAAGTCCACGAGTAAATACTTAAGTATGATTGCAATAAAAAAAGTTTTAACAGTTGGATTTAATAAGAAATTAATTTTGATTTCAATGCAATTCAAGGTATTTTTATGTTAAATAGCCATTACAGGGCCCTCAATCAGTTTTGGGGGAAGGGGCCCACCGCCCTCTGGAGGGAGAATTTTGACTGACCGGGGGGAATATTTTAATATGGAAGTTTTTACAGATTAACTGATTTGAAAACTAAATCGACCCGAACAAACTCGCGTCTAATTGTCGTTTGGTAAAAACGTCATGTTATCTTTACAGCAAATGAAACTCCTATAAATATAACTTTGATTATTTTTTAGCACAAAAAAAAACATAGCTCAGAATCTACCGATAACGCTTAAAATTTGGACTAGGCTGCGGTATACATGTAACATTGCAGCTATACACGTGTCCTTTCCATGAGTTTTTCGTGATTTCGCCAGCGTTAATAGTTCGCGCGTTTTTCTAGCCCAGCATGATTTTATAAAGGAGATATGAAACTAATATAATTCAATATGCAACACATATTTTTTGATAAAAGTAGTTTGCAGTCCCGCTTTTTAAATTATTAATTTAATGTATTCATTTAGAAGACCGAAAATGAAAATACACTACAACTCCATTACATCGCGATTCGCGGGGTCCATGGATCGCAGTCGCGATATAACTTGTCAGGTCATTCATGTGCATATACATGTAAACACAAGCCTATTTTCGCTATCTCAAAAAGTAAATGTAATTAAATCACTTTTTCATTGTTGTTAACCTCTATAATGTGTTATATCCATATGTAAAATATTATATTTGTATATAAAAAATATTATATAGTTCCTTGTAATTAATTTTAAATCAGTTATCACAACACATATAATGAATCGAAATGCGAAACGCCTATCCGAATTTTACTGTTCACACATCATAAACACACATTTTATTTACAGTTAAAAAACACATGTACTTCATGAAAAGCCTTTGTTCGGCTAGAAAAGCACGCTAAAATTATGCTGACATGTACAACGTCCAGACATCCGCATGGAAAGTTTGGGTGTATTGATGGCCATATAAAAACTTTGTAGTGCAGAGAATTGTGAGATCATTACTTTTGAATAAAAGTTTTGTAGCGCATAACGACCAAATTTTTGTATCGCCATCGATGTGCAGTTAACATTTCCTCTTAAACAAAAACATACTTTTGCCGTATCGATAACGTTATTGTCGTTCAGATAGGTCAGTATTGATTTATGAAATACAGGTACTGTGTACACCCTCTATTTTGAAAATACTGTTCATGTGTCGTAATGCTAATCTGATAATTTGTAACTTGGTTTATTGTTACTAAGCTATATCATCTTCCTCTGTATATTACTATCATTTAACTACTTAAACAGTCAAACGCTGTAATATGTTATAAATATGAATGTTTACCATTTTATTGACAAATATTAAATAATTGTTTAGTCACATATTTAAGTTAATTATTGAAATACCAATGTATAGGACATCTACATTATTACTTGAACTGTACATGTTTTCAGACGTTACATTTCGAACGTATGTTTATATAGAGCAAATACAACATAACGCATTTGATTATATTTATGCAAGCTATAGACTCTAGTTTAAATTGTTATATTTAAATGCTTCTGATAATATTTGGAGGTAATTCTTACAGATATTTTAAATAAATGCAGCTGAAGTTACCTACAAAAAATAAATAAATAGAGGTGCTGAAATATATGACTGTATGTTGCATTACACAAATATTAATAATTATATAAAACTATTTCTTATGGGTGATATTATATACAATGAAAACTAAGTGATATATAATTGCTCAGTACATTTTATAATTAAGTATAAATATATTAAGTTACAAGGAAAATGTATAATATACATACATGAAAAAATAAGCAAAAAATAAACAATAAAATATATAACCTATGAGTTTGCTACACATATATATTCATATATCACCTTGAAAAAATATGAGCGCGCGCAAAAGTGCCCTTTTTAGCAATTAGCACCCTGACCTTTTTCAATCCTGGCTGGAGCATTATACCACAAGTTTGATTTTGTGTATTCCTGGTGGCTTTCTGGTAGTTATTGGACTAAAAACGTTATCCATCAACTAGGGATTTAGCTAAAGCGGAATGGCAGGGCGGCCCGCCCTTCCATTTTTTTAGCCCCACCCTCTTGCCCTTTTCAACATTTGCCCGCCCTCCTGTGTACTTTTTGTCATTTGTGTCAGCACAGACACGCCCTAACGCAATTTAATTGGTTACTTGTGCATCTTGGCAAACACATCTTGGCCTAAATGATCATTGACGTATCGTCGCGACATGTATCAGCTCGTCATGACCATGCGACATCAATTATGAGTTACCGAATTAATGGTAATTTAGTGCCAATTGCGGTGCTTCTGTAAACAAAATTTTTTGCAGCTGTTGTTTGTTAATGTCTAATTATGTTATTTTACCAAATTTTATCCATGGTATTGTTGTTGGTGTTCTGGAATTTTCTGCTTATTATAATAATTTACTTTCTTAAAATTTCAGATACGCATACATAATTACCTTGCGTGCAAAAACACATTAATCCAAATTGAATTTTGATATTCAGTAAGTTTTATGCCGTACACAATCTCCAGTTTAAGTCCAATACATGTATATTTTGTCACTCCCATTTAAATATCCACTTTATCCCATGCAACAAAACACCTGTCTTATTCTTTTGACACCTTGACATTTCACCTAAAACGCTAATTCATTAATGCTCTATCGATAGTGCTTGCATTGTTCAGGCACAGCAGTCTTGATTGATGCTTTTGTACACTGCTACAAACCGCTAGAGAATGGCCCCAGCTCGGCAGTCACACCAAAGACTTGAAGTCAAACCGACTCAGTTGCTAAGGACGTTACTAACCGCTTGCAGATTTAGAAGCCTGGTTAATTTATGACGTCACGCTTTCACTCGTCTCAGTTGTAACAGGTGTTATTGTCAATGACTGTATGTTTCACTGATTTTATTGTTTGTTTAAATTGGAAATATGATTCCAAGGTAATTAGGAATTGATGCCATGATTTTCTTTAATGAAATAATTATGCATTTAATATGAAATAAATATAAAAATATAACTAAAATAAAAAACAAACAAACACATTCCAGTGGCATTTAAGTATTTAAATAATAAATATGTTAAAATTGTCTTAATAATAATACTAATAACAGTATTTCTATCTTTTGAATTGAAATTGCTAAATATTATTATGAATATTATTATTAATTTAATAGTATTAATTAATAATAATTATAATATATATATCTATATATATATAATTAATAAATTATTATTATAACCCTGCCCTTTTTTGCGAAAAGGCTACCCCCCTGCCCTTTTTCAGGTCCCCCCTGCCATTTTTTAAGTCTGGCTAAATCCCTACACCAACATATTTTACTTTAACAACACCTAAACTGCTTTACATGTGCCAAAATTTACCTAGGACATGCGTTAAATTCCGATTTAAACTTGTGTATTGACACTGTATTCATCTACTACATTATGTACAGACCGCCATTATTTATCCTTGTTTACACCTTCAACCAAAAGCTTCAACCAATTGGCTGATGAATGTTTTTATTAGTACAATTGTACTAGGCAACAGACCAATCAAAACAACACAATCCATTCAGTGCAACAGATTATCGATAAAACGGAATACAGCGGCAGTTATCAAGATTGGTTTAAAAATGCTTATGTGTGTAGGTTTAAATTGCTACGGCATGCGAAATGAAAGTCTTATGATACAAATATTTATGGAACATTTAACAGTTTCTCTGTCGAAGTATGTAAATTTATTGCAATCCGTTCACAATAGCTATATAATTTCAGGACGTGAAATTTCAGATACAATCCTGTTGGAGCAATATAGACAATAAAGAAAAACTGTCCACAACAGAATTGGTTCTTTCCTCGTGTAGCCTGTCAGGAAAACATTACCCATATAAAAAGTACTTCATTGTTTTCCATAGGCTTACAAGTATAGCTACGAAAAACACACGCTACCCAACAAAGTCCTTCTTTTGTACAGAAGGTTGTCTATCACACAATATAATTTTAATTCACTGCTTTTGTTGATTCAAGACTTGAATCATGAATGACACCAGAAATAAGATTTAGAAACAAACATAATTGAGTTCTGGGCTACATGTTCTTAATTTCTTGGCGATGAATAGTAAAGTTAAACCACCTAGAATAACATATTTAACAATATATCTGTTGGACTACGCTAACAAATGACTTATTGCACAATAATTCAACATACTGCGTGCATTGTCTAATAATGAAAATCGTTCTGTTCTCTGTGACATCTGTCCTAATACATTACCTTCACTGAGGTTGTCCAATGCTTCAAATGTTATTTCGAACTGGAAAGGGTTAAGGAAAGGGGACGGGTTGTCTAATACAACGACGTTAACGATATTTACTTTTGACATTATTTAACAGTTGCTGAAGAAAATTTATTGGTGTTAACTCAAGGATGGCGCGAATAAATGGTGGAAGTTGTCATTTGATAGCACGGCTTTGATTGGTTAACCGACTTTAGTGTTTGAGAGACACTTCTTGATTGGTCAAAATTACTGTACTCCTAAGTAATAAATAAACCCAAGATAAAATAGAGTACTAGGAAACGAAGAAAAAGATAATGATTACACACCACTAAAATGACACATAGTCTGGTTCATAATACAAGCACTACACACCAACAACCAATGAAACCACAGAAACGATAGTAAACGCAAAAGCATCTAGATTACAATGAGAGTAAGAACATCCAGAATTTTATGAAAATAAGAACATCTAGATTTCAATGACAGAAAGAAAATATGTATTCCATTGACAGTAAGAGAATTATTCACCTATCAATATTTCCCCCCCGGGGGGGGGGGGGGGAGCGGCGAGCTAACCCAGGGGAATTGAACTAATTTTATTTTTGGGAGTCTAATTCCCCACTTTAGAGCCAAGCACCCTTAGTGGTAGATGCTATAGGGGTATCAATTGGGCCGGGGGCCAATATTACCATGATCTAAAATCCGACCATTCTATTTCCCCGGGACCCAGAATCATTCGGCGTGTCACATTCCTGCCTGTCGGGAATTGCTTTCAATCTAAAGTCCCGTATATGCCTGTCGCTCCCCCCCAGGGGGAAAATATTGATAGTTGCATTACATCTAGATTCCAAAGAGAGTATAAAGTTAGAATATATTCGAGATACAGTTACAACATCTAGATTCCAATGACCTTAAGAAAATCCTTCTTACAGTTAGGGCTGTCATGATATTAGAAATCCATATCGCAATATTATTTTATTTATTGCAATATATGACCTTTGTAGTTATTTATTAGCTCACCTGAGCACAAAGTGCTCATGGTGAGCTTTTGTGATCGCCCGTTGTCTGTCGTGCGTGTGTGCGTGCGTGCGTGTGTGCATGCGTCGTCCACTTTTCATTCAAACAACATCTCCTCCTAAACCGCTTTGCAGATTTTCACCAAACTTCACAGGAATGATCCTTCTTCTCTGAAACTGCAGGGCCCAGAGGTTTCATATTTGGTATGTAACATCCTATAGTGGTTCTCTACAAAGATTGTTCAAATTATTTCCCTGGGGTCAAAACGGGCCATGCCCTGGGGGTCACATGGTTTATATAGAATTTATAGCAAAATGACTTTAAAAATCTTCTTCTCTGAAACCACAAGGCCCAGAGGTTTCATATTTGGTATGTAACATCCTATAGTGGTCCTCTACAAAGATTGTTCAAATGATGCCCATGGGGTCAGAACTGGCCACGCCCTGGGGGTCACATGGTTTATATAGAATATATAGCAAAATGACTTTCAAAATCTTCTCTGACACAAGGCCCAGAGGTTTCATATTTGGTATGTAACATCCTATAGTGGTCCTCTACAAAGATTGTTCAAATTATGCCCCTGGGGTCAAAACGGGCCACGCCCTGGGGTTCACATGGTTTATATGGAATATATAGCAAAATGACTTTAAACATCTTCTTCTCTGAAACCACAAGGCCCACAGGTTTCACATTTGGTATGTAACATCCTATAGTGGTCCTCTACAAAGATTTTTCAAATCATGCCCATGGGGTCAGAACTGGCCACACCCTGGGGGTCACATGGTTTATATAGAACATGTAGCAAAATGAATTTAAAAATCTTCTCCTCTGAAACGGCAAGGCCCACGGCTTTCCTATATTTGGTACATAACATTGCATCGTGGTCCTCTCCAAAGATTGTTCAAATTATGCCCCGGGGTCAAATCTGGTGGCACCCCGAGTGGTCACATGCTTTATATAGATTTAAATAGCAAAGTTACTTTAAAAATCTTTATCTGAAACCGCAAGACCCAGTGGTTTGTTCAAGATTGTTCATATTATGCCCCTGGGATAAAAATTAGCCACGCCTCGAGGATGCAAATTCCAATTTCACTTTCCAAAGCTGATGACAGGCACAGCAACAGCAACCTTAAACAGTAGACAGGAAAGCAAAACATATAAAAATACTTGCCATGGCTGTACACTATATTTATTATATTACATGTATAGTGATTTATTTTACACGTGTTTTTGTGCTTAAATGATGTAATGTATTTCAATCTTTATTTTTGAATTAATTCAAAAGTTGAAGAAATGAAGGTAATAACAGGAAAGAACACAAAACTGAAAACACCATAAATATTGCAATATATTGGTAGACATTCATATCGGCATATTTTATCGCAGAATCAAGTACTGCAATATAGCAATATACTGGTATATCGCGACACCCCTAATTACAATGACAGTAAGAACATCTAGATTTCAATGAGAGAAAGTTTTGTTTTGTTTGTTTGTTTGGATTTTTCGCCGTATTCAACAGTATTTCAGTCATATAATGGCAGTCAGTTAACCTACTCACACTTTTCCGGGGTAAGCTTGTTTACCAGTACTAAGTGCACATACTTATGCCAGTAACTGACAACTGCCCTACTTAAATCAGAGAATGGCCGTAGAAATAATTTCATTACCAATCCCCACATAAGTTATGTGGCCGGGCTGGGAATCGATCCTCGGATTTGTAGTCCAGCGCTGTACCAACTGAGCTAGCCAGCCCGGCTCCAATGAGAGAAAGAACATCTAGATTCAGTTACAGACAGAATATCTCGATTCCAATGACAAGTTGAACATATAGATTCCAATGACAATAAGAACGCATAGTTCCCAATGACAGAAAGAACATCTAGGTTCCAATGACAGTAAGGACATCTAGGTTCCAATGACAGTAAGTACATCTCGATTCCAATGACAGTAAGAACATCTAGATTCCAAAGATAATATATACAATGTAGTAAGGTTATATATATTTCATTGACAATAAGAACACATAGATTCCAATGTCAGTTAGAATACCTAGCTTCCAATGAGCATCACGATTCCAATGACAATAAAAAAACATAGATTCCAATATTAAACAGTAAGCTCACCTAGATTTCAGTTACAGAAAGAACATCTAGAGTCCGATGAAAGTAAGAACATCTAGAGTCCGATGACAATAAGAACATCTATATAGCAATGCCAGTAAGAACATCTAGATTTCAATGACAATACGAACACGCAGATTCCAATGATATTTAGAATATCAATCCTGTCTGCACATAACACACCGATTTTCAGCGAGAGTAGGAGAATCTAGATTCCAATAATGGTAATGTCAGTGTTATTTGACAGTGATCTTAGTTTTATTCTCAAATAAGTAGAACATACAGATTACAGTGATGGACAGACCATAAACAGTTAACCCTAGTACATTAAAATGATTAGATTAGTCAGTCCAAATTAATTCTAGACTAAATCTGTTTTATTCAACACGTTAAGATAACAAGATATATAACTGAAAATGCAATCAAGTGTATTCATATCTTTGTAAAACAAACACAAAAAATGTTTACCACATTTATTTGGTTAACAAATAAGAAAGTGCCATCAGATTTAATAAAGCAATTTACATTTAAAAATCTAGTGTGTCACTTATACAACACTAGTTCTGAGATTTAAATTAACTTTTATGTTAGTCATTAATTTCTTTTATGTTCTTTTTCAGTTATGGCATAATGCAAAACTACATGTTAGTCTTTGGGACTGCCTAAAGGTAGAGATGTTGGTAGGGTAAGCATTGGTATGCACAAACAAATCACTGATGTGTTTTAAGATTGGGGACTACAGTATGACACTTGCGCTGAGGCAGGTTACATTAAACTAGAAAGTAGCCGCTAAAAAGATGGTGATAAAACAGTCTACTTTGTTTAGTGTCGAGTTCTTTCTTACATAATACATGACATACCCTTTTTATTGCTTAAATCAATTCAGCTTAGAATGCTCTTTAAGAAAAGGTATGGTTATGAGGGTCCCTATATGCAAAATGTTGCATTTATTTTTGGTTAAAATTATCGCTTTTACATTAAATTACATAAGGATTGGAATTAGTATATTGTAACCTACACACAAAGCAGGGAGTGGCACTGAAGGGGCAATGTGTACATAAAATCACCATGTTACTGTGTGGTTTTATTGGCTGTAATAAGTTTTATGGAAAAAATGCGATTAATATCATGATTTTAATGTGCATTACGAATTTTACAGCGAAAACCGCCTTTTCAAGTAAAAAAAAGAAGAAAAAAAGTACGGAAACCCGTTTTGTGAATCTCGCAGCACACTAAATCATGCTAAAACCAAAAATGAACACGTTTTATACAATATTTATCTCTATTGCATTAAAGTATGTAAACACATGCTAGTATTTTGACTGATTTCTATGAAGTAAGTACACAATTTGACTCAGGCACCCCATATAATCAAAGCACTGAAAATGCAAGCCAGATTGCTTATCAGGCATCATTCTTAAATGCGTTTTGAAGCATTTCTACTTTGTGGATCGGTCTGAAATTTTGCATGCACATTAGAAATATGTTAATAATGATGTAGAATTGTTTTTTTTTAGGCAGGAATATCAATCCTGTCTGCACATAACACACCGATTTTCAGCGAGAGTAGGAGAATCTAGATTCCAATAATAGTAATGTCAGTGTTATTTGACAGTGATCTTAGTTTTATTCTCAAATAAGTAGAACATACAGATTACAGTGATGGACAGACCATAAACAGTTAACCCTAGTACATTAAAATGATTAGATTAGTCAGTCCAAATTAATTCTAGACTAAATCTGTTTTACTCAACACGTTAAGATAACAAGATATATAACTGAAAATGCAATCAAGTGTATTGATATCTTTGTAAAACAAACACAAAAAATGTTTACCACATTTATTTGGTTAACAAATAAGAAAGTGCCATCAGATTTAATAAAGCAATTTACATTGGAAATCTAATGTGTCAATTATACAACACTAGTTCTGAGATTTAAATTAACTTTTATGTTAGTCATTAATTTCTTTTATGTTCTTTTTCAGTTATGGCATAATGCAAAACTACATGTTAGTCTTTGGGACTGCCTAAAGGTACATCTCAACTATGTCAATTTAATGCATAATTAAAATACAACAACAATCAATATAAAAAAGAAGATAAAACATGCATCACAAGCTGTAAATAATAAACAGATAATTAAACAACAACAACAACATTAAATATATATATACTATAACAGACACATTACCAAATTATAAAATATTGACAAATGTCGACAGAGACGCTAATGCGATAAGGAATACAAATGCAGATATGGTTAATTATCAATAACAAGAATAACATGAATTATTTATGTAAATATTCCAAAATACGCTATACACACAATTTGTACCCCCGTGTGAATTTGAGCATTTTTATGTTGATATCCCTGAGAACTACGGTCAGTTTACAAATTGGAATTGAAATACGTATAGGTTTATGCAAAACAACATAAACAAACTGTATAAATTTTATAAATAAGCATACTTTAATTATTGTACGAACAATAACTATTAAGCAATTTTAAACTACAATGTACATGTAATAATGAATATGATATATTCGACAACTGTCCAAATTTTGTGTTTCACGCTCTACATTTGTCATATTCTGCCATTCTTGAGGCCCTTCCAGACTCCCACTGAGCCAAGTCTGCCTTCTGGTAGAGGTTTTTCATCATCTCCCGCATGAAGACATCACAGTTGCCGAAAACTCTGCAACCCTTTGCCCTGGGACCCTGAAACTGCGCATCCAGGGGGGTCTCCTGTCTGAAAGCATGAATGTGATTAAATGTCTAGAACATTGTTGTATTACACAGTTTATGAGTTTGTGAGGATCTGGTTTGTGTCCCCTAAGCCCCAATTTTATTTGTGTGGGGCACACACAATATTTGGAAATTTTTTGAATTACAGCTGAAATGTTGAGTACCTATTTGTGATTTTGTTGACAGTTAAAATATTTGTGTTTGTGGGGAAGGGGGGGGGGGCATGATTACCCAGAAGAGATGCACATGTCTTGCAAGGTGAAAAACAACCAATCTCAAAGGCATTAGGCAGGAATCAAACCCAGTTTGCCTCAGTGAGAAGTGAGTGTACAAACTACTGTGCTAGCTGGTCCTACTGGTTAGAACCTGGTATGATTGTTGATACATGTATTTTAGTGATTTTAAACCTACATAAAGGGTTGTGTCCTAAAAGTGGCACCAGGTTTGGCCATTATACATTATTGTTGGAGAATTATAAAATGTTAATGTTGTAGTACAACATGAAAGCAAGTAAATTTTGTTTAGCTATGTTTTCAATCCAAAATGTTTACTATTTGCTGTACCTTTTCAAACGACTAATTAAAACATGTCATTTTGTAAGTTTCTAAAACATGCATATTCTTTCTATGATCCACATGTACTGTTTTTTAAATCCATATTAAACGTATCATCTGGAATATGATAATTTGAATCACTGAATTAACCCCAAACTTACAAAAACAACTATTATTAGTACAATTACATTCTAAATTTATAATTATTTCTTCCATACCTGTTACAGATCACCAGCCTATCTCTGGACGTCAGGTTCTTCACGAGATCGCAGGCCGGGGTCACTTGGAGAGTGGTTCCCAAGCACAGCATCACATCGCACTGCCGAGACATTTCCTCCGCCCTCACTAGAGTGGCCTCATCTAGGTTGTCCCTGAAATTGATGATGGTGTCTTGCAAATATCCCAAGCATTTCTGAAAAAGAAACCCAGACCGATTGACTCACTGTTGGACAAAAAACAGTTTTTTTACAAATGGAATAATGAATTTAGGAGATGTATTAAAACTCAAAGTCTGCATTTTGCTGTATATTATTATATGTATATTTAATGAATATGCATTTATGAAAATGGACAGCCACTAAATACCAAGAAAGTTAACAAAAAAACACTGCTACAAAAATTATACATATTAAATAGTTCATGAATATATTCTGAACAATGCACTGTGCACATGTACCTTAACATCACATTTTCTTCCTGTTCTGTGACTTAGTCCACACAGTGCACATTTTTTAGCATACTTCTTCTTCTTAACATCTGATTTTCCGAAGTCTTCAAGCTCTTCATAGTACTGGCTGGATACATCGTCCAAGACATAATAAGGTCTCTCAAAGATCTTCTTACACTTCTCACATGTTTCAATGAACACATTTCCATGCAGCTCTGAGATGTTCTGTTCAGGGATCCCTGACAAGCGATGCAATCCATCTCCATTCTGGCTGATGACGTACTTCAAATATCCATTTTCGTGAAGTTTCTTCAATGCCTCGTGAGTGTATGTTGGATGCAGCTTTTCATATGGAACACCATCTTAAATATGAAAACCATGTACCTTTTAATCTTTAAAATGAATTTTAGTTAGTTGGGACCTGTTCTCAGATTGACAAATTGAACTTTTCCAACTTTTGGTCGCAGATTCCAAAAATAAAAGAATAGTCTAAATACAGGAGCAAAATAGCACTACGGACATACAAATATTATGTAAATACCGTTTCGTATATATGAGTAATCCCAGTTGAAATGTAGAAAATTATAAAGCATTTGTAGCACTAAATGACTGAATAATTTGGCATTCATATGTAGAAATCGGAATGGCCGAGTGGTTATGGTGTTAGTCTTTTCATCTGGAGGTCTCAGGTTCAAACCCCAGCAACTTTTTTTTTTTTTTTTTTTTTTCCTTATCCTTTTTGTGAACTATATAAAATACTGGAGCTCTTTAGTTCCGATGCTTAAATCTGTCAAGTTATGACATTTTATGACATATTAAAAAAATACAAATATTTGTGAACATTTTAAGTCCCTTTAAATAGCTACTGCAGGAGATGAGCTGAGCCCAAACTTGTATGCAGACTATGCGAAATCTCTAAATTAACTGTCAGACACTATGATTATACCATATACACCACATATTCAAACATGACATACATTTTTAAATAATTGAAAATTATTCAAATATTTGGTATGACATGATGCAGTAATAATTCATTGTTTTTATTAAAAAGAAAGTCGAACTAGCACAAAGTATATATAAGTTGTGTTTTAAATTGCGTCAGACACCCACATTTTTTGTAAGACATGTATGACTGACTGACAGATGGTAAAAAAGACAATGATACAGATGGACAGATGCAAACCATGGCCATCATTATATATTTACCAATTAAATAATTTCGCTTATTACATTTGAAACAAATTGTATTACATACTGAGGAAATAAAATAATGCAAAATGTATTCCTGAGGAATGACAGTTCACTCAGTCATGTCCAATTAGCATAATTAATCTATAAAGTTTATGTTAATACCATATAGGTTCAGAAAACATTACGAGAAAATGTTCTTTTCCATATTAAAATTCCACTTTTAAAAAGTTTGGTAATTGACATAATCTTTTAAAATTCCACTTGAATAGCCAAAGCAAAATGCCTGTAACGAAGAATAAGTTAACAGACAAACTTTACCTTCCAAATCACCAGTCGACTCATCAGATTCATGCACATCTTTTTCAGCATCTGTATAAAGTTTTGCTTTCTTAGTAACAGGTTCTCCAGATGAAGCTGCCATGGCTCTGCTCTGATCTTCCTCTGTCCATTTACCAGCCTTGCCTCGATAATCTCCTATCCCAGCCGACGTAGAAATCCCTGCACCTAATCAGGAAATTTACATTTTTCCACATTATCAACTCATTACTTTTCATCCCTATATATATATATATTTTTTTATTTAATATTTCAATATGTGTCTTGAACAGCAGCTATAATACATTTTTAAAACTTACCATCCGTTATTTGCATGCAATATAAAACATGATTTTAACAAACTAATCAATTAAAAAAATGTTAATGACTTAAATGATTTATAAATTGATAAAATGTCAAATATTCTGCAAAAGATGCAAACAAACTGGAAATAAAAGTCCATTGCTTGATTTTTTAAACTAATTCTGAAAAATACATTGTGGACAATGCATCAATATAAAATAATATAAAGAAACAATTTTAGAGAGATGTAATTCAATACTCAATAGTATTATACAAACCCGTGAAGACCACCAGGTGATGCGAATCACGAACCCAGCTAGCAGCAATGCCAGCAGCACATTTTATTTGTTGAAAACTGTCAAAGATTTCTGAAGATTCTGCAGCAATTTTAATCATCGATTTCTCTTCTTTGGACAGGCAAACTGTTCCTTTCTTTGTCCTTGCTCTATGGAAAAGAACAATTTTGAAACAAAATGTGCATGTATAAGAAATATTTTTTACGGTGGCATACAATAAGTGAAAGTAAGTTTTGCTTTTACTGACTTAATCTTTAATGTTTTAAATTATTAACAATACTCAAACAAATTTTTAGTTTGTGAATTATAGTTTTAAATTAAATTGCCTTCAATAAAACTTTATTAGCCGTGGGCCATCCAAGGAGTAAATGTTGATAGTTTGCAAACTGTAGCTAAAGTAGCAGTCCAGAAATATGTTAATAAAAGAAAACTTTGCAGAAATCATCTCTTATGAACATCTTACCAATCAAAATATAAAAAAAACGCATTGAAATCAGTAAAATAATGTTTTGGTAACTTTTTTTAGTATAATTATCTGTATGCGATAGCTGGTGATGCCTCTGGAGTAAATCAGCATGCACATTAGTCTATATATTCCATTTGTACCGCGCGTTTTCAAACGAAAACATTATAAAATGCCAATATTGTAAATAAGAAACAGGAGCAGGCAAAACCGGCCCCAGTCAAAACCGGCCCCAAAGAGGCAAAAGCGGCCCCAAATTTAGGCAAAACCCGCCCCAGTGTTGCAAAACCGGCCCCAGTGGTGCAAAACCGGCTCCAACTTTTTATATATTATTTTAAGTGGATATTATCTTAAGTATTTGTATATAATAAACACAATTATTGCAATTAGTATCTATATTTTGTATTGGTTGTGCATGAATACATGGCCTCATTATCGTATGAAATAGCAACTAATCATTATAGATCCA
The DNA here is from genome assembly GCA_027627225.1 of Congeria kusceri. Taxonomy (NCBI): domain Eukaryota; kingdom Metazoa; phylum Mollusca; class Bivalvia; order Myida; family Dreissenidae; genus Congeria; species Congeria kusceri. The sequence continues at coordinate 49,546,409 of CM051032.1, read as the reverse complement.
CTTCAAAAAGGTTGTGTTAATATAAAACAGATATTAATGTGTGTATAATTATGTTGAAATAAAACGTTTGAAGTTTTTTTTATTTTTTTTTTTATTTTTTTATTTTTTAGTTTGTTTCTTTTTTGTAATAATTATTTATAAAAGGTGGCATAATTTGTCGCAAATAAATGGTGGCATAATTTTCGCATAAATTAGCAGCCAATTAATGATGTACGTATTGAGACAAACAACCGTTATAACGTGTAACAGCGTACATCAAAGATGATCGGCATTTCATACATTGCAAACTGTTGATCAATTAAACAAATGGTAAGTATAAGTAGGGGTACAGTACGTTTACTGAAAATAAAGTTATCTTGAATTATTAATAAACTATTGATTGTGTACTAAATTGTTGAAAAAAAAGGATATTATAGTGTTTAATGTCGAGTGAATATACGTTTGTGTACTAAATTGTTGAAAAAAAAGGATATTATAGTGTTTAATGTCGAGTGAATATACGTTGTCAAAAATAATGTGATAGGGAGGATAATAAGATTAGATAAAACATTTTGTTTCTGTGTGTTACTTGAACTGTGATAATGTCTAAGTGCATCGTATGTAACAGGAAGGTTACTAGCCGACAGCAAGCAATCTCGTGCGACGTATGTGACAGATGGCAGCACCGCGTCTGCGATTCAGGTAAAGTTGAATAACTAAATGTTATTATTGCATACAGGATATTTACAGAATTAGATAAAATTTAATGTTTCAAAGAGTATATATGATTTTAAAATTGTATTATGATAATAAGACGGTATAATTTTTATTATTTATAATAAAATTAGTATTATGATGATTTAATTTGTTATCTGCATAACATATGATTATTGTATTTGGTAAAGATATCATTACATTTAAATACATATGTACAGTGTACGTAAACTTAATTTGATTCAATTTTGTTAAATTTTGAAAACAATTAATCAAATTTTTAATTTTAAAGAACATTACTTGTATATATTCAATCTTTAAGTGAACAATATAGTGCGTTGTTTAAGTTGTCCTAGTTATTATCGATAAATCAAATGTTATGTTTTTCACACATTTCAGGGTAATGTCATTAATGTGTGACAGATATACAAACCACAGTCATCACCTGCTATTGTTGAAAAGAAATGTACCAATACGAAAAGGCTAATTATGTTAGCTTATAATTCAACCATGTTGATATCTAATTCCCATTAAATCAATTCGAATTAAGAAATTAATTACTCAACTCACGCGAAACTGTAATATCGTCAGGTATGTTTCGTATGATGCTTATTTTGATTATTAAATTATATGTTATAATAGATGTTGGAGAATTTATAATAAATGTTATGACTATCATGAGTTTGATGAATAATTTATTACAATGCTACTGTGTTTTGTAATTATATGCATTGAGATTATGATGACGGATATGCTATGATATTATTATTACAGGAATCAGCAAGTACTGATGTTATTGAACCTCACACGACAGTGGCCAGCAACGATAATTATGATGATGACGATGATGATGTACCTCACATGACAGTGGCCATCAAGGGCAGTTATAGTGTGTTGACAGACACGGAGGAGCAAGAGTCAATCGTAGTTCAACGCTCCTTCGTTGAGCCCAATGTTGTACACGAAAGGTATAAAACACATTGTGTGTCCATTACATTTCTGATATTCATTGAGAATACATATACTATATATACAATATTTCACCTAGACTTACCTAATATTAAAGGTAAAAACATGTTGTGTTATTTGTATAATGTCATACCATATTGATACCATATATATCTTGTATACTCAGTTTTATAATTAATACCTGATATTTAATTGATGCAGGTCGCTCAATGACCCACTGCCGCCATCATCACCTATAGCTCCTAGTACGTTGACATTTGAGCTCATTACTCGAGGATCACAACTTGGTCGCGATCTGCTGGTAGACTCACATGGTTACAGCTATGTGATGAAGGTAACAGTTACATTGTTAATAATGTGTTTGTTTTTTCTCAGCTGTACGCATTGTCACGTAACTAAAGTGGTTATCTGCATAATGTATTTTTAGACAGAGAGGAACTTTAATAGTATTTTTTAGTTATGCAAAATTTTAGATAATGCACGTAATTTACAAGGAATAGTAAGATACATTCATGTATGTTTAGCAACTACGAGGGCCCACGACATCTTGGCGATGTTCGGTGCGCAGCAAACATGTGACTTGTTGTGCTGGAGTAACAGAGCGGGCTGGCGTTTATCGACCTGCAGGCAAAGATCACATCCACCCTCTGAGTATGGAACGTGGACATCGCGCTAAAGTCTTAACAATGGCAATGCCGCACCTAATAAACATGCATTTGTTAATCAGTTCTCAAATTTTGTTTTTATCAGAACAAGTTCAATTAATTATCCGAAATATTGTATATTAATTAGAACCACAAATATTATTACTGTCAGCACTAAAATATCAATGTTTACATCAGGTTCACCTGGATGAGGTCGACCACATGTCCTGTGGCATCGTGGTGCATCTTCGGCCAGTCAACCCGCACTAATAACGACATTGAGGGTATGCCAAAAAATTATGTATTGTTTAAATAATTAATCAGTTCAAATAATTTTTTTTTACAATAATTGATATTTAATCCGGCCGCGCATGACAATTTATAATCAATATATTGTTCATATGTTATTAATTTAATAATTCTTATAATATTTTTTTTTTTTCAGGTTGGCATAAGCGCCTCAACGTCAAGGCCGGAGTCGCGTCGCCGTTCTTCTGTCTGGTGACCATATTCTACAAGGAGGCAAGAGAGGCGGAAGGACAAATCCGTCTCGTCAGCGAGATGTCTTTGCAGCGGACGCAGCGCCGGATATACCGGTCAATGCAGTCTCAGGTCTTCTCAGACTAGGACCAGTACAGAGATGGCATTCTGTCAGCTACTGCCCTGCTGAAGAAAGTCTCCACGGTCTACAGACCGAGACTGACGACGACAACGACGACTGATTACGAAGATGATGCCGACGACTTGCATAAGATGATGACGACATCTTGCACATGTCCATATTTTTGTTTCATTTATATGCATATGTTGCTGTTTAATTTAATATTATTCCATTTTAGGCGTGTGTAAATAATGATGGTGGTGGTATTTATTTTGTGTGTCTATCATTTTGTTATTGACTCTTTATGCACGAAATACTTAAGAGAATAATAAAAACTAATAAAAATAAAACAAGAAATGTATCCCCGTCTTTTTGTAATTTGGGGCCGGTTTTGTCTTTATGCAATCACATGTGGGGCCGGTTTTGCCTTTTTGGGGCCGGTTTAGACTGGGGCTGGTTTAGACTGGGGCCGGTTTTGCCCATAAACCTAAGAAACAGTTTTCAGTGGAATAAACGGCAATAACTTTCATTAGAACTAATGCCAATTTAAGATGTATTGAATTATAGTCAATGGACTGTGGCTTTAATAGTAGACTTTCTTTATTTTGTAGTAAACCTTTTACTGAATTCCATCATACCTTACAAGCGAAAATATTTTATCCCAGCAAGCTTTATGAAATTCTGCTTCTCCATTTGTCTTCCACTTGACCAGAAATTTAGGCTCTATTTGTGACATGCTACCTTCAGTTTTCAAGACAGTTTTTACTGCGACATGCTCATCAAGAGCACTGGAATCACAACAGTCCTTTAGACAGCATGTTAAAACAGTTTCTTCTTCATCCATTTCGATCGTCGACATATATTTTACTGACAAATAATTGTGCTGTTTACAGTGAAGTATCCGAATTAAATTACTGTCCGGAAGATAATTCACCTGGCTTTTTTACAAAATACTTTAAACATTTGACTATAAATATAAATGCCTATTCTAAAAACATGCTAAAGTTAATGAAAATAACGTAATTTTCGTCAATGTACATGATTACGTTTGGTTTTTATGCATAATTTCACAACCATTGCAAAAGTTTTCATCAAATCACTAGACCCTCAGCTTGATCAATGTCAAACAAAACGCACTTCCGGGTTCATTGCAACACGTGTTTTCGTGGTCATCATCTAGTTTAATACACATGGCAGTGCAATGTTATTCTAGCGTTTAAAGATGTCGTCTGGAAGTAAAATATTCACGGGCTACAGAGCTCTGGGCTTTGTCAGCAACGGTGTCCCGCTGGCTGTCAGATACCACCAGAAGCATAAAGAGAATTATGTTGTCACATGTGTTGGGAAGTCGTTCCACACTTACAATGTTAGTTGTCCAACGTTATTATGTTGTTAAATTTAAGTGGTTCTTGTGAGGGACAGTTTCAAGAAACTAAATATAAGCTATTTTTATACAATATGGAAAATGATGCAAAATTTGGATGATTTTAAAATTTAATGATTATTTTATCGAGTTATTGTAATTTTATTAACTTGATTTTGTGCACATTTAATTATGGTTTTCATGGGTTTTCGTTTGTTTAAGTAGGTTTACATTGCTTTTCGTAAGTTTCCACAGTTTAGGTTAGGTTTTCCAGCGGTTTTATTTTTATTTTAAGTAGGTATTCATGGGCGTAGTCATGCCTGGTTTAGTCTGCAACATCATAATATGTTTCAGCTGTTTCTAATAACATACACATGTTTCACTTACCATTGTTTATTACATATGTGCATGTTTTGTTTTATTTTTCAGTGTTCCAAGTTTGGGATTGTCAGTGTCAGTAAGTATATTCACCCAAAAAAATCCACATCCAGTAATAACTAGTATTTTCTGTGTGTAGATCTTAATAAATATACTAAACCATACTGGTTATATTATTGTTATTGAAATTATAGATCTATGAGAAATCAGATTTAAAAATAGTGATAGCATGTTTTAATTTCAACAGGCGACAGTCATCCTGAGGATATCAGTGTTGTTGCAGTTGATCGGAATCTCACCTTTACAGCCTGCAGAAATGTTGTACGGGCCTTCGCCAGGGGCAAGCAGGTTTGTTGGAGACCAAACAATATTTGCCTGAATGCATACTTTGAAAGAGATCAAAGATGACAGTAGGTTAATGGCTATGGTGTTTATTTTTGGAATGAAAGGTCTGGACACTGCATTTGGCAGATCTACAGAGCGTCGAATAATGTTGTTCTCATACTGGAACCAGTAAACATTTATCTCACTAACACCTTAGCTTTCATCAGTTTGAATGTAATGTGACATTTTTATAAAAGGAACTTGCTTAATATAGCCAGTCTTGTGCAGTTTAATGTTGCCGGTGTTCAATTTCAGTATGATAAGGGTGTGGGTCACCGGCTATCGTGTTGCGTAGAACGTGTTGATAGTAATAAAAGTCTGAAATATATTTAATAAATATTAAATATACAATATATGTTGAATGTTTTACATTCAAAGTCACGAACCGAATGTGTCATCAAATACATATATAACAACCGACGGATTGTTAACAATAGGTTAACAATTAGATTTAAATTAAAATAATTAAATAATACATATATAACACTTCACAATGCATAAATACAATCAATGCAAAAATATAAAATAGTAGTTACCTGAAATATATGTAATAAATATTAAATATACAATATATGTTGAATGTTTCACAATCAAATCACAAACCAAATGTGAAGTTTCGTGATAAATCGTGATGGATTAGATTGGTTGAGTGAACACAATCAGTGACTGGGGATCGAATCTGCGTGATTGTTAATAATTGTTAGTCATTGTCAATAGAGAAAAGTATAGTTTTGTTAATTGAAGAGTTCTCAGTCTAAAATCTACGAATATTGCCTAACTATAACTGTAAATATAAAACCTAACGATCTAAACCTAACCAACTACTCTACATGTATAAATTGAAAAATAATTAATTCATTAAACACAGGGATTGTAATAACAACAATACGCATTATTATTGTTCATAAAGTTTATTGTTTATTCCATAATAATGCTTGATTTTATGGGCTGTAACATAAACATGTTGTCATGTGCCCATTTTAGTTTTGTTAGCAAATAACTCAGGTTTACAATAAACTTGCAAAGCAGTGTTACAACCAATAGCTAAACTTAGTTTTTAAAGAAACTTTTCTACAACTCAACAGATTCATCATGACTTTTGAAATCTTTTGATATTACAGCTTTGATCCTTCCATTGTGTTTGTTGTGTAATTAAGCTAATTTAAATGCAATGACTGTATTGTTAATTCCATGTGATTGGTATGTAATGCCAATCATTGAATGTATGGTTAATTCCATGTGATTGGTATGTAATGCCAATCATTGAATGTATGGTTAATTCCATGTGATTGGTATGTAATGCCAATCATCATTTATTCACAGGTTGTCCACACATACGATGGCCACAAAGAGGATGTTCATATTCTCTTGCCTTTCGGTCAACACCTGATTTCTGTGGACACAGACAGTACTGTCATCATCTGGGATATACAGTCTGAAGGTGACCAAGTTATAGAGAACAAATCATACTATTGTATATTGAAACAACAATATTGTAACAACATGCTCTATTGTAACTGTTGTATAATTTATTATCTTCTTATATTACTTATTAATAAAAAAGAGCAGGCAACAATGTTGCTTTAATTAATTGTGGACAGGAGTTGTTTATTGATTGGTTTAGTTGGTTATAAAGTTGTTTCCACTATAATAAGTGCATTAAAATCACACAATTCTTTCCATCTTCTGTAAAGTGTTATATTATTTCATTCCTGTGTTCTGTGCTGATCTTACTACCATTATTTTCATAAACTGAGCAACATTTACAAATTATTTGTTTTCAAGTATCAGAGTCCATTTTACCGTGTCTGTACCACTTGTTATACCCTCACAAACGAAGTTTAGGGGGGTATATAGGAGTGAGCTTGTTGGTTTTTGGTTTCCGGATCATAACTCAAGAAAGGCTGGACATATTCAAATAATTTTTGGTACGCATGTGTAACATCGTAGAATACAGGTCAAGTTTGATGTTGGTTACAAACCACTAAATTTTGACAGGGTTATGGCCCCTTTTTGACTTAAAGTTCCACAAAAACATAGTTTCTGTATGATAACTCAAGAAAGGCTTGACATATTCAAATAATTGTTGGTGCACATGTGTAACTTCATAGAATACAGGTCAATTTTGATGTTGGTTACAAACCCCTAAATTTTGACAGAGTTATGGCCCCTTTTCGACGTAAAATTCCCTAAAAGCAAGATTTTCAGATTATAACTCAAGAAAGGCTTGACATATTGAAATAATTCTTGGTATGCATGTCTAGCATAATAAAATACGGGTCAAGTTCGACTTTGGTTATAAACCACTAAATTTTGACAGAGTTATGACCCTTTATTTGACTTAAATTCCCTAAAAACATGGTTTCCTGACGATAACTCAACAATGGCTTGACAAATTATTGGTACACCTGTGTAGCATCATTAAATACAGGTCAAGTTTCGACTTTGGTTACAAACCACTAAATTTTTACACATTTATGGCCCCCCTTTTTGACTTAAATTCCCCAAAAACATGGACAATAACTCATTAAAGGCTTCACATATATAACTTATTTTTGGTACATAGGTGTAACATGATTAAATACAGATCAAGTTCAACTTTGGTTACTAACCACTAAATGTTGACAGAGTTATGGGTCCTATTCAAATTAGATTTCTCCAAATACACTGTTGACCATTCACAAATTATAGCATTTGTTTCGAATGGATGCCATAGTTTTGTGACAAGGCCATATTGTGGGGGTATATCCGTCACTCATGTGACAATTCTAGTTTTATCTATCCCAGTAAAAGTTGTAATTGTACTTGGTTATTGCCTGTTTTGTAAATGTTACCGGTAGGTATACACTTACGTTTATCAGTAAATGTAGAATCGCAGGCCTTTTGAGTGGATTGCACCATGAAGTGTATTTCACAAATTGAAGCTTATTTAAGTGTTAAACCTCCCAGCCTTGATTCATTTTAAAATAAACTCGCTGTAAATTAATTATTAAAAATAGAGGTCAATGTGACATGTGTGAAAATAGTAACAAGTTTCAGTTTTGGGACAACCCATATTCACTGTTCAAGCTTTCGTCACATTATTTTGTTGTTCCTATATTCCTGACAGGTCAATACTCCGAGATACAGTTCAGCAACGAGAGCTTCCTGGTGTCGGCTATCATGCATCCGAGCACGTACATGAACAAGGTGTTGTTCGCAAGCAGGCAGGGCAGTCTGCAGCTCTGGAATGTCAAACTGAACAAGATGATCTACACCTTCAGTGGCTGGGGTCAGCCCGTAACAGTGCTTCAACAGGTGTGAATGGTTGTTTCTGGGCTTATATGCACCAGCTATTCTTAGATTTAAGTTAAGATGTAAGAATCATGAATAGTCATGAAACTATTCTATTCTAAGACTGTTGTTAGTTTGCATATGGGTATTCACCAACGCTAATTTCAACATTCTTTATTTGCATAATGTAATGATTGATCAATGACATAATTGTACCCGGCATATTTTCAAACGCACAAGTATTTTTCTTGAGTTTAGGTCTATTCTTTATTCTTACTTCTAAGAATGGGTTGGTGAATATGGACCCTAGACTGATATTTTAAACAATCTTATCTTTATATTTATGTCTTTTAAAATCCAGAATGTTCGACTTCGTGGTAGGCATATTTGATAAAGTCTAGAGTTACCCTAGGTTCAGTTACCCTGTTCTTGCGTCACAACAAATTTTGTTGGGTGTTCTGATTCAGTGACATTTTATTGGGCCTTAGGCTTTTGAAGAAGTGTTTAAACATTCCACCTTGCTGTGGGGAGAGTTCAAAATGAGACTTCATACGATAAGTATAGTCTAGTCTCAACGTACACGCTGTGTTTAAAAACCATTGGTAAGCAGTCGGTCACAGGTGAGGCAGAGGCTTAGCCTATCATTGGTGCCCTTGTCACTTGTCTCGTTTACATAAATATCTGACTGTTGTTATCACTTTTGGCCACACACAAAAATTCTGTGTTTCGGGCAACTCGACTCTACCAAATGAAACCCCCCAGACCCTAAAGTTTTTAGCGATGATTCGTCAGATTTTATATAATTTTAAATGTTTTTTTTTTTTACCGAAACTTGTCTTTAAAAACAGTAAAAAAACTCAATCCTGACATGACTTACTTTTTTGAGACTGTTACCCGAAACACACTTTTTTTTTGCCTTATCAGTATCAAATACACCTTCCAGGCTCCGGCAATAGATGTAGCCTTATCAGTATCAAATACACCTTCCAGGCTCCGGCAATAGATGTAGCAGCCATTGGATTAGAAAATGGAACCATCATTCTGCACAACTTGAAATTTGATGAGACGCTTACAAAGTTCACCCAGGACTGGGGGCCAGTGACAGCCATCACATTCAGAACAGGTATATATAGCAGCAGAAATGTCGACATGTGTTAACCTTATCAGCCTTTTTGGGGGGATTTTAGAGGAAGTTGGTGAGTCCTTTCAAGAGGGAAATTTAACTGTAAAAGGGAAATTTTTTAAAATCTGTGTTATACGTTATAGATTATTATTATACATCAACTATGTAGAAACATACATAAATTGTTATGTAATACAATTATGCATCCAACTTGGTTTCTTGAAGTAAAAAAATACATTGTTCATGAAAATTCATCTATCTTAGCCAATTTTGGGTGAATTTTGTCAATGTTTTTTTCTGCATAAAGTTAACAGTATGAGGGGAATGTTTATGTTAAAATATGGGAAAGATATATACTTTTTCATTAGGGGAATGGGGTTGATTTTTGGCCCCCCAAAATGGCATAGAAAAGACCTTATAAATGGCATTATCCATATAGTTGTAATTGGGCCATGACAGATTGAGAAATTAGCGATTTTGAAATATAAAAATATACATGTAATCCCATATAACCTGTTCGTAATATTATTTATACATAATATCCTTTCCGGAAACTCAGTAAACATTTACAGTTTATTAAAATACAGAGGCATTTTTAAACGAATGAAAATGCATCAATAGGGCAACAACAATAAACAATCTTAAATTTAGATATTAATGTTGGCATTTTCATATAATGGGAAAAAGTGTAAGTACATGTATTCAGAGAAAAATAAATTTAGTTAGTGTTTGTTTGGCCCTTTTCTTGTTTACATTTTGACATAAGAATTGTGAATATCTTACATACATGTAACCATTGTTTGCATGTACGTTCTCACAAGTCATTTCGTTAGAGCGCTGTCAATTGTTATGTGCTGTTACGACTCCAATATTGTGAGTTTGATAGCCATTCTGGGTTTTTGTTTTTCCAAACATTTTTATCTTGACTTTTCTGAGAAAAAAAGTCGAGTGATTTTCATCATCTGCGTCAGCGTCTGCATCAGCGTCTGCGTTAGTTAATTTTTTAGGTTAAGTTTTTTGGTTAAGTTTATTGTCAGAGTCCATGTCTCAAAGACTATCAAAGGTATCCATTTGAAACTTTCAATACTTGTTCACTATCAAAAGGGTACTCCATTACAACAAGGTAGGTAACCCTGTGATTTGAATTTCCAGAGTTATCTGCCTTTGTTTGGACTTGTAACTTAGCTTATTTTGATTTTTTTTTGTAAATATAGAATTTCACAATAACTATCAAAGACATTAAATTTAAACTCAAGTTACATGTTTATGGTGCTGAAACCATTCTGCAGACAAGAGGAGGTAACTCTTTGAAGGATTTTGTTGGAGTTATTACCTGTTTATAACTTGCAATTTTTCTTTTTAATTAGTCAAATTTCTCAATACCTATAAGAGGTATTGACTTGAAACTGAAAGTAGCTGATCACAGAGTGGAACTTATTCTGTAGACAAGAGGAGGTAACTCTGTCGAGGATTTTGCTTGAGTAATTGCCCTTCAACTTAGAAATTTCGCTTTAGATCAAATTTCACAATATCTGTTAGAGGTATTGACTTGAAACAAATATACTTGATCACAGTTATGAACCCATTCTTTAGACAAGATGAGGTAACTATATCAAGGATTTTGATGGAGTTATTGCACTTTTTTCAACTTATAATTTTTTGCTTTATGTCAAATTTCTCTATATAAGAGTTATTGACTTGAAATTCAAAATACTCCATGACAGTGATAAACTTATTCTATAAACAAAAGTCTAGAGTACTATAACATATTAGAAAGTCGAGCGTCCAGCACCCGTAGGCGGTGCTGTTGTTGTATGTTTGATTTTATTGAAAATCTCAAACATAGTTTATTATTTATACTTTTTGTTTTGCCCATTTCTATAATACAAGAACATGAGCATTGCTTTAGAAGAACACTTTTTCATAGGCATAGTTTCTTTATTCACGTGCACTGTTGCAGATGGTCACCCGATCATGGTAACCGGAAGTTCCTGTGGGCACATTGCATTGTGGGATTTGGAAGAGAAGAAGTTACGCAGTCAGATGCGCGATGCTCACGGCACAGCGGTGAGCGGCATGCAGTGTTTGCCGTCTGAACCACTGATGGTCACATCGGCGGCAGACAATACTCTAAAGGTAGGAGTCAATGCTTCTAACTTGGGCCTTTTTTCACCAACCCGTTCTTAACATCGAAAGTAAAGAATAGACTTAAACTCAAGAAAACAATACTTGTGCGCTGCAAATATGCTGGGTACCAATGTTGCTTATGTCATTAATCAGTTGTACTCAATAAAGAAAGTCAAAATTACAATTGGTGAATACCAACTAAGAATCAGATTAACAGCGTTTTTAGGATAGAACAATTTCAAGAGTGTTCTTTATTTATTCTTTATGTCTTAAAGTGTGAATGTACGATCTTTCATATCAATTATTTTCAAAATAAGCTGATGGAAGTGACAATAAACCTTGAAAGTAAACAGAAAAACATAAAAATGACAAAGGAAACACTTCAATATGAAATAATTCAACAAGTACTATTATTATACCTTCATTATTTCTTTATGTAATGCATATAAACTGCAATGTCAAGGAAGTCAATATTTATATACTGTCGACTTTTGCATCATTTATTATTGTTGTGTAACCTAAATCAACTGTCAAGTCAATGTATATACATGCATGTAAGTTTCCGCTTGTACAGACAAAAACTATTTGGTGATTAAAAACTAGCTTATTGTGCGTTTAAAAGCAATGTTTGTTCTTAACTTTTATTCCATTTTAAATAGAAATATATGTTAATTAAGTTAATTTTGTTAATTGTATTTATGCCACTATATCGGTTGTAAGATCGTACATACACACTTTAAGTCTAAGAATTATTTGGTTGTACAACATTTTGCAAATTTTTAATAAATTATTTGAAAGCAATGTGTTACAGATGTGGATATTTGACCTTGCCGATGGCGGAGGTCGTCTGCTGCGAGAAAGGTCAGGTCACTGTGCCCCCATCAGTCGTCTGCGACACTATGGCACTGACGGAAAATACATCCTGTCATCTGGTAGGGATTTGATAATTTTCCATTTGGCTAAAAATAGGGCTAAACTAAGCAATATTTAGAGTCATATTTCTGTAGTACATGGAAGTCATTGAAAGAATGGTGTATCAGTACTTAGCATTGATGAAATGCATTAAAGGGACATATTTCTGCACTTTTCATGTTGGCTAAAAATGCTCATTCAAATCCTGATATAAGTTACTACTTAGGCCAAAAAAATTAATAAGGCGCATCGTGGGAAACCGGTCTTAATGCATGTGCGTAGAGTGTTGTCCCGGATTAGCCTGTGCAGTCCGCACAGGCTAATCCAGGACGGCACTTTCCGCTTTTATGGTATTTTTTGTTTCAAGGAAGTCTCTTCTAAACATAAATCCACTGTAGGCGGAAAGTGCCGTCCTGGATTAGCCTGTGCGGACTGCACAGGCTAATCCGGGATGACACTTTACGCACATGCATTAAGTCCAGTTTTCCCACGACGCGCAATAAATTATATGTTTCGGGCAACAGTCTCCAAAAAGTTAGATAGGGTTGGGATTGATTTGTTTTTAAACTTTTTTTTTAAAAGACACATTACGGTAAAAAAAACTAAAATTATCTAAAATCTGATGACTGCGTATTTCATGGAAAACATTCATCGCTAAAAACTGTAGGCTCTGGGGTTTTTGCTAGGTGGGGTTGGGTTGCCCGAAACACAGAATTTTTTTTTGGCCTTAGCAGTGAAAAAAAAATTGTCGGTGAATCTTACTGTCATCTGGTATGGATACTTTTCCTTTTGTGAAACAAGTGCAGAGCCAGGTCATAAAACATGCCATATTTCTATAATTACATTAAAACAACGATTTATCAAGAATAAACCTGAAACATCTTTATTTTTTGCGAAATTAGCTTAGATGTGGTTTATGTTTGATTATTAGGACCTCAGATTAATGGTTGAGAGAAACATATGACAAAGAACTGTTCTTGCAGGCCAGGATAGCACATTGCGGTCTTTTTCTACAATACATGAACGCCACAACAAGAGTATGGGTCGGGGATCCTTTGACAAGAAGCAGACAAAGAAGAACACATTGAAATATGACCAGCACAAAATGCCCTACATTGTGAACTTTGCCTCAGGTACCGTAAAAGTTCTATATTTCGGACACCCTCTTTTTTAGCCAAAATAATAATTTTTTGTCACTATATATTTTTGGACGTCCTGATTTTAACCCATAATTAATGAATCTAAATTTTCGGACATTTCATATGACAGTACGTGGTATTTTAGCAGACTTCTAACCTGTTTGCGTTAATCCGGTGACACATTGCACATCTGTTTTTGTGTGTACCGGTAGTGAAATCGTATAGTAAATATGCTGTTGAAATTATCGTATTAAGGAACCAGACTTAACCAGTCTTAATTATTTACCAATAAATTCTGCTTAATGTTTTCACAGTTGTTGTTTTTATGTCGTATTACTGTATTGGAACTGAATAAGGGTATGATGTCAATTAGTGTCAATTATGATAATTTGATACCATTTGAATTTGAAATCTATTGTTATGCCAATTAGTGCCAATTAACAATTCATGTATCTACGGTGTTATGCCCCTACTCAACACGATAAGTGTGACAAACAGGCTCCAGTTTTATCGCACCGTATCACAAGTTGCACGAATGTTTGAATGTGTTCAAGACAATCTTTTAAGATTTTTAGTTCAAAAACAAACAACAAAATCATAATTTGCATCTTTTATTGCATTAATTACAGGTAAAAAATATACGAGATGGTAATCTTTGAACTCGGTCGACAGAAATGCAGTCTTGGCGTAATTTTCTGTACAACAAAATTATACATATGAAGTGATTTAAAATCATTGCAAACATCGATACAAATTAATAATACTATACGGCGTGGTATTTAACAAGCACGCGCAATCATTAATCGATACTATCCGTGTATATTCGGCAAAAAACGTTATGCACCGGACACATCCGAACGTAATTGCAATATGGTCATAGTGTCTATAAATTTTTTGACACCTGTAATTTGGGAATATTTTTGTGTATCCAAATTTTCGGACACAAAATTTTTTATTCATTTTTAAATGTCAGAAAACATAGAGATTTTACGGTATATACTTTTAGACCAATAATATTTGTTGGACACTAATTTTCGTAATGTTATGGGTGAGCTCATCCACATGTGCAAGGATCTTTTATTTGTGAAGTTATACAGTAGAACCTGTCTAAACCCAACGGCGTCTGGACCGTGCCGATCGTTCAGTTTTCAGAGGTGTTCGGTTTACCCAGGTTTTTTTATATGTCCTTTTCCTTTAAACATGCATGTTCTATTATATATGTGTATTCGAGTATATAATAAAACAACACAACATGTTAATGTTTACACTTTTATAATTGTTTATTATTTTTGTTATTTGCAAGTTAAAATTGTATTTGTACATAAAACGACTCAAATTATCAATCAATGAAGTTCATGAATGTATTTAACGTACAACTTATTTAAATTTGTTTAAAGAAATCACATGTTGACTGCTTTGATTAGTTTAAGCATATTTATTTTAGCTCGATTTATTGAGGTTTTTTGATATATAAAATAAGAAGGAACAAATTCGGGACCGACACAGCCGTTTGGTTTTAACAGGGATTCGGTTTTCACAGGGTTCGGTTTGGACAGGTTTTACTGTATTTTAGAAATTCTGTTATGTGGAATGCTTTTTGGGGAAAAACGTCTTGTTTATGTCTGTAAAAAGCTATACATAGCTTATGATTATGTGTTATTTATATGTGCGGACAATAAACAAATGTGGCGTGTCGTGGGAAAACCGCGTTTGATGCATGTGCTAAAGTGTCAGCTGTTAGCACAGGCTAATCCGGGACGACACTTTCTGCCTACAGTGGATTTATGTTATAAGAGACCTCCTTGAAACAGAAAATACCATAAAAGCAGAAAATGTCGTCCCGGATCCGGGATGACACTTTATGCACACGCATTAGCCCGGTTTTCCCATGACACGCCTCAAATATTGAATTGAATTGAATTATTTGAAGGCAACAGTATTATTCAAATTGCCTATTCCATGGGTGTGAGCTTATACTCAACATTTTTTGGGGGTAAAAACGAAGATATGCCGAGAAGTAAAAAACTGTTTTACAAGTTTGATATGTTTACTGTTACCAAGGACTCGGGTTTTTATTGGACACAGAGAGATAGTTTAGTTGCCCATTTATCTTACAAAAATATGTATCATAAAAGTGAAATAAACAATGATTTGGGAGAATGAGGTGCATAGGGTTGGGATAGAGTTTAAAAAAAAATTTTTTTTTTAAAGACAGTTAAAATCTAAAATTATCTAGAATCTGATGACTACGTATTTCATGGAAAACATTCATTGGTAAAAACTGTAGGGTCAAGGGTTTTCGCTAGGTAGGGTTGGGTTGCCCGAAACACTATTTGTTTCTGCTTGTTGCTAGAACCAACCAGACAGAGCGACTGGGACAACGTCCTGGCCTGTCATCGGGGGTTGCTGTTGGTTACCACCTGGAGCTATCAGAGGTCCACAATGGGCGAACACAAGTTTCAACATGAGCGCTTTAATAAGCATGCTGAAGAACACAGGCATACAGTCGCACAGGTTGGTATAATTGCTCGATACATGTAATGTTTCACAAAATAATATTTTATTGCCCAGAAGACTATTTTGTCTTAGAATTGCAGTTTCATTTTATATGTCAGTGTGTTAACTCAAATGAAGTTGTCTTAAATTTGGATTAAAACCGCAACGAAAATGGTGTCTACATTTGTGATGGTATTTTACAAGTAGTGTAGGCCATTTGTTGGTCACCAATTCATAAATACTTTAATCCATTCATTCAACAAAACTTTTAATCTTAAACATACTTTCGTGAAACATAGGATAATACTACAGCTTGTATTACCAGTAACCTGCATCTTGTTGTTATTGCTGTGTTATGTTGTTTTACATTTTTTCACAGAGTTGGGTTTTCTTGTCTAGATATTAATGCAATGTTTTTGTATCCACATTCAGTGTGTGGAGATCAGCTCCTGTGGAAACTTTGGTCTCATTGGCTACAGCTCGGGTCATGTGGATGTGTACAATATGCAGTCTGGAATCCACAGAGGCAGCTATGGAAAGGACAAGGGTAGGAAATTGTGTTTTTAGCTCACCTGAGCACAACGCCTAGGATCGCCTTTTGTCCGTCGT
Source organism: Congeria kusceri (assembly GCA_027627225.1). Taxonomy (NCBI): domain Eukaryota; kingdom Metazoa; phylum Mollusca; class Bivalvia; order Myida; family Dreissenidae; genus Congeria; species Congeria kusceri. The sequence continues at coordinate 49,529,698 of CM051032.1, read as the reverse complement.
CCGTCTCCTCCTAAACAGCTGGGCAGATTTTCACCAAACTTAACAGGAATGATCCTTGGGTGACCTTTTTCACAAAAGTTCAAATCGTTCCGGTCCACTGCATATGTAGGTCACCAGAGCTAAAAATGTATTTAAAAACTGAAATCTTTAAAAATCTTCTTCTCTGAAACTGCTAGGCTTGGAGCTTTCATATTTGATATTTGACATCCTCTAGTGATCCTCTACAGTTTTTTTCAAATTATTCCCCTGGGGTCAAAACTGGCCACCCCCTTTTGGGTCATATGGTTTATATAGACTTAAATAGCAAATGACTTTAAAAATCTTCTTCTCTGAGACCGCAAGGCCCAGAGGTTTCGTATTTGGTATGTAACATTGTATAGTGGTCCTCTATAAAGATTGTTCAAATGATGCCCCTGTGGACAAATGTGGCCACGCCCCGGGGGGTCACATTGTTTATATAGACCTAAATAGCAAAATGACTTTAACAATCTTTTCCTCTGAAACCGCAAGGCCCAGTGGTTTTATATTTGGTATGTTACATTGCGTAGTGGTCCTCTACAAAGATTGTTCAAATGATGCCCCTGGGGTCAAAACTGGCCACGCCCCAGGGGTCACATTGTTTATATAGACTTACATAGCAAAATGACTTAAAAAATCTTCTCGTCTGAAACCACAATGCCCAGTGGTTTCATATTTGGCATGTAACATCGTATAGTGGTCCTCTACAAAGATTGTTCAAATGATGCCCCTGGGGTCAAAACTGTCCACGCCCCGGGGGTCACATTGTTTATATAGACTTATATGGCAAGTGGGCCGTAAAAATATTTTCCTGTGAAACTGTAATGCCCAGAGGTTTCATATTTAGCATGAAACATTGTGTAGTGGTCCTCTACAAAGATTGTTCAAATTATACCCCTGGGGTACAAAATGGCCAAGCCACATGGTTTATATAGACTTAAATAGCAAAAAGACTATAAAAATCTTCTCCTCTGAAACCGCAAGGCCCAGAGGTTTCATATTTAGTTTGTAACATTGAATAGTGGTCATTGAAATGTAGATCTTTATACTCAGGTATGTGTTTTAGGGTCATTTGTCAGTCTTAATTGTTATAAGCCTTTCTGATGCCTTAACTCAGGTGAGCGACCTAGGGCCATCTTGGCCCTCTTGTTATTATAAACCTATTTATATTGTCCAGTGAGCTATGTTGTTGCTATTTCTACTCTCTGTAACACTATCCTGTTTGCCATATCAACTCTGTCTTTTACAATTCCTGTAGTATCAACCCTCTATTACACTATTCTGTTGTCATATCAACTCTCACACTATCCTGTTGCCATACCAACTCTGTCTTATACAATTCTTGTACTATCAACCCTCTATTACACTGTTCTGTTGTCATATCAACTCTCACACTATCCTGTTGCCATATCAACTCTGTCTTATACAATTCTTGTAGTATCAACCCTCTATTACACTGTTCTGTTGTCATATCAACTCTTACACTATCCTGTTGCCTTATCAACTCTGTCTTAAACAGTTCTTGTAGTATCAACCCTCTATTACACTGTTCTGTTGTCATATCAACTCTCACACTAATCTGTTGTCATTTCAGCTTTATCTTTTACAGTTCTCTAGTCATATCAACTCTCTCTCTTTCACACGTATCTGTTTTCAAATCAACTCTTTATTATACTAATCTACTGTCATATCAACTTGGTCTTATACAGTTCTCTTGTCATATCAACTCTCTCTTTCACTATTTGGTTGTCATATCAACTGTCTCTAACCCTATTTTGTTGTCAATTATCGCACAATTAGTGCAAGAACTTAATATAAAGTGCTTTTATTTTGCACTGCAGACATTGGGTTATTTCTATAAGGTGACAATTATTGATTATTAAACTTTTACGCATTTCTGTTGTCATAACAACTCTCTCATATTCTGTTGTCACATCTCCAGCACACAAATGCTGCGTGCAGGGTGTGGTGGTGGACGGACTAAACCAGGTCACGGTGACCGCAGGGCAGGAGGGGGAGCTGAAGTTCTGGAGGTTTAAACAGAAGACACTTCTAGACTCTGTGACACTAGAGGCAGCCATTTCTAGTATTCTGTTACACAGAGAAAGGTAAGGCTAATGTAGTGTTCTGCTATGTTGAGAAAATGGTTTGTAATATTCTGTTACCGAGAGAAAGTATTTTATAATTATCTGTTACACAGGGAACATAATTGGCTAATATGTACTTTCTGTTGACAGGATATAAAGGAAAAAAGGAAACCCTGTTCAATAATTTGTTTATGTCAACATGAAAACAAGTTGAGATGAAGTGTGTGCATAATGTGCATGATAAGTTTGTGTGCCATCAAATTCATGTAACATACATATATATATATGGCACCATTGCAGTTAACATTATACAATTATTGACTAGATGGCCATTGGACATGGTCTGATGTTCACTGGGTGAAACTCATGTTGACCGAGGCATTACCTAACGCCAAGCTAACATCAGACATTGGCCAGTGGCCAGCTAGTCAACAAATGTTTGTTACATAATCTATAAATAGTTTTACTAGCTAAATTACCAAGCAGATAAACTAATTATGATCCAACAACGATCTGTTATTCTATTTATCTCACCACATTCTGATAAATTCAAAAAATAACCTACTAAATCAAACGAAACACATAAAATGATGTAATGAAAATCAACAAAATGACGTCGTTAATGTTCATAAATAGAAAAGAAAGCTGTGCATGTTTCACTGTTACTTGTACAGTTTTCAATATACTTTTGGTTGGGAACCAAAAGAGAAATTCCACAAGTCTATTTTTAGCCCATATGACATGAATTTAGGTAAGAGTTTCGGTTGCTGTGTGTGAATTTTTATATGCAAGCCGGGTATAATTGTTTGGAAATCCACAAATCTATTTTAGTCCAATAGACATGAGGTTAGTCCATGCGACATGACTTTTATATTCAGTCATCGATGGATGTGTGGACCAAGCATGCGAGAGCATCTATTTATAGATTATATAACAAACATGTATATGACATTGCAGTTAACGTACACTTATATGACATAATTGCAGTTGCAGAGGTTCCATTTTAAAAGTCAAATGTCATCTGGATAAACAATGTGCTTTTGTAACATAGAGTAATTTACTCACTGATAAGCGCCTATTCTGATCAACCTGTCTATCGCCATAGCAGGTGATATTGCACTGTGATATTTTCAACATTGACTATGCAGTTTTTATATGAGCAAAGAATGTCAACAGAAGGGTGAGGTATAATAAACATGTATATGACATCATTGCATTTAATAAACACGTATGTGATATTATTGCAGTTAACATATGTATATGACATCATTGCAGTCACCATACATGTTTACAACTTCATTGCAGTTCCATGTTAGCAGTTGCCAGAGATGATTTCTTTGTGAACATCATTGACCTGGAAACACGGAAAGTTGTGAGAAAGTTCACAGGACATGAAAACAGAATTACAGATATGGTATGTCTGTGGAATGATGACCTTGTTATAATTCTCATTTTAAAGATGTCTTGTGACTGTGGTTTGACTAATTGATTTTCCAAATCTATTGAACTTTGACAAAATTTACATTTTAAATGTTTAATTACCATTTTTTAGGACCTATGGCCATGTGATCATAAGAAAAATGGAACACCTTTACTTTAGAGGTCCCCGGAAATACTATATATATTCTACGTAACTAAGGACTAGGTGCACGTAAATATAGTGAGCCGCGCGCTAGCATGGCGATTCTTTAAAATCGGTCGTAAAACGGAAAAATAACCCCAAAATCGTGATTTTCGTGCAAAGTTTTATTAATATTTTGTGAAATATTTCGCAAAATATTAATTAAAAATAGCATGTCTTTGCGATTTACCCGCCTTCTACAAAAAGGTCGGCCATTTTGAAAATGGTTATCGACGCTGTCATGCGTAACGATTTAACTCGTTAAGAACAATTTGCAAATGGAATAAAGCGATTTATACTCTTAAAACCACAAATTACAAAAAAAAAATAACAGAGAACATGATAGCAATATAAAGAAATGTTCAATACGGCCTTCTGTGCATCGATTAGTTGCAAGTTTACACGTCCCAACTGAAAGCAGTAGTCTTGTAGCAGTAAACCACGAAGAAATTTGAACTGTTAATTAGCGGAGTGACTGATCTTAGGGGCTGCCGCCCCCACACCCCCGCTTATTAACACTCAAATGCTCATATTTTCATCCTGTTTTGATTCAAATCAAAGACATTTTTCCAAGAAAAACAGTACGAATCGATAAAAAAATGGCGGCCGACTGGAACAAGACAAGTCATGCATAGCAACGTCAACGCATGCGCAAAACGTTGTTTACATTTAGAATTTCCGGGGACCGCTAAAGTACAAAGTACCCAGAAAAATATATGATAGATAATAAGCTTGAAATTAAGAGGTTGTGTAGTCAAATGGTTTTTGTAAAATTTTAGTATTATATATTCTATTAACAGACGTTCAGTAGTGATGCTAGATGGCTGCTCACAGCAGCAATGGACTGTTCCTTGCGGGTTTGGGATCTACCAACTGGCAGGTAGGTCAGCATTAAGGATTAATGTACTTGATAATACATGTACATTCAGTAGTGATGTTTGATGGCTGCTCACAGCAGCAATGGACTGTTCCCTGCGGGTTTGGGATCTACCAACTGGCAGGTAGGTCAGCATTAAGGATTAATGTACTTGATAATACATTCAGTAGTGATGCTCGATGGCTGCTCACAGCAGCAATGGACTGTTCCCAGCGGGTTTGGGTTCTACCAACTGGCAGGCAAGTCAACATTGGGGAATAACTGTTCTATGAGCATGACATTCATTGATGGGAAGATAATGAATGTTTTCACAAAAATTATTTTTTTACATAAAATACCCGGTACATGTGTTCTTTTTCTTGTTAACCAAACTTATACATAGAATTTGTTGCTAGTCTTGGCTGAAACAAGTGTCTTGTTTCTTATCCAAATTCTTATCATACTCTAGAATTCCATTTCCATTGAAAAATTACATGGGTATATTGCTTTTCTTTGCAGACTGATAGACTGTTTCCTAGTGGACAGTGCCATCACATCGCTGACCATGTCCCCCACGTCAGACTTCCTTGTTACATCACACCTGGACGATCTTGGGGTTTACCTCTGGTCCAACAAAACGCTCTTCTCCCACGTATCACTAACCGCTCTGCCAGAAAACTACGAGCCTCGTCTGGTTGACCTTCCGACCACCAGGAGACCTACTGCAGGTCAGGACTCAAACCACTATCGCACATGTCATAATTATTGTCACATATTTTGTTTGCAGTTGCTAGTCTTTGAAACCCACAGCAGGTTAGATTTCTCACTGCTTACACACTGGTCGTTATTATTATGATATAATGTATTTGCATTTGTTAGTTTTGGAAACCACAATGGGTTAGACCACCCGCCACTGGCACACTGGTCATTATTATGGTAGCAATTTGTCCAACTTGTGCCCTTTAAACTACTTACGAATTCTTTAACGATACGTTTTGTTAACTATTAAAAATGGACAAAATATCCCGTACCTATTCAGTTACAGCGATTTCAGTTGTCACTGGGGTGGTCAGTTATCGTAGATTATGCTTCCTTCACACCCTATTCCAGGGGTAGCGAAATCAATTATCTGCATTTCCCAGCTTGTCCCAGAACGTGTTCGACCAAGTGATTTTTTAGCCCCAGAATTTACTTCTGCATAATTTATGTGCGAATAAATGGCAGACAGTAATTGTCAAAACGGACAAGTAAGAAAATATGAGATTTTGTCATTCCTGTATTCGTAACTTCCCACATATTTGCTAGCAGACGCTGACGAAGACACGGCTGTAGATGAGGAGGAGTTTGTCCGTGCCGAGTTCAAGTCGGCTGAGCAGATCAGCAGTGAGCTGGTAACACTTTCCCTGCTGCCGAACTCGCGATGGCAGAACCTCCTAAACCTCGACATTGTGAAGGTTTGCAGTGCTATGTTAGCGTTACTGATAGCAAGAATAGCCAGTGGCTACTTATACGTAGGAAATTATAATGCGGCATATTTGTATGTGTACTGAAGTGAACATTTCGTTTTAAACTTCCATGTGACAATATATACATATTTTATATTTAATTTTTCGTAAAAAAGAAGCAGCTTCTGAGTCTTTTCCAGAATAAAACCATTTTATAAAAACAACGTTGTAAACAACAAAGGCCTTAGGAATTTAATGATTTTAAGCAATGTACTGAAGTTTTTACAAAGGAGCTTTATGGGTATTGACTTGGGCAGAATAACAATTAGTTTTGGAGCTTGTGGTATTTGGGAAAAATGCTGAGAAAAGCAATATGTGCTGTATGTTTATGGTTATATTTATTTCCATAGACAAGTATGTCTTAATGATCCTCCTGTTATATGTAACTTTATATTGCAACATTGTTGGAACCCATGTTTGCTCAAATACCCTTTGCTTCTTGATCAGTAATGAAGTTGTAACAGAGTATATACTGTGAGTTCTTACGGTGCACTTTCAGATGTCTCCTTGAAACTCAAACTATATGTCTTCATTTCTAGAGTATTTTATCATTGAATATATTATTATGCTCCAGATAACCTTACCTATTTTGTCATATTTACAGCATTCAGTGCATTGTCACCATATAGCATTACCATATGAATACTTCAGTGAAGATTTCAAACATTGTAAAATATTTTTCAGTTACGAAACAAACCGAAGCAGCCACCAAAAGCTCCCAAGGCTGCCCCTTTCTTCCTGCCAACGGTGGCTGGTCTCCAGCCTAAGTTTGCCTTGCCTGAGGAGGAAAAGGATGTTGATAAGGTACTGGGAACCAGTCATATGTGAAGCTTGCTGTTTTATAAAATATAGGAAATTGTTAGTCTTTAAAGCATATTGTTTATCAGATACCTGTTTATCAACTGTATATCAATTGTTTATCAACTTTATAGCAAATTATGTATTAAATGTATATCAATTGTTTATCAACTTTATAGCAAATTATGTATTAAATGTATATCAATTGTTTATCAACTTTATAGCAAATTATGTATTAAATGTATATCAATTGTTTATCAACTTTATAGCAAATTATGTATTAACTGTATATCAATTGTTTATCAACTTTATAGCAAATTATGTATTAACTGTATATCAATTGTTTATCAACTTTATAGCAAATTATGTATTAAATGTATATCAATTGTTTATCAACTTTATAGCAAATTATGTATTAAATGTATATCAATTGTTTATCAACTTTATAGCAAATTATGTATTAAATGTATAGCAATGTTGATCAATTTTGTGGTAAATTGCTTATCAGCTGTATAAAAAGTTATTGCTTTATGAACTCTTAAAGTTTTATATCAAAAGAATAGCACGTTGTTATTGGTATTATACAGTTTATAGAAACGTGTTTAACAGCATTAGCAAGTTGTTTATCAATACATTGCAAAATGTTTATTTAAAATGCAAAGCTGGAGAAAGTTTTACAACAAATATATTGTAATTTTGAATAAATTGGTACTTGTTCTGCATTACATGAAGCATAGCCCATTAAATGTACCGTACTGCACTAATTTTCATATTGGCAAGATGTAGAATTAATTTCAAGATACAATATTTTGTTTTATATGCAGTATATTCCCAATCTTCTGCAGTTCTGATACGTTTAAACTTCAGTTGAAGAAAGCCTCTGCCGGAAGTTTGATGCCACTGTGTACCTTTGGAAAACTTCTACTGGACGGTGCAGCCACCCAGTCATGTGTGTACTTTACTTGTTATACTAACATGTACATGGCAATTAGTTGTTTTTTAGGGGGGATGAGAAACCTGTTCTTATAATGGTTACATATGTGTTATAACAGAATCATGACATTTTAAATAATGCCCATGTAAGTTTCAAACAAATCGATTTGTATTGCTGATGACATTTGTTACAAGTTGTTCACTGGATATGGTGTGTTTTTGCTGAGTTTTTTATGGTTGAAAAGAAATTCTTAAATGACACATGCAGAGTTTTCTATAGACAAAGAACAAAATTCACCGTTATTTAACTACCTATAAACAACCCGAAAAAATAGTTCTGAAACTGTAAAATATAGTTCGCATTATAATTGCAGAAAATGTTGTCAGGTCATGTTAGCATCTCTTGGTTTAATTTATACGCATCAAAACTCCAAATCGTAGTTTATTAGGCAGTAAACATTTCTAAATCGAAAATTATTTCTTACCATATTTACCCTATGTATTGGGACACTTACAAATAATTAAAAATTTTCTTGTCCCAATTTAAAGGGTCATTAAAAAAATAATTCCCTAAAATGTGTCCCAAAATATAGGGTAATATTCGACCCGATGTATTTTCACACACACATCGATTGTGGTTATGCCGCGTGCTTGCCTGAGTGGAGCGTGTCAATTAAGAACACCGGGTAGTATAGCGTGTTAGTACACAGTTTGCACCACGGGTCAATTAAACAGGCCTTAGACGTGTTTGTTTAGCGATAAGAATGCTGCATGTGGCACACTAATTGGCTTCATGAGAGACCCGACAATTATCACATACTACCGGGTAGTTACCCTAATACTGGTAACTGTTAATTGACATTAATTGACAATTTTTTTATCGTTTGTTATAAGAAGTTCAATAAATTATTTAATATGAATATCATTTTACGCACATGACGTAATACATGCATTACAATTTTGAAAACGGTAGTCTTTGTAGTTTTTATTATATAAAAGGGGTACACACTTATTATTTGCAGCATATCTATTGCAATATATGGTGTACAGTAGATCTATATTACTCTGATGATATTGAAATCGCGAGATATTTATTTTAAACTGGCAAAATTGAAGACAATTTACCATTACGCTTTTGTGTCCGAATATTTAGGGACAAGAAAAAATTCAAATTTCAAAAGTGTCCCAATATTAAGGGACTCACACAATAATTATTTAAATAGGGGTGTCCCAATATTTAGGGTGTCCCAATACATAGGGTAAATACGGTAATTTTATTATTGTGGGATACATTGTTAGTTCTGTTTGCTAGCGATGAAACAGAAGTTTATGTTTTACTGTAAGTTAGGAATTAACGTCTGGACATGTTACTTGTGAAACGGTGTTGTACAAATGGCACATATATTAATATAGTTATTATGTGCTACTACAAATAATGAAGTTGTAGAGGTATGTTACCTAGAAATGATGACCGAACTACACTGGCACTACAGATTTAAGTACGTCAATAAGCCTCTGTCTGTTGGCACATTCAAGCTGAAATAAACTCTTAAGTACCTCAATAAGCCTCTGTCTGTTGGCACATTCAAGCTGAAATAAACTCTTAAGTACCTCAATAAGCCTCTGTCTGTTGGCACATTCAAGCTGAAATAAGCTCTTAAGTACCTCAATAAGCCTATGTCTGTTGGCACATTTAAGCTGAAATAAACTCTTAAGTACCTCAATAAGCCTCTGTCTGTTGGCACATTCAAGCTGAAATAAACTCTTAAGTACCTCAATAAGCCTCTGTCTGTTGGCACATTCAAGCTGAAATAAGCTCTTAGGTACCTCAATAAGCCTCTGTCTGTTGGCACATTCAAGCTGAAATAAACTCTTAGGTACCTCAATAAGCCTATGTCTGTTGGCACATTCAAGCTGAAATAAACTCTTAAGTACCTCAATAAGCCTCTGTCTGTTGGCACATTCAAGCTGAAATAAACTCTTAAGTACCTCAATAAGCCTATGTCTGTTGGCACATTCAAGCTGAAATAAGCTCTTAAGTACCTCAATAAGCCTCTGTCTGTTGGCACATTCAAGCTGAAATAAGCTCTTAAGTACCTCAATAAGCCTCTGTCTGTTGGCACATTCAAGCTGAAATAAGCTCTTAAGTACCTCAATAAGCCTCTGTCTGTTGGCACATTCAAGCTGAAATAAACTCTTAAGTACCTCAATAAGCCTCTGTCTGTTGGCACATTCAAGCTGAAATAAGCTCTTAAGTACCTCAATAAGCCTCTGTCTGTTGGCACATTCAAGCTGAAATAAACTCTTAAGTACCTCAATAAGCCTCTGTCTGTTGGCACATTCAAGCTGAAATAAGCTCTTAAGTACCTCAATAAGCCTCTGTCTGTTGGCACATTCAAGCTGAAATAAACTCTTAAGTACCTCAATAAGCCTCTGTCTGTTGGCACATTCAAGCTGAAATAAGCTCTTAAGTACCTCAATAAGCCTCTGTCTGTTGGCACATTCAAGCTGAAATAAGCTCTTAAGTACCTCAATAAACCTCTGTCTGTTGGCACATTCAAGCTGAAATAAACTTAAGTACCTCAATAAGCCTCTGTCTGTTGGCACATTCAAGCTGAAATAAGCTCTTAAGTACCTCAATAAGCCTCTGTCTGTTGGCACATTCAAGCTGAAATAAACTCTTAAGTACCTCAATAAGCCTCTGTCTGTTGGCACATTCAAGCTGAAATAAGCTCTTAAGTACCTCAATAAGCCTCTGTCTGTTGGCACATTCAAGCTGAAATAAGCTCTTAAGTACCTCAATAAGCCTCTGTCTGTTGGCACATTCAAGCTGAAATAAGCTCTTAAGTACCTCAATAAACCTCTGTCTGTTGGCACATTCAAGCTGAAATAAACTTAAGTACCTCAATAAGCCTCTGTCTGTTGGCACATTCAAGCTGAAATAAGCTCTTAAGTACCTCAATAAGCCTCTGTCTGTTGGCACATTCAAGCTGAAATAAACTCTTAAGTACCTCAATAAGCCTCTGTCTGTTGGCACATTCAAGCTGAAATAAGCTCTTAGGTACCTCAATAAGCCTCTGTCTGTTGGCACATTCAAGCTGAAATAAACTCTTAAGTACCTCAATAAGCCTATGTCTGTTGGCACATTCAAGCTGAAATAAGCTCTTAAGTACCTCAATAAGCCTCTGTCTGTTGGCACATTCAAGCTGAAATAAACTCTTAAGTACCTCAATAAGCCTCTGTCTGTTGGCACATTCAAGCTGAAATAAGCTCTTAAGTACCTCAATAAGCCTCTGTCTGTTGGCACATTCAAGCTGAAATAAGCTCTTAAGTACCTCAATAAACCTCTGTCTGTTGGCACATTCAAGCTGAAATAAACTTAAGTACCTCAATAAGCCTCTGTCTGTTGGCACATTCAAGCTGAAATAAGCTCTTAAGTACCTCAATAAGCCTCTGTCTGTTGGCACATTCAAGCTGAAATAAACTCTTAAGTACCTCAATAAGCCTCTGTCTGTTGGCACATTCAAGCTGAAATAAGCTCTTAGGTACCTCAATAAGCCTCTGTCTGTTGGCACATTCAAGCTGAAATAAACTCTTAAGTACCTCAATAAGCCTATGTCTGTTGGCACATTCAAGCTGAAATAAGCTCTTAAGTACCTCAATAAGCCTATGTCTGTTGGCACATTCAAGCTGAAATAAACTCTTAAGTACCTCAATAAGCCTCTGTCTGTTGGCACATTCAAGCTGAAATAAGCTCTTAAGTACCTCAATAAGCCTCTGTCTGTTGGCACATTCAAGCTGAAATAAGCTCTTAGGTACCTCAATAAACCTCTGTCTGTTGGCACATTCGAGCTGAAATAAACTCTTAAGTACCTCAATAAACCTCTGTCTGTTGGCACATTCAAGCTGAAATAAACTCTTAAGTACCTCAATAAGCCTCTGTCTGTTGGCACATTCAAGCTGAAATAAGCTCTTAAGTACCTCAATAAGCCTCTGTCTGTTGGCACATTCAAGCTGAAATAAACTCTTAAGTACCTCAATAAGCCTATGTCTGTTGGCACATTCAAGCTGAAATAAGCTAACCTAAGCTAAGCTATATTTGTGAGATGGCAGTGCTATTAAAAAGTCACTACATCTACAGAATCTTTGTTGTGTAATGGATATGGTGCCCACCTTGCCATGGGGAGATCGTGATATTGATTTCTTCTTGGTGAGCATTCAAATGATATTTCCTAAAAGACACCAAGTACTGGTTCTACCCAGGAAACAGACTCTTAAGTGACTCAGTACACCTCTGGCTTTCGATGCAATCGAGTTGAAATAATTAGGTGTTAACTACAGCTATATTTTTCAGACGACAGATCCACTAAACAAGTCATGATTAATTCCAGATACAAAGGTGCTTGACTACGTGAAGACCCTGGGCCCGTCTGCTATAGACGTAGAGATCCGCTCACTGGATCCAGATCTCGGTGGATCACTAGACGTGCTGGGTGCGTTCCTTAGCTTTGTACGCGCCATACTGAATACTAACAGGAACTTCGAGATCATACAGGCATACCTGGGGCTGTTCTTAAAGGTACGTGTTGCACACTTTCGTTTGTGTTGTGTTGAGTGTGTGGTTCAGTATCGTGATAAGGTGCACTGTCAGCCCAGCATTGCACACTTTCGTTTGTGTTGTGTTGAGTGTGTGGTTCAGTATCATGATAAGGTGCACTGTCAGCCCAGCATAGCACACTTTCGTTTGTGTTGTGTTCAGCGTGATAAGGTGCACTGTCAGCCCAGCATTGCACACTTTCGTTTGTGTTGTGTTGAGTGTGTGGTTCAGTATCGTGATAAGGTGCACTGTCAGCCCAGCATTGCACACTTTCGTTTGTGTTGTGTTGAGTGTGTGGTTCAGTATCATGGTAAGGTGCACTGTCAGCCCAGCATTGCACACTTTCGTTTGTGTTGTGTTGAGTGTGTGGTTCAGTATTGCGATAAGGTGCACTGTCAGCCCAGCATTGCACACTTTCGTTTGTGTTGTGTTGAGTGTGTGTTTCAGTATTGTGAGAAGGTGCACTGTCAGCCCTGCATTGCACACTTTCGTTTGTGTTGAGTGTGTGGTTCAGTATCGTGGTAAGGTGCACTGTCAGCCCTCATTATGACAATTCATATAACAGAATACTAATTACAGTCTGTAAGTTGCTGACAATATTATATTTTATATATAGTAGGATAACAATTTGAAAGGCTATATACTGTATATACTTCTGACGGAGTCACAGTACTAACAATTTGTTGAATAACCAAAATGAAAAGATAACACATATCTAAAAATATCTTAATAAACATATGGCAATCAACAAATAAACAATTATTTCATTTGGAATTCTGCAAAACACCAAACCACACGACACTGTAAGTTAAATTTGACAACTTGCAAGATGGAGTCCTGGTAGTCGGTAACAAAGGAAGCAATCCTTTCTAATTTTGTAAAATACATAGTTTACAGTATAATCTTAATTGTCGTGTACAAAACCCACAGGGAACTACTCCTACTACTTTGGCACAGATGACAGAGTAAATACAATATCTTATTAAATACTTCAACAAAATCGGATCAGACTGTTAATAGCAGAAATGCTTTAAACAAACAAGTTTTAACAAAATCAATTGTACTATGCATTTTCAGATAGATTTCATGATAAGAAGCCAAGTCTAGAACAAGAAGGGGGTTTTATTGACAAGAAATGTTCGCTATATAACATTTATTGTTTACCACGACACCGTCCGTACTGCAACTCCCTCCGAAGAGAATATACAAGTAATGGAAAGTTTCAAACCTTACCAGATTTTGTATTTATAGGTGAAAGACTTTACTGTTTCAGGTTCATGGAGATATTTTGTCCAGCAGCACACAGCTTACCTCTGACCTTGAGAGCCTAGCGGCTGACCAGTCTGCGAGCTGGTCACACATACAGGACTCTATGAACCAGACTCTTTGTTTAGTGAACTACCTGAGAACTGCTGTCTTGTAAACCAGTCATAGTTTTTGAACCTGGTCGCCCATAGAGGATTCCATGAACCAGACCGTGTTTAGTGAATTACGTGAGAATTGTTTTGTGAACCAGTCTTAGTTTGAGAACTGGTCGCACATGAAGGATTCCATGAACCAGACCGTATTTTTTAATTACATGAGAATTGTCTTGTGAACCAGTCTTAGTTTGCAAGTGGTTGCTCATAAAAAACTCCTTGAGCCAGACTGTGTGTCTAGTGAATGTTGACACATTAAATATACCATGAACCAGACTGTGTTTAGTGAATTACATGAGAATTGTTTTGTGGACCAGTCTTACTTTGCAACTGGTTGCACATGAAAAACTCCTTGAGCCAGACTGTGTTATCAAGTGAAATGTTCTCACATAAAATATACCATGAACCAGACCGTGTTTAGTGTATTACGTGAGAATTGTCTTGTGAACCAGTCTTACTTTGCAACTGGTTGCACATGAAAAACTCCTTGAGCCAGACTGTGTATTCAGTGAAATGTTCTCGCATAAAATATACCATGAACCAGACTGTGTTAAGTGTATAATGGGAGAATTGCAGTTTTTATATTCAGTTTGCGAATTGGTCATATGTGAGATATCATGAACCAGTCTGTGTTTAGTGGATTACGTTAAAACGCTTTTTGTGAACCAGTCTTAGATTGCGAATGTGTTGCACATGAAAAATTCCTTGTGTTAAGTGAATTGCATGAGAACTGCTTTCTTTTAACACTGCACTGTGGGATTGTGATGTCATCTTTGAATATACATGTATCATATGTTGTCATTGTTACACCATGTGCTCAATAAACATATGAATCAAAATTTTGCAGTTAAATGTACTAGTAAAGTATTAAATTCCAACATTTGTTCATAGAAGCCGTGAACACAAGTATTTTTCTGACACATATCATCAAATCCTATTATGTTAGTGTCCTACAAATTTGTGATCCAAAGTATCTTCTATTAATGTGGTTTCTCAGCCGAAAGGGCACTTTCCATAAAATATTACATCACATGTAATATTCTGTTGAATGTTGCAACATCTCCTGTCTGATGTTTGATTTGAAGAATACATACACAGACAATTATGTCTCGCTCTTATATATAGATTAGAAGGTAATGTAAATATTAAGTTAACTGCATCTATATGCAAGTTTTGTTTTCAACATTGCATTCTATTGTTTACATTATTGTAAGATGAATATGCATTCAGGCCAGTGCTATCTGGAAAATGCCTTTGAATAAGCTATTCAGCTAATGATTCAAACACATTTAAATTATGTTTAAAATTATCACCCAAAAATGTTTATACATAATCACACCAAAATGCGTTTTGAAATACTTATAAATACTGATTGAACTGCTATAGCCACTGAAGATTTTATATGTCAACCAGAATTTTATTTTTCCCCGACTTCTTTAACATTGTATTTTTCACTGACCATTTTCCAGATTTCCCGGACTATTCACTGACCTTGAACATTTTTATTTTTTTTCTCTGACTTTTCAAGTTAAGTGGCAAACCTGCTGTGTTAATAAGCAATGTTTAGTTATAATGATGTCACTGCAATAATACGGCGGAATGTGTGTGATGTGGTTCTGCATTCTGAAATCTTGATGTCACAAGGAGCACCGTAATACAGGCTGGCAATAAAATACGGCTCGGGACGCAGAATGACACCTGGACATACTATTAACGAAATTGATATATCAATTATCTAGCTGCTCGCGGAAATGTAACACTGTCGTCAGTAAATGTGGCGATTATCTTGAGCAATTAGTACTGCCGGGTACTTAAAACATGTTGGTTTGTATAGTTTATTTTAAATTGAAATTTACCGATATGGTTTAACATGCAATATTCTAGTTTGTTATTCATTAACAAATCCTGGACAAAACCCCGGCCGAATAAATCCCCGACCAGTTTTTCACACCCCTGACAAAACACCGACCACTGACTTTCACACCCGGACAAATCCAAAATGATTAAAGTAGCAAAGCAAATTAATTTACTTACACCTACATACATTGAATCACCTTCTATATTAATTAGTGGGCTATATCGGGGATTTGAAAAATCATGATCAGGTATTTTTCCATCTGCAAAACTGTGAACGGGGAATCGTCCGCCTGCTCAATTGACCACCTTTACAAATTTGATGTGCAGGATTTTGTCTGGCCGGGAAAAAATCTGGATACCCTCATTGACACTTAAGTTGTCATTGGTACTTCATGTTCGAAAAAAATACATTTTAAGAATGACAACCATACACTTAAAACTTGTAAAATGCAAAACGCAACACAATTTCAGGTTTAACCATTTATTATTCGGTTTAATGTCATACATAATTAAGCTCTTTTAAAAAGCAATATTTCTAAATAATGTTAACATAATGGTAATTAAAAATTTGTTTTAAAATTTAACCAACAGCAACAATACATAGGGGATATTTCATATAGGTCATGCAGTATTGGTCAGGAAACAAATTAGGCATGACGTGGGAAAACTGGGCTTAATGCATGTAAGTCAAGTGTCATACCGTATTAGCCTGTGCAGTCCGCGCAGGCTAATCTGGGATGACACTTTCCGCTTTTATGGTATTTTCTGTTTCAAGGAAGTCTCTTCTAAACATAAATCCACAGTAGGCGGCAAGTGTCATCCCGGATTAGCCTTTGCGGACTGCACAGCCTAATCCCGGACGACACTTAATGCATATGCATTAAGCCTGTGTTTCACATGACACACCTCAAATTATCAACCTCATTTACACAACACAAGGCTATTACTTGTAATTTATAATTGCTTCTGCTCCAATAACCTAATAACAAACCATCATATGTATGAACTTTATTGCGAAGTCATTTTCTGATAAATTTTGCTGGGAACATTTGTAAGTCGTTTATTACAGTCCACTAGTGTAAATTCTTTTATATTCAAATAAAGGAGATTATACGTTACACAGTTGGCAGACAAAAGTGAATAATTTGTGATACAAATACAGCCATCGTGTCAGATTGACACATACATGAATAACATTATCAATACCATAAATAAACTTGTATGAACATGTACAAACTCTTCTAATTACAGGCATCTTCAATATTTAACTCAATAACAAAGAAGCTATTAAAGCCATCAACAAAATAATATGGTTTTAACAAAAAATGGAAGAACATAATTACTAATACGGGTATTTCAATTATTACCATGTCAAGATACACACGTCATATTAAAACAATAACACTTTTATACGGTGAATATATAACTTCATAATAATAATAACGCCTGACCATTTCTTAAACATGTCTGCCTTCCCACAATATTGTCTTACTGGTTAAAATATTTTAAAATAACAGTATAAAAAGCAGCATTCTTTGTATTAGTACCAAAATAGCAGTATTATCAAATGTTAAAACAAGTAATATTAACAATAACAAGTTAACATTTACAGCTTTGCAATTGTCATGCAAAAGCAAATAAACAACAGACAAGAAATGCATAGTGTTACCCTTATTGCTAAAATAATCCCTGTCTGTCCTACTAACAAATAAAAATCATCTCTCTAAAGTCTTACAGTTACCTTAAACTTGCAACTACACTAGAGCAAAAGTAAAATTATACTTCCAAATTACTGACTGAAATAGAATATTATGTTCTTATTAAACAGGCCTATCAAAGGAACACGGCGGAACGACATGAGAAGCAAACAGTTAAATAATTTATTTGTTTTGCAGATTAGTGGTGTTATTTCTTAAACATTTCAGGGGAGGAGAATTCCCTACCTCTTCAAAAGGTTCTTAAACTAATTGATGTATTTTCAAAAAAATCTATGAAGTCAAAGCACTATTTGAATAGAAAATACAAATCATTCCATTTAAACGGAGATCAGTTCAAAGGTGGAAGATTCACTCCCAGGTGATTTAAAATTGTGATTTTTTTAGCAAGGTTGGAAGATACAATTTTGTAAATTGCTCATTTAGGATTGCAAGTTTTGAAACTTTGAAGTTGGTTGAAATGCCAATTCGGGATTCTGATTCACCATGCTTTTCTATAAATGCACATGCAGAACCAAGACGGATCATGATCTGATGTCCGACAAGCAGGATATATGTATGTTCTGTGACATCTGAATACAGAACACTGACTGCACATACATAAATGAAACAACTGGTTATTGCACTGAAAATGAACTTGCCGTCTTAAAATGTACATATCAGCAAACATAGACCAACAAATATCTACTGTCTTTTTATATTAATTTCGTTAAGGAAGACAATGGATGCAACTGTGATACTGACATCATTCCAAATCATAACAGTGGTAATATGGTACTGTAATAGATAGACTTGAGAAATTTAATACATCTGGCTATTCAACAATGCCATATAGTATTTTCACAGCAACAGAGCATCACTTTTTGACACAAAGTATTGTACTATGCCAGCCTATGTCAATCTTTTGGTATGCAAACAATGTATTATGTAGTTTATGTATTATGATAATCCCAGGGGCCATATCAACAAATCTCCTATGGAAAATATTAACTTTGTCATATTTAAGGGAACATTTAAAATCAATATTTTATATCTGAATTATGGTAAAATAAGAAGCATCTATTGATTCTTTACCAGTTTCAAACCATTTGAGACAAAATAAACTTATAGTAAACCAGCCACGGACTAAAGGAATTTTATGAGTTTAAGAAATTTCTTAAAGTTTTCACTAAGGAGCTTTTTGGATATGGACCAAGTCCATTTCTTCACCATTTTGGGAATATGACCTATACCCATGAAATTAGGAATTTTAGCATCAATGCACCTACAACTGGGAAAATTAGAATTGTTTGATTAATAAAATATGAATAATTACAGCAAAAACAAACGGTAAAACAGTAATTACAACGTCTACAGTCGTTATTTCTACACGGAACACCTCTTATTTCCAAACTTCTGAAAATCAAACCATCAATTAGGAATTTTGTGACTGGATCTGGGAAAAAAAGATACTTTTTGCCATTGGGAGTATGACCCAATATCAGCTATAAACTGGCCAAAAAAAGCCCTGGTGAATCCTAAATATACAAGTCTTCTCTCAGACTTTCCGCGAACAGATTTTGCGAGATTATGTAGAGACAAATAATATACACAACAAAGTATGTATATAAAGGTTGACTGTTGGGAATGAATTATTGAGTAATAGATGATTTTACCAATATAATGCACTGTATAGCTTAACAAATGTTTTATCAGTGCTGATTTCTGAATTATATCTTTCCACAAAAATGTTTGTTACAAGTAAAAGGTGTATGATACTACATAAAGTAGACATCTGTATTAGCCTGATTCAATATCAAATTCACACGAAAGCAATAACTTTAGCACAACAAGCTCTCATTTCTTGTTCTGTATAATTCATTATTATAAGCATTTAGTAAAAGATAAATTACCATATTTACAATTCTTCAAAAATGGAATGATAATATGATAAGAATAGGTTTAAATACAAGTCTGGTATATACAAGAGAATTAAATAAAACAAGTTGACAAAAAAACTGATCACTCTTCATTATAAGTGTATTTTACATTGTGTGGGCCGAGCATGAAAGTGCTGTATCTGCTGCATATTTCTATATCAGATACAATAGTTTCATGCCCTACCCTCAAAATTTGAAACTGACAAGAAATTTATATCGCCAAAATTTCAATGAAATTGTACAACTTCAGGATAATACATTTAAAGTTTGATCATGTATGTTATTCATATTTACAATCAATACAACAATTAATTAAATATTATTATTTGCGATCTGTTTTCTTTATGAATGCATCAACAAAATGAGGAACAAAATGTTAATTTATATATTGGTGTATTAACCAAGTGACACAACTAGGCACATCAAAACACCAAACATGTGAACTCAACTAGACAAACCTAAACACCATACGGTAGACGCCTGAACACCTAACAGTGAATGTCTTACAGGAATGCAGCATCCACATGTTTCTCTATATACAATGACTATTTCATAACATACATAACTTAAACGTAATAATACTGACCTCAGCAAAAACAAACTGACCCATAATGACTTTGAATGTCCTTGACCATTCATTTAGAATCCACTCATTTCATGCTATCTAATAAATCAACAAATGCATACATTTCAATCAATACAGTAACACATCAATCAGTACAGCTACAAAATGCCACCTTTATGGTAACTTCAGTTGCCACGTTTACATTTATCATTTGATATAAGTCACAATGTGGGTACAGACAATGCTCAAGATTATAGCTAACCTTCACTGATGATCATGAATTTGACAAACGTTATTAACTTGTAGTTGGGAAAGATCCAGAGCAGAATAGCACTGTTCTGCGCATTGTGACTTTTTGTTACCCTCTGCTGCCCCTCTGGCTGATCAATGGGGAAATGCTCAATATCTTTTGAAATTTCATATGTGGCACGTCGTGAGAAAACCGGTTTTAATGCATGTTCATAAAGTGTCATCCCGGATTAGCCTGTGCAGTCCGCACAGGCTAATCCAGGACGGCACTTTCCGCCTACAGTGGATTTATGTTTATAAGAGACTTCATTGAAACAGAAAATACCATAAAAGCGGAAAGTGCAGTCCGCACAGGCTAATCCGGGACGACACTTTACGCACATGCATTAAGACCAGTTTTCCCACGACGCGCCTCATATATTTTTGAAAATTTTCACCTGTATCCACCAACCTACTCTTAGACTAAAGACTAACAATTAAGAATATTATTGAAACTACTGCTCTAAGAGCGCTTCAATATTAAATCTAACTTGGTATTCACCATCTCTAATTACATCATTCTCTATTTAAAACAATTTGTTAATGACATTAGCAACATTGGTACCCAGAATATTTGCAAATGCTGAATATTCTTTTTCTTCAGTCTAAGTGTATTCTTTATTCTGGTGTCTTAAAAATGGGTTGGTGAAAACGGGCCCAGAAACATTAACATTATAAAAACCCTGGAATTACCATATTATTAGCAAATGTCAAAAAATTGGTCCAGCTTTCCAGCCTGCTCCATTGAAGCAGCACCCTGCACCCTTCCTGATCCTAGATCTTTTCCTAACTTTGCATCTTAAGGTTCACTTTTAATGTTCACAAAACTGTGTATGCATGCCATACACTAATATAATAGTACCATATAAAACCAAATGAATAGAGTATTCAACATAACACATTTAAATAGCGTCTACTCAATTGTATCGACAATTGACGTCAGGTACTGGATCTACCCAGAAAACAGACTTAATAGTGTCTCTATAAGCCTCTAGCTTTCTACATAATTGAGCTAATATAAACAGGTTCAAACTAAACTAATTGTGAAGACAAACTTTTCACACATTTCAATAAATGTTAACGCCTAATTTGAGCATTATTTAAATTTTCTGGTAAATGCATAAACGCATTACACAACATAACCTTCACAACTCGAACTAACATATTATAAATAGCATTTCATTTTTTTACACGAATTTTATATTGAATTTTAAGGTTTGAAATGCTTGGGCCTTCTTTTCAAAGGATGGGTACAAGCCAGAATTTGGGTGAAAATAATGCATTTTGTAAATAAATATCAACGTTGTGGAAAAAATGATTATTTTTAAGAAATTTCACTTGAGGAAGTGGCTGCTGTAAGACTTGGTTTATTTTGTTATCAACACCTTTGCATGTCTGAGCAATGGTTTATTACACGAACCATACTATTATATACATTGTAAAAAACATCATAAACTGTATGTTTTAGCACTTTTGAGCTAAAATACGCACATTTATGGTAAAAATCCTTTTACATCTTCTCAACTAATGCACTATAATTTCTGGTCAAATAGCATCACCTTTGGACATAAATTAGTTTTGCAGCAAAGAAAACATGTTTGCAAGTCAGGTATTTACAAAGTTATAAACAACATAAATAATTTACAAATCTAATGAAACCAGTATCAATTGACTCTAATGCAAAGCTGTTTTAAAAACACAACAGCTCTGAGCCATATCAACACTTGGACAAGAGAGGCCAAAGGCCCTATGTCGTCACCTGAGACGTTCCATGTTGCCTCCACAGTGTTCAATAATGTGTCCTAATGACCTAGTTTTTGACACCTGATGACCCAGTTTCGAACTCGTTCAAGACATCATTGAAAAAAATGTTCCGGCCAAGTTTCATGAAGATTGGGCAATAATACAAATTATTTTCGAATGATAATAATTTCATTTATTACGGCGAATAAATCGTCCGGGTCCGCGTTTCTTGGAAATACTTACTCGTTACCTATAAACAATACGGTTGCTAACACATGCGGAACACCTCAGATAACATTAAACACCACGTGACCGCAGACCACGCGAGTGCCGAGAACGTTCTTTTATCGCCCCATTGACCAAGAAGGACCTCGTGTTCAGACAATAAAATTTTTTGAATCACACAATTTAGTTATGCCTGGCAGGGGGAGAGGTGTGAAAAGGAGGAAAACAAAGGAGACGTGGAATATGTTGGGCCGATCGATGATTCGAGCTCAGGTAAACGAAAAACATTTAATTGATTTCGAAGCAATCCTTAAGAGATCAGAAGTAATTAATCAGGGTACATGTATATGTTGTAACTCAGGGTGTGGTGGAGCTGCAGCCTCTGTAACAAAATCCGTTGTGGCTACCTTGGCGGCACCGACGGTACCTCCCCCGTACACGGTTGGCATCGAACAATTTCCACCCGCGACCGGGGGTCAGAGTCCGATAAGGTTATCACCCGACGATATAGCTGCCCATGTCCCCGATCAGATTCGCAGTCAGATCGAGAGGGGCGAGTTTATTAACTTGGCATTGCTGCTGAAAGTCTCGCTAGAGCTGTCCGATTTCTGTTCGAGTGCGACATTCCAGTTGTCGGTAGATGGCCATTTAGTGTCTAAACTGCGGGAATGCAAAGACAGAATCACCACTATCGAAAAATGGACAGACGCATTAATAATTTTTATGTCAATATATGTCAAGGTCAACCCCACACAAACGGCAGAGCTACTGCAATACATGTGGACAATCAGAGAATGCGCGGGACGCCAAGGCGGCATGGCCTGGCGTGCATATGACGAGCAATTTAGAGTTAGGCAATCATTGGGGCCTTCATCTTGGGCGCATATCAACAACGACTTATGGTGGCGTTGTATCCAAATGCCCACCGCAAACGCGCCAGCCACCACAGCCCAAAGAATGCCGGTTAAGCAATTTAGAACTTGTAACTTTTTTAATACCGGCAAGTGCACGTGGCCTAACTGCAGGTTTAAACACGCTTGTTCTTCCTGCGGTCAAGGTCACCCAGCGTCAGTGTGCACTATACTGAATGCAGCGGCACCAAGCGCTCAATCCTTCGCCACGCAACAGCAGTATAACGCACTGCGGCAGCCATTTCGTGGGCGACAATGGTCAAGGCAACCAATGGCAACCAACGCTGGTGGAACAAATCAGCGGCCCTTGTAATGTTAACATCAAAGATATTGCTTGCTCACCAATCAATTTGGTGGTTTTACACAAATATTTAAGTGCTTACGATGTAAATGATGCAAATTTTCTAGAAAATGGGTTTAAGAGTGGCTTTAGTATGCAATACATGGGTCCAACAGAGACTAGGGAGGCAAATAATCTTAAACCAGCTAGAATGCATCCAGAAATTGTTAAGGAGAAAATTGATAAGGAAATTTCGGCCGGCCGCGTAGCAGGCCCGTTTGTCCGTAAACCATTACAAAATTTGATTGTCTCCCCTATAGGCTTGGTACCGAAAAAAGAACTCAACGAATTTCGAATGATTCATCACTTACCTTACCCAGCAGGGGTTTCGGTGAACGACTTCATTGACCCGAATCTCACCTCTGTTCAGTATACTAGTTTTGAAGAGGCTGTCAAAATGATACACAAACTTGGTAGACACTGTAAACTTGTCAAGTTAAACATCAAGAATGCTTTTAAACTCTTACCAAAATGATACACAAACTTGGTAGACACTGTAAACTTGTTAAGTTAAACATCAAGAACGCTTTTAAACTCTTACCAATACGACCAGCAGATTTTGAGCTTCTAGGATATAAATTCAATGATAGGTATTTTGTGGAAAAAACATTACCTTTTGGGGCTTCAATTAGCTGTGCAACGTTTGAGCGCTTCTCGTCATTTCTCGAGCATTGCGTAAAATCGAAAGCCGCATCCGGCATGCTCATCCACTACTTAGATGACTTTCTTGGGGGAGACGAGAATGATGAAGGGGCTCACGCTTTACTTTCGCTATTCATTGAAATAATGCAGGGACTAAACGTCCCATTAGCTCACGAAAAAACGGAGGGACCCAAAGAAGTTTTGGTTTTCCTCGGTCTCGAACTTGACACACAAAAAAATAAAAATGGTTGTGCGTATTCCTAGAGAAAAAGTCGAACATTTAGTTACAAACATCTGGTATATGATGGCTAAAAAATCAGCTACACTCAAAGAAATGCAATCGTTGATAGGGTCACTCAGTTTTTGTTGCAGAGCTATTCCATTAGGTCGCCCGTTCTATAGGAGACTGATCAAATCGATATGCGGCCTGTCTAAACCTTTGCACCACATCCGTTTGAAAAAAGCGGTAAAACTAGATCTGCAGCTATGGCTTAACTTCTTTAAAGGTTTTAATGGAGTTTCCGTATTCCATGATCAATTTTGGATTACTAACGACGACGTAGAACTGTACACAGATAGCGCCTGTGGGGCCGATTTAGGTTTTGGTATCTATTTCCGTGGACATTGGGCACACGATCGCTGGCCAGACACTTGGGTGAAAGAAGGCCTATTAAGGGATATTACTGTGTTAGAAATTTTTCCGATCATGGTAGCAATTTTTCTGTGGGGCGACAAGCTGCGCAATAAAAAAGTGAGGTTCAATTGCGATAATATAAGTGTAGTACATATACTAAACTCCCTATCATCTAGGTCGGAAAAAGTTATGGTGGTCCTAAGACTGTTAACAATCAAATGTCTGCAGTTTAATATTCTCCTGAGAGCGGCGCAAATAATGCCATCTGCGACACCATTTCTCATTTTCAGATATCGCGGTTTCAGCGGCTGGCACCGGAAGCGGACACGGAACCTCGCACGATACCATCCCATCTCTGGGAAATTTTCAACAAAGAGCTGACTCACTTTTGCGAAATGCCGTAGCAGTAAATACGAGAAAGACCTATGACACCGCGTTAAAGGCTTTCCATGCCCTCCTTGCAAAGTATGGGTTAGACAACAGAATATTGCCGATACCCAAACAGCACATGGTTTGGTTTATAGCATATTGTTTTGAAACAAACTGCTCACCAAGTACTGTGAAGACTTATATTTCGGGTATTAATTACATGCATAAAATACAGGGTTTCCATGATATACATAACATGTTTGTGGTAAATAGACTGTTAGAAGGGTGTGTTAGATCTAGGCGACAGCCAGAGGATATGAGACGTCCGATTACCAAAGCAATCTTGTCTGAAATTATCAGGGTTTTGCCCAGAATATGCTACAACGAACTGGAAGCCAAACTTTTTCAGGCAATATTTACATGCACATATTTTGGCCTCTTTCGTATCAGCGAACTCGTAGCAACAAGTCTCACCGGTGTGTCGAACCAAGTTAAGCGCGACGACGTATGCATTACTCACAACGGACGAGCGGCGTCGTTCACGTTACATGTATCAAAAACAAACCAGCATGGTCCGCCCGTTACCATAACATTGCCGCGCGAAGAAACGCCACCATGTCCAGTATCCACATTGGAGGGATATTTGCTTAACCAACACCAGGGTGCGGCTGCTTTTTGTCATAGCAATGGCGCCCCGATTACCAGACAGCAAGTGGCGTCAGTCTTGCAGAAATGCCTCGCGCGTGCCGGTTATAGCAATCAAAGTTTCAAATCTCATAGTTTCCGCATAGGCCGAGCCACTGACCTTGCAATACGCGGTATTCCGACAAACGACATTATGAAGCTTGGTCGTTGGTCATCTGACACTTACAAACAGTACATACGGATACATGTATAGGGCGATCCCTGCAATACGGGAGAGGAACTCCGGTTCGATGATCCTCCCGTGGCGTTTGGATTGCTTCCCTCGTTATAAATGACTCATTTTCGCGCGGCTAGTGGGTACACCGGTCATTAAATTAATTTTGTCGAGGTTAAATGTCTAACCATATTTATGGTAAACAAAAATGTAAATTATTATGGTTTCAATGTTGCTATAGACATATACGTAAGTGCCCGATTTAAAAATAAACAGGACAAATATCATTAGGAACGTTTAGTTTGTATTTTATTTTTATAGATACACGGGTGACTGGAGATTCGTTGGTAAGGCGCGCGGCGGAATACGCATGAGAGAGGGGCTCCGCTAACCTGCGGTTGCCGTGGAACATTGCCTGGCGGGGTGTCGGTGGCATCGGCTGGGATGGTTTCCGTAGGGCCGTTGAGTCCAAAGTCCTCCTGTGTGAGCCGCCAAAGGTTATAATCCTACATTTAGGGGTTAATGATATCACCCAGTTTCCTTTAACAAAGATCTGCAATTCAATCAGTAGGGAAATATGTAAGAACAGTAGTTCCAGGCGCAATAATCATATGGGTGGATATTATTAATCGCATAAATTGGAGAAACAATACATCTATGTCAATAAACCAATTAATCAGAAACGAAGACGAGTTAACCGTTTCGGGCATAGCTGGGTTAAATCTACAGGGCGTTCAGACGTGCTGTCAACTGATATAAATATAGACACACCGGGATTTTTTGCGCCCGACTGCGTACACTTGTCGGCGGTCGGTAACGCCATGTATACGGATGCGCTAAAAGACGTTATCGAGAAAAATATGTCACGTTAAGTTAAACTAATTGATACTTTGGACGCTAGGTAGTTAAGTAAGTTGTTTCAATTAGGGCCTGCCCAGAATTTGGTGGATAAATTTGATAAAATTTATTTGTGGCGTAAAATTCTGGCGGCAGGTGAACAACAAGCACCGTAATATATTAAAATTTCATAAAAAACAATTATATTGAAATAACAGTAATTACAGGGGCTGCTCTCTCACACCGCCGGTAGGGAGCTTCGGCTCGACCGTCCTATTCGTGGTGCTGGGACTGCATTCCAATTTTAATGTTTCATTCAACGAGTAGGGCCGTGCTGTAAATTAGTACATGTAACGTCTGTTAGTACGCTTGCATGCAGGTGCTGGTGCTTTGGTTCACTAGCCAGACATGTGTCAAGCCTGTGTGTATTACGTGTGAGTCCCAGGGCTGCATGTGGCAGCAAAGTGTTTATGCTGCCCGTTCAAAACGTGTCAAGCCAAGGACAATCCGTTGTTACATGTGTGTGCCTATGTACTTATATACACGGTGAAACTGTTTTCTAATTATGAACTGAAGTGACAGTTAAAACTTGTAGGCATGTCATTGGGATTTTATGTCACTTTATAGGCGACCTATTCATGCCAAACTGATTACATTTGCTGACAATTATGTTATTGTCGCATATCGAGTTGTGTGATTATTGCGTGGTGTGCAACGGAGTACATTAAATATGGAGTTCATTCTGTTTTGTTGAATTTATTCCAATGCATGTAATAAATGTGGGCTATAGTCGGTTCACAAGGTAAATGTTGACAACCAATGACGCACAATGCACGTCAGACAAAAGGCAATCACAAACGCTCAGCTTGAGCACCTTGTGGTAAAGGTATTAATTTACTACCCAGATACCCAGTGCTGAATTACTCTCGAGTACTCAGGTACTAGTATAATGGATATTTTCCCTTGAACACTAACGCAAACAAATTACCATTTGTTTTGTTAAAATCACCGATTTAATCATGTCTATTGGTCATACTCCAGGTCTGGCAAAAATTAAATCTTTTTGACAAAAAACAAAACAACAAAATGATACGCTTACGCGTCTAGTTGAGCTTTGTTAAATAATCATATAGTCATGAAAAAGATGCTTTAATGGTTCAATGACAAATAGTAAGGTACCCAAGTAATGTATTTCTGCCTGAATAGTAGTGCTACTAGACCCAATAAACGTGTACTAGAGTACTCGTTCAAATCGTACTAAGCATACACAGCCTTAGTGAGACGTCAACTGTACAGTTAAGTTTCAGCCACAAAGCTAAGAGCCATAGTTTTAAGCCCTCTATTGTTAACCGTTTCGGCCACAGAACTTAGAGCCTTAGTAATCCTTCATGTCCCTAGAAGTACATAGGCCCCAAAACTTAGAGCCATAGTAACCCTACATGTCGCTAGAAGTACATAGACCCCAAAACTTAGAGCCATAGTAACCAACCATACATGTCCCTAGAAGTACATAAGCCCCAAATCTTAGAGCCATAGTAACCGTACATGTCCCTAAAAGTACATTGGCCCTCCATTGTTAACTGTCTAAGTTTGGGCCACTGTCAGGAGAATTCCTCGAAGCCGTCAAACTGCTCTGGTAGGGCCTTCTCAATGGCCGCCTTATCTGACGTCTCGTCCACACCGAGGATTTTGAATGCGTCTGATACAAGCTGAAACACAGAGAAAACAATTTGTTGTGCATCTCTGGAGGATATTCAGGCAGTTGTTAGCTTTTTGATCAAATCAACCAAATTCCTAATAAAATCATTGGTTTTATAGCAAATTGGATAAGGCAATTACCCAATTTAGTGAAAATAACTGTATCAACAAAGCAAAATAGCAATTACCACATTAACATATAATTCTGTTTTTAACAGATATTCAATTTTCTCAATTATTAACTCCATTATAATTATAAAAATGTTACTTGGGCCAAATGAAATATTACTGTTCAGGCCCATTACACCAATGCTAATTTAATGACCGCTAGCGTCAGGCAACAACCCTATTTTACTACACAGAGCTATTGGATCAGTGCCTATTAAATGACATCCATCTTCAGCCAACCTTAGCAATATCGAGATCCTCAAAGAGTTCCTGTATGAACCTTCGAGCCGGGAGCCGGAAGGAGCAGGTGGCCAGCAGGTGGCTGACGTCTGAGTAGAAACACAGGTCCTGGAAGGCCCGTGGGAACTTCTGCTTCAAACTAAGGCACAAAAGAGGGGAACCAATCGTTAGTGGGAAGCAGAGTCATAGGAACATTCGCTTCAAATTGAGGCACAAAATACAGTAGCGATCAGTTCAGCTAGTGTTCTGGAAAAATTAAAATGCTTTAATATACACAACGTAACAAACAACTGTTTTGATGGTTTTAAGCATACAAAACGCATTTACACAAAAATATATAATGAGAAAGAGCACAAGTAATAATATAGGAGATATAATAATATGAGATATAAGTTATAATAAGTAAAAGTATGAGATATAGGTAATAATATGAGGCGTGTCATGGGAAACCCGGGCTTAATGCATGTGCGTAAAGTGTCGTCCAGGATTTGCCTGTGCAGTCGGCACAGGCGAATCCGAGACGACACCATCTGCTTTTATGGTATTTCCTGTTTTCAGGAAGTCTCATCTAAACATAAATTCACTGTAGTTGGAAAGTGTCACCCCGGTATAGCCTGTGCGGACTGCACAGGCTAGTCCGGGACAACACTTTATGCAAGGCATTTAGCCCGGTTTTCCCATGATACAACTCATATAACAGATATAAGTAATAATATACGAATTCTGGCTTGCTTGTCTACAGTGCTGATGTCTCACCTGAGGAGACCCTGTTCTGCTCCCTTCACCCCCACAGAGCTGCTCAGATTGATCACAAACCGCAATATCTCCTTGCGAACCAACGTCCGACCCACATACGTGTCAAACGTCATCTTCTTTTCCGCTGTTAAAACAAGGGGAACATCCAGATTTTAAATGATTGATAATTCAAGCAGAAATGCTATTGTCAGAGTATGTAAACTGTTAACTAGCTACACATGTAAATAAAAAAGAACCATTGAAATAGTATTAAACTGTTAACTGTTGGAACAGCAAACCACAAATTGATGTAATAGAAAGCAACAGGGCTTTTTTATCATAGGCAGGGGTGTGGCAGAGCACTAGGTTTTAGATAAAAATACCTAACAAATCTGCAAAAGGAAAACAAAAACTCAGGTGTGAAACCTGCTTTTTGGGGGAAAATGCATGATTTTTGAGAAATGTTGCTTGGGGATGACAATGGCCCCTGTAATATAAGGCAAAAAAGCCCCAAGTACATATATATTAACATGAGATATCCTGAAAGGCAAAACAGCTTATTTTTATTAACGAAAATTAGTATTTATTTCTAAAAATATACTTATGTCAAATGAACAAACATAACATACATGTACAGACAAGTTTGTTTTATCTTTTGTCAACAATGTATGGCATAGGTGTTGTCACCAATCTACATATTGAATTGGAAACTTAACGTCGAAACTGAACCAATTAGTTTTAAAAGTGTAACAAACAATAAGAATATCTATAATCTGGATCTACCAATTAACTTGCAAATACTCATTGTGGTTAATGCAAATCATACCACTACGAAAAAATTAAAGCCTGAAAACCACCCAATATTACAATCCGAATATTTTGTTTTTGAACAAGACAGAATTTTGTTTTACACCATTTGCACAGGTATGTCAAGTTTTACACTATTATTGTTTACATGCATGAACAACTTGATTTTTTGCAAAGTGTTAACAGACATTAACTAGAATTGTCACATGAGTGATGGATATACCCCTAGAATATGGCCTTGTCACAAAACTATGGCATCCATTCGAAAGAAATGGACAGAGAGAGAATGCTTTAATCTGTGAAGGGTCAACAGTGTGTTTGGAAAAAATTAATTTCAATAAGAGCCATAACTCTGTCAACATTAAGTAGTTTGTAACCAAAGTTGAACTTGATCTGAATTTTATGATGTTACACCTATGTAACAAAAAGTAGTTAAATATGTGAAGCCTTTCAGGAGTTATTGTCCATGTTTTTCGGGAATGTAAGTAAAAAAGGATCCATGACTGTGTAAACATTTAGTGGTTTGTAACCAAAGTCAAACTTGACCTGTATTTTATGATGCTACACATGTTTACGAATAATTACTTCAATATTTCAAGCCATTGTTGAGTTATCGTCAGGAAACCATGTTTTTAGGGAATTAACGTGTAAGTCAAAGAAAGGGCGATAACTCTGTTAAAATTTAGTGGTTTGTAACCAAAGTCAAACTTGACCCGTATTTTATGATGCTACGAAGGTATACCACAAATTATTTGAATATGTCTAGCCATTATTGAGTTATTGTCCAGAAATCATGTTTTTAGGGAATTTTAAGTTGAAAAGGGACCATAACTCTGTCAAAATTTAGTGGTTTGTAACCAACATCAAACATGACCTGTAGTCTATGATGTTACACATGTGCACCAAAAATTATTTGAATATGTCAAGCCTTTCTTGAGTTATCATACAGAAACCATGTTTTTAGGGAATTTTATGTCGAAAAGGGGCCATAACTCTGTCAAAATTTAGTGGTTGTAACCAACATTGAACTTGACCTGTATTCTATGATGTTACACATGAGTACCAAAAATAATTTGAATAAGTCAAGCCTTTCTAGAGTTATCATCCGGAAACCAAAAACCAACAGACCGAGGACCGACAAGCTCACTCCTATATACCCCCCCCCACTAAACTTTGTGGGGGTATAATAAATCTAAAATTATGTTATGTTTTATAATCTATTATTATTGGAGCAATGTGTGCATGGTGTACAGAAAGCAGGTATAATTTACTCTTATAATTTTGGTTAGTTCTGTATACATTTAAGCCAATATTTTTAGTATTGTATCCTATTATTTTCTGTGTATAAATATAAATACAATACACATATTTTTCTCTGTTTAAATTTGTGTTAAGCATTCATATTTCCTGCAATATTAGGGATATTGCAATGGCTACAAACATTATGTGATTTCGGAGTCCAAAAATCAATTATGCAGTTAAAAACAAGTCAGTTGATGTAGTCAAACAAGTTAGTTTTGCAGTTAAACAATAAATCAAAATGTAGCAGTCAAACAAGAAGTCAGTTTAGCAGTTAAACAACAAGTAAAATAACAAATTAGTTGTATCAGTTGTTTCATTTGTTGTTCAGTTCCAGTCAATTGTTGCAGTCAAACAAGTCTTTTGTCCCTGTTAAACAACAAGTCAGTTGTTGCAGTAAAACAAAGAGTCAGTTGTTCCAGTCAAACAAGTCAGTTGTTGAAGATAAACAACAAGCCAGTTGTTTCAGTCAAACACAAATTCAGTTGTTGCAGTAAAACAACAAGTCTCATTGTTCCAGTCAAACAAGTCAGTTGTTGCAGTCAAACATCAAGCCAGTTGTTGCAGTCAAGCAACAAGTCAGATTTTGCTGACAAAAGTCAGTTGTTGCAGTCGAAAAACAATCCAGTTGTTGCAGTCAAACAATAAGTCAGATGTTGCTGACATAAAAGTCAGTTGTTGCAGTCGAAAAACAATCCAGTTGTTGCAGTCAAACAACAAGTCAGTTGGTGCAGTCAAACAATAAGCCAGTTGTTGCAGTCAAACAAGCCAGGTGTTCCAGTCAAGCAACAAGTCAGATGTTGCAATCAGACAACAAGCCAGTTGTTGCAGTCAAACAAGACAGTTGTTGCAGTCAAACAACAAGTAAGTCAAACAAGTCAGTTGTTGCAGTCAAATAACAAGTCAATAGTTGCAGTCAAACAATAAGTCAGTCAATAAGGTCAGTTGTTGCAGACAAATAACATGTCAATTGTTGCAGTCAAACAACAATCCAGTTGTTGCAGTCCAACAACAAGTCAGTCAAACAAGTCACTTGTTGCATTCAAATAACGAGTCAACTGTTGCAGTCAAACAACAAGTCAGTCAAACAAGTCACTTGTTGCATTCAAATAACGAGCCAACTGTTGCAGTCAAACAACAATCCAGTTGTTGCAGTCAAACAACAAGTCAGTCAAACAAGTCACTTGTTGCATTCAAATAACGAGCCAACTGTTGCAGTCAAACAACAAGTCAGTCAAACAACATCCAGTTGTTGCAGTCAAAAACAAGTCAGCTGTTGCAGCCAAACAACAAGCCAATTGTTCCAGTCAAATAACAAGTCAAGTAAGCTGTTCCAGATAAACAATAATTCAAACTATGCACACATATTTAATAAGAACACAGAAATACATTATAAAGCAATTTAGACATGCATGCAGCAATTTATTTATATAAAGAGAAGGTTATCGAGGAATATACAGCAACCATAGAAATATAAAACACAGATGTTAAAGGAAATGGTAGATGATGAAGACATGCACAAAAGCCTTCAACTGTTAAGGTACATGGGAGAGCTACACATCCGATAATAAGGCATTATCTGTACTAGAAGCACTTTTTCCAGGAAATCTTTAAGCAAGTGCTTATTAAAGCACGCGCTGGCAATTTCTTATAAAATACCTGACAGTGTGCGATATATATGAACATGGATTCTACATGCCATACCATTTGGGTCAAAAGTAACACTGATAATGATATACCAGTATTAGTGTATACATAGCATTAACAAGTACCAGTATAACAAATTGTAGGAACAGTTATAATTACATAAAACTACCACAGAATTTCTTGTTTGAAACTAAAAATTGAAATACATACCAATACGTATACAATTGTACAGTTTTAATACCCAGTAAGAAATGAACAATGAAATGCAGGTGCGAACATTTAATGGTTCATACAATTGTGTACCTGCTGGTACATAAACTTATGGTTGTAGGACATGCACATAGTTGTACTTTGGACACCAATGGTACGCCATAATGTTACTATCAAATACATTTTGCCAGCTCTGTGCAAGTGAAGGAAGCCCTGAGGACATGTCATACGAGTATATGAGACAGAGGAGAGGTCCTACAGGCATCAGAAGAATCGCTAGAGTGGCTGCTGCAGGTGTCCACGTCCACGCTGCTGATCGTGCGCAGTATTCCCACCCACCGGCCGCCACTGTCCACCCGCTCTATGATACCTGTACCCGCCGAGTCTTAGGGAAACAGCATGACATTGCTAAGATTGAGAATAGGTTGCTATTGCTAAGATTAAGTATGCGTTGCCATTTCTTAGATTGAGTATGGGTTGCCATTGCTTAGATTGAGAATGAGTTGCTCATAATTGTTTAGACCTGAGAATGGGTTGCCATTGTTTAGACTTAAGAAAAGGTTGCCATTGCTTAGATTGAGTATGCATTGCCATTGCTTAGATTGAGAATGGGCTGCCATTGCTTAGATTGAGAATGGGTTGCCATTGTTAAGACTTGAGAATAGGCTGCCATTGTTTAGACTTAAGAAAAGGTTGCCATTGCTTAGATTGAGTATGCATTGCCATTGCTTAGATTGAGAATGGGCTGCCATTGCTTAGATTGAGAATGGGCTGCCATTGCTTAGATTGAGAATGGGCTGCCATTGCTTAGATTGAAAATGGGCTGCCATTGTTAAGACTTGAGAATAGGCTGTCATTGATTAGACTGAGAATGGGCTGCCATTGCTTAGATTGAGAATGGGCTGCCATTGTTAAGACTTGAGAATAGGCTGCCATTGATTAGACTGAGAATGGGCTGCCAATGATTAGACTGAGAATGGGCTGCCATTGCTGAGATTGAGAATGGGCTGCCATTGATTAGATTGAGAATGGGTTGCCATTGATTAGACTGATAATAGGCTGCCATTGCTTAGATTGAGAATGGGTTGCCATTGCTTAGATTGAGAATGGGTTGCCATAGTTAAGACTTGAGAATGGGCTGCCATTGCTTAGATTGAGAATGGGCTGCCATTGCTTAGATTGAGAATGGGCTGCCATTGCTTAGATTGAGAATGGGCTGCCATTGCTTAGATTGAGAATGGGCTGCCATTGCTTAGATTG
Organism: Congeria kusceri; assembly: GCA_027627225.1. NCBI lineage: Eukaryota > Metazoa > Mollusca > Bivalvia > Myida > Dreissenidae > Congeria > Congeria kusceri. The sequence goes on along the minus strand of CM051032.1, from coordinate 49,494,897 downwards.
AGAATGGGCTGCCATTGTTAAGACTTGAGAATAGGCTGCCATTGCTTAGATTGAGAATGGGCTGCCATTGCTTAGATTGAGAATGGGCTGCCATTGTTAAGACTTGAGAATAGGCTGCCATTGTTTAGACTTAAGAAAAGGTTGCCATTGCTTAGATTGAGTATGCATTGCCATTGCTTAGATTGAGAATGGGTTGCCATTGCTTAGATTGAGAATGGGTTGCTATTGCTTAGATTGAGAATGGGCTGCCATTGCTTAGATTGAGAATGGGCTGCCATTGCTTAGACTGAGAATGGGCTGCCATTGCTTAGATTGATAATGGGCTGCTATTGCTTAGATTGAGAATGGGCTGCCATTGCTTAGATTGAGAATGGGCTGCCATTGCTTAGATTGAAAATGGGTTGCCATTGTTAAGACTGAGAATGGGCTGCCATTTCTTAGATTGAGAATGGGTTGTCATTGTTAAGACTTGAGAATGGGCTGTCATTGATTAGACTGAGAATGGGCTGCCATTGATTAGATTGATAATAGGCTGCCATTGCTTAGATTGAGAATGGGTTGCCATAGTTAAGACTTGAGAATGGGCTGCAATTGCTTAGACTGAGAATGGGCTGCCATTGCTGAGATTGAGAATGGGCTGCCATTGATTAGATTGATAATAGGCTGCCATTGCTTAGACTGAGAATGGGTTGCCATAGTTATGACTTGAGAATGGGCTGCCATTGCTTAGAATGAGAATGGGCTGCCACTGCTGAGATTGAGAATGGGTTGCAATTGTTAAGATTGAGAGTGGCATGCCATTGTTTAGGTTTAGAATTCGTATCAACCTTCACTATAATGTCTACCCTGTTTATGATACTTGTACCTGCAAAGTCTTTTGCATACAGCATGCGATCATAATGATATATCATATATTGAGAATGAGTATAGGGGTTTACTGTACTTTCTACCCACTTTCATACCTGTACCAGAAGAGTCTTATGAAAACAGCATTCCATTTTACAGACTGAGAATATGTATCAGTTTTCACTGCAATTCCTGTACCCGCCGAGTCTTAGGGGAAACAGCGTTCCAAATACCCGCCGAGTCTTAGGGGAAACAGCGTTCCAAATACCCGCCGAGTCTTAGGGGAAACAGCATTCCAAATACCCGCCGAGTCTTAGGGGAAACAGCGTTCCAAATACCCGCCGAGTCTTAGGGGAAACAGCGTTCCAAATACCCGCCGAGTCTTAGGGGAAACAGCGTTCCAAATACCCGCCGAGTCTTAGGGGAAACAGCGTTCCAAATACCCGCCGAGTCTTAGGGGAAACAGCGTTCCAAATACCCGCCGAATCTTAGGGGAAACAGCGTTCCAAATACCCGCCGAGTCTTAGGGGAAACAGCATTCCAAATACCCGCCGAGTCTTAGGGGAAACAGCGTTCCAAATACCCGCCGAGTCTTAGGGGAAACAGCTTTCCAACATTTATATTAAGAATAAGTGGGTTTCTGTAGGAAGGAGTTGCCAATTTGGGTGTAAGCCATATAATTCCAGCTCGCTGTAATCTACTTTGAAATCGCCAGAAATGACGAAACAACATGTATTCATTCCCTGGTCAGTGTAAAAGATTTTTACCTGCCTAAGTAGATTTTTATTTGTCCCAGATTTTGGGCAATAATGTTTCAAAGACTGGGGAATGGCATACAAACAAACAAGGCTGCATTCGTCCTGATGAAGATAGATATTAACTATATCGCCATGGTATCTGACCACAAACCCAGTGTTCAATATTTATAGTGTGCTAAAATTAGTTTTTGAGAAACTCTGATCACATTTCGTAAAGAATTGAAAGTAATTAGATCATTTATTAAATGGTCATATGGGGAAATGCATAGAATCTATGACAGATTTATTTAAATATTAATATTTTTCAGTTACACACTAGTAAAAAAGAACATTATAGCAGTATTGAAAAATCTCAACTTCATTATTAATAAACCACACCATTGTTTATACGAATGAGGAAAAAAGCAAAAGCAAAGTATTCTAGAAACAAGGGTGATAAAATGTTATTTTGAATATGATAGCAGCTGGAAAGACATACTATATGGGATGGGTTCATTGAAGACCAGATAAAGATAAATAAATTGAAAGCAAGTACAAACAGCTAGAAATAAAAATTTATGAAAGAAAAATATCATAAATTTACATGATTTTAAGCATCCAACATAGGACGGGCATTGTTGAAAGAAACCCTCATTGACTAAACTTTGCTTATATCAGCACTGTTGAATAACGCTAAAATATGCATTCCAATGACGTTCGATCATTGATATTCCTGTTGATGACTTTTCAAGTTATTTTGTATTTTATTACCGTATTTATTCCTATTCCAACATAGGCAGATAATGATGACAAACAGAATACTAGTTAAGTGGTAAATGAAGTTTAGTTTATCTGAGGTTTAGGTTCTGTTTTTGCCCTACTGAACAAAAACTTCAGAACTTAAGATCTAGACCACCATCTTAGCATAATATTCTATATATATGTATTCAACACCAACCTAGTATTCTCCAAAACACCACAAAAAACTGCTTCAATACTGATCAGGACGTACCTTCTATGGTCTCCACAGGAACTGCCTCCCGCAATCCGCGACACCGCACGCACACGTCCACGTTGTGTTCACTGGACAGAGGCTGAGGAATCACCTCCATGGTGGAATGTGACCTTGACCCTTCCACTGAAAATTGTGTCGAAATCTGATTAAAAATCAGTGCCAAATATATGCTATGCATAGCAATTGAGGATGACCCATAGAAGGTCATCTTCTCGGCCCATATTCACCAACCCATTCTTAGACTAAAGAATAGACTTAGACTCAAGAAAAAATATGAGGCGCGTCGTGGGAAAACCTGACTTAATGCATGTGCGTAAAGTGTCGTCCCGGATCAGCCTGTGCATTCCGCACAGGCTGATCTGGGACGACACTTTCCGCTTTTATGGTATTTTCTGTTTCAAAAAAGTCTCTTCTAAACATAAATCCACTGTAGGCGGAAAGTGCCGTCCTGGATTAGCCTATGCGGACTGCACAGGCTAATCCGGGACGACACTTTACGCACATGCTTTAAGTTCGGTTTTCCCATGACGCGCCTCATATGTATGTGCTTGTAAATATGTTGGCATTAATATTGCTTTTGTCATAAACAAACTGTTCTAAATAAAAAACGTCGCAATTCGAGTCAGTGAATAACAAGTAAGATTCAAATTAACTGCCTTTTAAGAACAGAACTGTTTTAGGAATATTCTTTATTCTCAAGTCTCAAGTCTAAGAATCAGTTGGTGAATACAGGCCCAGGGCTGGTATTCACAAAGCTCCTTAGGGAAATCTTAACTTAAGTTGTACTTGAGTGGAAATTACAGATCACTTTTTCTATGTGAAATCAAATGATTTCTGTACAAAAAAGGCTGCGATACCAAACATGTAAGCAGTATTTACAAGTTAACAACATTTTAATGTTAAAAGACCTATACACAAAACAGCCAGAGACTTAAGGAATTTTATGAATTTAAGGAATTTACTTAAGTTTTCCCTAAGGAGCTTTGTGAATACGGGCCCTGGTATCCTTTAAGCCAACTAATCACAGCCTTGGTTTCATGGTCTTGAAAGTGAAAGTATACAATTTGTATTTAGCAGTGTGAGAAGTAAACAACTGCATTTTCACCATTCAGACATCATAACTGTGCACTGGGTAATTATTTCCAGCCGTGGATTGACTTGAGCACTAATAGAAATAGAACTAGATGTGTTACAGACACAGATGCCCCCATGACGCATGTTTGGACACAGACAAAGAGCGAGTTGTCAACACTAATTTTTGCCTTCACAAATTTATTTTCACATAATTTTAAATTCTATAGTGGAAGAAAACAGACCGACAAGTGCAATTCTTAATGCCTCCCACTTTGTGGGGGCATAAATATCACTGTATTCATTTTCCACAAATTGAAAGTCAAACATGATACAGCGAGCACACTAATTCGTCGAGAGGGCATAACCTGTTTGGAAATCCACAATTTTAAGAACAGAACATTATATAGGTTGGCATCAGGTTGTACATTTGAGAGGGCTCACCAGAGAACTGGCAAAGATGAAGACCTTACTGCAGTGACTTGCCTGAACAAATTTGTGGTCCAACCTGTTTCATGTTTGGCTTCTACTGACATCTTATACTGACACATAAACCGTGAAGGTTTGGTGAACATTGGATGAAAAATGAAGTCTTTATGTTGGAAAAGGCAATTTTTGCATTTTTCACATGAAAAAAGATCAACAACTGTAGGGTTCAAGGTCCGATTTGCCAATTATCGATGATAGCAGAATGTTTGTGGTCATACACAAACTCGGCAAGTTAGGTCAAGATGGAATAAGTCTGTATTGCGATAACAGTCAAATAGTACATGGCATACAGACAACATATGACACAAGAGTGGTCCTGTATACCACTTTGTGTTCAGGTGAGCTAAAAAGGAGGATGAATCCCATCCCTGATCTGTATACCACTTTGTGTTCGGGTGAGCTAAAAAGGAGGATGAATCCCATCCCTGATCTGTATACCACTTTGTGTTCGGGTGAGCTAAAAAGGAGGATGAATCCCATCCCTGATCTGTATACCACTTTGTGTTCGGGTGAGCTAAAAAGGAGGATGAATCCCATCCCTGATCTGTATACCACTTTGTGTTCGGGTGAACTAAACAGGAGGATGAATCCCATCCCTGATCTGTATACCACTTTGTGTTCGGGTGAGCTAAAAAGGAGGATGAATCCCATCCCCGATCGTGAGTACACTCACTATCCAGTTCTTGTCTATAGCTGAACTCCACTCCACTTGTGTTACGCCGAGGCTCAGACATCACATTGTCGTTCGCTGAATTGGTGCGAGAAAAAAAGCGGTTCTGGTTGAAAGATGCTGACCGAGACACATCGCCGCCGAACACTGAGGAGTTGTGATCGTCAGTTTCAACAGTCTGAAAAGCAGAGGTTTGGTTACTTTTCTTGCAACTCATTTTTGATAAATCTGTTATATCTTGGCCATAATTACAATTAATTACCTTTGTAGTTTGTACAGAGATGCTTATAAATTACTATTCTTACAAGTCATACAGCTGACAATTCATATCTCTTGCAAATAATAACTCATAATACTGATTGTACCTAGGACCAGACATAAAAAGAACACAAGTAAGAATGGACATAGGTATATGTGCTGCCTGCTGACTTGAATTTGAAACAGTTGGAGGGAATGTTGACGGAACGTGAAATGAACAAAGAAAATAGTGTATTAGCAGAGCAAAGTTTATTTTATAATGACATCCGGATGAAGGTCTATGCATTTGAAACTATGAGGGAAGAAAAAACTTGAAGCACAAAGTCAAGGTTTGAGTCACTTACCTCAAATACCATAATAATATCATCAACCAGAACAAAAACAACAAAAAACACAAGAGGTTTAAAAACGAAGTTTGGAGACACTCACCTCAAATATCATATTGATGTCAACAGGCAGGGAGAGCCCCATGAACTCGGCCTGGCCGGTGTGTGGGCGCTGTTGGTAGAGTCGAGCCTTGGGCTGCAGGGCTGCCGTGTTGTCCAGGTCACTCAACGAGATACCACTCAGGTTGTACGTGAGCAAACTGCAAGAGAGCCCAACTGATGTCTAGGACACATGATTTGCAACTCAGGTTGTACGTGAGCAAACTGCAAGAGAGCCCAACTGATGTCTAGGACACATGATTTCACAGGGATATGCTACTCGGGTTGTATGTAAGCAAACTGCGAGAGAGACCAAACTGATGTCTAGGACACATGATTTACACAGGGATATGCTTCTCAGGTTGTATGTGAGCAAACTGCAAGAGGCCATCTGATGTATAGGACACATTATTTACAAAGGGTTTTGCTAATCAGGACATAGATCAGCAAACTGCAAGAGATGCCATCTGATGTTTAGAACACATTATATACAGGGATATACTCAGGTTATAGGTCAGTAAACTGCAAGAGAGGCCATTCAGGCCAACTTATGTCTAGAACACATTATATACAGAGGTGTGATTTAAGAGACACTTCATGGCATTGGGAGGACATTCAGTTTATAGGTAAACAAACTGGTGCACGGGCAAACTATAAAATTGATGTCTAGAACACATACAGGGCTTTTTTTGCATTATATAGCAGGGACTTTATGGAGGCTGACTTTACACCTAGGTTTTAAGTTCCCATTTACAAATTTTAATGCAGTACTTCTCCACAAACCATAGGGCCTATGCCTCATTTTCAACTTCTGAAAAAAACAATGCCCTGACTTAACATATAAACATGAAGAATGGGCTGTGATTTAAAAAAACAACCTCTTCCATACCGAAATTACTATACTTGTATAAACATTAAATGGTTCACTAAGTCTTCATTTCCAAAGAGATCCTGCCAATTTAGCATAATGTGTACATAAAGTTTAGCATTCAAAAGGAGGAAATGAGCTAAAAAAGAGAAAAATTCACACCCATAATTGACACCGATATGACACTGATTTTACCCACCTAGTAGGCCGCTGTGTGTAAGTACTGTCAATACTGGGTCTCCGATTGAGACTGGTAGAGCTGCTATACAGCATATTCAGTCCCATGTCTGACTCATTATCCATGCTAATCTGTCGGGACATCTTCAAGTTCCTTAACGTGGCATATCCCATGGCATCTCGTGCAGTAGTGTACATGATGGCATTGTCCGAGAAATCAAAATTCGGAGCAATACCCACAGATGGACTAGACTGCCTTCGAAAGCTAGGCACTCTAGATAAATGCGAAATTTTACGCATAATCAAAGAATGATGCATGCGCTCGTGATTATCTTGTTTATCCTTCCGCCTCATCTCGACCTCGAAATGTTCCAGGTTTTCTAGAGAATGGGAGCTTGGGATAGGACTCAAAGATGTGCACTCTGCCGCCCCCTGTTGACCAGAATCGTACGAACCAACACCGCTCGTTGTTGAGTCAGTGTTGAAACTATCAGTGCGTGATTTACTACTGTTGGTGGTTTGAGTACTGTCACTTCCACTACTCTTTTCCCTAATTAAACTGACTGTTTCTTTTTGAACACTATTTTCTGTTGGCAAATGTTTATCACCCTGTTCATTATCAATGGATTCATCCATTTTAACAGTGGAATTTTCCAATTGTTCACTGTGTGGGGTTTTGGGATCAGGATATTTGTGATCATCATTTGTCCAACAATCTATAACCTGTTCAATGACATTGTTATCTGAATCTGTAACACTTATTTGAATATCACTTTCAGAAATATGTCCTTTGTTTACAATCTTTGTCCGATCACATGCGTTTAAGGACACTGGCACCGAATCTTCTGGTTTACATACATTTTCCACTTTCACTTTGTGTTTCTGTTGGTTTACATTTGAAACATCAGTTAATTTCACTTCAGTAAATTGTACTGCACAAAAACTTTCAATGTTCTCGGATGTGAGATTATTCCTTCCCTCCATATCACTGTTCTTATCAAAACTACTGTTAACATTGTTATTTACTGTGGACTGAGCATCACCAATATGACAATTACTATCTACAGGTATATCTGCTGAAAGACTTCTCTTCTCACTGGTTAAACACAACATATCACCAGTCAATGTTGGTATATGCTCTACACTCTGTGTCATGTCCTTTTTCTCTGCCTCTCTAGAAGCAAATCGAACAGTCTGTGACCGAGGTGGCAAGGTGTAACTCCTAGATCCAGAACTTGACTGATACATTGAACTACTTTTCAATCTTCTACTCAGTGACCTCAAGTCTGGGCTATAGTTCCCAGATCGCGGTTTCGCAAACATTTGAATACCCGATTCGCAGTCAGACTCCTCGTCAACATTGACTTCACTTCCATTGGGTTCATCAGAGTTACCTATCTTAAATCGCTCTTCGGCAATGAAGTCCAGACTGCTAGGACTGTTCAGTTCGAGCCTCGAGCGGCTGTGCTGAAAGCATGCCTCTGACATGGCCTCATCCAACATGTCGTCTAACAGTGTGGAATGGTCCTCCACAAGGGGCCAGTGCTCAGCACGGGTGTTCCAGCGTGACTCCCAGCCATACTGTGACAGCAGCTCAGCACCCTCCCTGGTGCTGGACACAAGACCGAGTACGAAGAATGCCGTCCTGAAAACAAGCAGAGGTAGAGTTGCTTGCCGTATGTTATACATGTATATCACTTTGATTGCTAGAACATATAAACAATATTGCTTATTTTTTAAACTAAAAATCTTGCCTCAAGCCTTAATTACAAGCCATATTAAGGATAACCTGCTGTAAAGGACTACTTTCTTATTGTGTAAATGCTTACCCTTATTAGATGTAGCCCCCATCTATTAGATGTAGCCCCGATCTATTAGATGTAGCCCCGATCTATTAGATGTAGCCCCGATCTATTAGATGTAGCCCCCATCTATTAGATGTAGCCCCCATCTATTAGATGTAACACCCATCTATTAGATGTAGCCCCCATCTATTAGATGTAGCCCCGATCTATTAGATGTAGCCCCGATCTATTAGATGTAGCCCCCATCTATTAGATGTAGCCCCCATCTATTAGATGTAGACCCCATCTATTAGATGTAGCCCCCATCTATTAGATGTAGCCCCCATCTATTAGATGTAGCCCCGATCTATTAGATGTAGCCCCCATCTATTAGATGTAGCCCCGATCTATTAGATGTAGCCCCCATCTATTAGATGTAGCCCCGATCTATTAGATGTAGCCCCGATCTATTAGATGTAGCCCCCATCTATTAGATGTAGCCCCCATCTATCAGATGTAGCCCCCATCTATTAGATGTAGCCCCCATCTATTAGATGTAGCCCCCATCTATTAGACGTAGCCCCGATCTATTAGACGTAGCCCCCATCTATTAGATGTAGCCCCCATCTATTAGATGTAGCCCCCATCTATTAGATGTAGCCCCGATCTATTAGATGTAGCCCCCATCTATTAGATGTAGCCCCCATCTATTAGATGTAGCCCCCATCTATTAGATGTAGCCCCCATCTATTATATGTAGCCCCCATCTATTAGATGTTGCCCCCATCTATTAGATGTAGCCCCCATCTATTAGATGTAGCCCCCATCTATTAGATGTAGCCCCGATCTATTAGATGTAGCCCCGATCTATTAGATGTAGCCCCCATCTATTAGATGTAACACCCATCTATTAGATGTAGCCCCCATCTATTAGATGTAGCCCCGATCTATTAGATGTAGCCCCCATCTATTAGATGTTGCCCCCATCTATTAGATGTTGCCCCCATCTATTAGATGTAGCCCCGATCTATTAGATGTAGCCCCCATCTATTAGATGTTGCCCCCATCTATTAGATGTAGCCCCCATCTATTAGATGTAGCCCCCATCTATTAGATGCCAATGTTAACCCATGTATGGTGTAAATGCTTACTGTCATATTCTGTAAATGTTAACCCTCACACTAGACACTATAGACTGCTTACCCTCGTATTGAGTAAACGCTACACTCCTCGGCCTTGCGTATGATCTCTGGGACAATGTTCTCCTCCTTCAGCCAACCAACACCCCACGATGACATACTGATGTTGCCCTGGTAACAGAACATACGAAGATGACATACTGATGTGGCCCTGGTAAAAAAACAGAACATCAGTTCAATGATTTTTTAATTTCTGCTTAGCTGTCCTATTTTATAATGTAACAGGTTGAACCTATTTGTTAGTGTGTCAAAACTTATCAGTATGAAAACAACTTGTGTCGTACTTGTGGAATTTTAAAAGCTTTTTAGTTTCATTTATAAATAATTCTTATACATAAGAAATACATTTGTTGAGAAAGGAATAAATGTGCTGCATGACACAAGGATTAACTTGGAATAGAACATAACAACTTATTTTGCAAACGAAAAAACATAAAGAAAGAGGTTCGAAAATATTTAACCAGAGTGACACAAACTCTTCCTTTCTGATACCGTATTTTTGTCCACAGAACCAAATTCGTCTAATTTGCCCCAATTTACGACCTGTTTCCATTAGCTGCCAATGAAACCTACCACTGCCCACAGCGCGGTCTTCATCTGTAAAACATCTGCCTCGGTCTTCAATTCCTCACAGCTACGCACAACCTCGAAGTAGTCCTCTATGTATTTCTGCAAGTAGAAATCAGCAGAAAATATTGCAAAAACTAGGTTATTAACAAGGGGGCCATGATGGCCCAAAGCGCTCACCTGAGCCCGTGAACAATGGCGACCATCAGGGATGCAACTGGTACCCGTAATTACACGCATTCTCGGTACTATTAAAACCCATTTCGCATGGCATTAACATATAGGGGCGATACAAAAAAACATGAAAATAGTTCTATAAAAATACATGGCACCATAATTATAAATGTATCAAACCAAGTAGATTACTCTGGCATTGCGGGCCCCTCAAGCTCAGTTGGTAGAGCGCTATTCTCTCAATCAAGGGTTCTTGAGTTCGAGCCCCAGCCTGGCCACATAACTTGTGTGGGGATTGGTCCTGAATGAATTTCTACGGCCATTCTCCCCCTACCTCTGATTCAAGTAGGGCAGTTGTCAGTTACTGGCGTATGTGCACTTGGTACTGGTAAACCACTTACATCTGCTTAGTTTGCCCAGAAAAAGTGTGAGTAGGTTAATTGTATCACCGCCATTATATCACTGAATTACTGGTAAATAAGGTGAAAAATCCAAACAAACTTTCCAAATGTACTCTTAGGAGAAGGAAATTTCTAGGTTACATAGGAATACTTATTGTTAACATTAACAACCATACAACTATAAATATTGTCAGATTAAATTATAAATAACTATAAAACCTTTTAGTTGTTTTGCGTAAAAACTTTAATAATTTTCAATAATTTTGAGTCAATGACACCCACAGAGACAAACTTTCCAAATGCACTCTTATAAAAAGGGAAATTTCTATGTTATATAGGAATACTCATTTTTAACATTAAGAACCATACAACTATCAACATTGTCAGATTAAATTATAAATAACTATACAACGAAGTATTTTTTAATTAAGGAGAAATAATAAATCAGCTTCAAAAATATGTAAGATGATTACTCGAGTTTCCAAAATCCCAATTCAAATGTATAAGTCAGTCCAAAAGTTACATGATTAAATGATATTGAATAAAGTTAGTAACTAAACAGTCCAAAAACTACAGAAAATAATTAACCCTTTCAGGCACTAGATCACATGATATTAATCCTATATTCTGAGTGCTTGTTTACAACATGAATTTTAGCTATTTATTGTTGTTTACATCTTTTTCCTGACTGGATGCCAAGACAGATCGTGAACAAATTTACTGCTGCACACATAGCCAAAATATAGGTCAGAAGCAGGCTATACATGTATTACTATGTGTAATGATGCTGATCTAAAGTAGAAGTATCTTGTTGACTCAGAATGATATATTGATTTTACTGATAAGCAGACTCCACTATCTGGGTTATATCTGTGACTAAAGGGAAATAACACATTAATGGCACTTATCTGATACTGCATTTACCTCCTTTTACCAGGAATAGATGTATTTGGGGCAAAAAAAGAGACAATAACTCTGGTATTCCTGGTACGATATGGCCCATTATCGAACTCGTCCAAGATTTTATGGTCATACACAAACTGTGCAAGTTTGGTTAAGATTAAATAAAAAATGTAGTCTTTATCGCGATAACGGTCCAAATTGTTGACGGCATACGGACGCCATACGACGCCGGAGAGGTCCCATATACCAATAGCTAACCGAGCACTTCGTGCTCAGGTGAGCTAAAAAATGCTGCAAGGACATTAAATAATTTTGCATTTCGAGAGTGGTGTTTCATTTCTTACTTGCTTTGTGCTCATCTATTTTTATGAGAGTGCAAAATAAGATTAACTGACACCATTTCAGTTAATCTTACACCATTTCATTCTTCTCCACATGTAATTGCTTTATGCTGATATCCGACAAATGCACTGTGTATAAGTGATTCATGTTAGTTTAAACCTATTTATTTAAGCCCGAGACACTTTTGAAGGCTCCCCATACAGGATCACAAGGCAAACACCATGTCCATTACACCACTGCAACTTCCCAGATGTTCATGTTTTCTATACACAAACTAAGATGACAGCTTTAACAATCTCAAAATACTGCTACATATCATCCACATCTAGAACACAATAACAAGATTACATAACGTCTTCATATACCATGAAATGTGCTACATATCATCCACATCTAGAACACAAAAACAAGATTACGTAACGTCTTCATATACCATGAAATGTGCTACATATCATCCACACCTAGACCACAATAACAAGATTACATAACGTCTTCATATACCATGAAATGTGCTACATATCATCCACATATAGAACACAATAACAAGATTACATAACGTCTTCATATACCATGAAATGTGCTACATATCATCCACATCTAGAACACAATAACAAGATTACATAACGTCTTCATATACCATGAAATGTGCTACATATCATCCACACCTAGAACACAATAACAAGATTACATAACGTCTTCATATACCATGAAATGTGCTACATATCATCCACATCTAGAACACAATAACAAGATTACATAACGTCTTCATATACCATGAAATGTGCTACATATCATCCACATCTAGAACACAATAACAAGATTACATAACGTCTTCATATACCATGAAATGTGCTACATATCATAAACACCTAGAACACAATAACAAGATTACATAACGTCTTCATATACCATGAAATGTGCTACATATCATCCACACCTAGAACACAATAACAAGATTACATAACGTCTTCATATACCATGAAATGTGCTACATATCATCCACATCTAGAACACAATAACAAGATTACATAACGTCTTCATATTCCATGAAATGTGCTACATATCATCCACATCTAGAACACAATAACAAGATTACATAACGTCTTCATATACCATGAAATGTTCTACATATCATCACATCTAGAACACAATAACAAGATTACATAACGTCTTCATATACCATGAAATGTGCTACATATCATCCACACCTAGAACACAATAACAAGATTACATAACGTCTTCATATACCATGAAATGTCCTACATATCATCCACACGTAGAACACAATAACAATATTACATAACGTCTTCATATACCATGAAATGTGCTACATATCAGCCACACGTAGAACACAATAACAAGATTACATAACGTCTTCATATACCATGAAATGTGCTACATATCATCCACACCTAGAACACAATAACAAGATTACATAATGCCTTCATATACCATGAAATGTGCTACATATCATCCACATCTAGAACACAATAACAAGATTACATAATGTCTTCATATACCATGAAATGTGCTGCATATCATCCACATCTAGAACACAATAACAAGATTACATAACGTCTTCATATACCATGAAATGTGCTACATATCATCCACATCTAGTACACAATAACAAGATTACATAACGTCTTCATATACCATGAAATGTGCTACATATCATCCACATCTAGAACACAATAACAAGATTACATAACGTCTTCATATACCATGAAATGTACTACATATCATCCACACCTAGAACACAATAACAAGATTACATAACGTCTTCATATACCATGAAATGTGCTACATATCATCCACAGCTAGAACACAATAACAAGATTACGTAACGTCTTCATATACCATGAAATGTGCTACATATCATCCACATCTAGAACACAATAACAAGATTACGTAACGTCTTCATATACCATGAAATGTGCTACATATCATCCACATCTAGAACACAATAACAAGATTACATAACGTCTTCATATACCATGAAATGTGCTACATATCATCACATCTAGAACACAATAACAAGATTACATAACGTCTTCATATACCATGAAATGTGCTACATATCATCCACACCTAGAACACAATAACAAGATTTCATAACGTCTTCATATACCATGAAATGTGCTACATATCATCCACACCTAGAACACAATAACAAAATTACATAACGTCTTCATATACCATGAAATGTGCTACATATCATCACATCTAGAACACAATAACAAGACTACATAACGTCTTCATATACCATGAAATGTTCTACATATCATCCACATCTAGAACACAATAACAAGATTACATAACGTCTTCATATACCATGAAATGTGCTACATATCATCCACATCTAGAACACAATAACAAGATTACATAACATCTTCATATACCATGAAGTGTGCTACATATCATCCACATCTAGAACACAATAACAAGATTAAATAACGTCTTCATATACCATGAAATGTGCTACATATCATCCACATCTAGAACACAATAACAAGATTACATAACGTCTTCATATACCATGAAATGTGCTACATATCATCCACATCTAGAACACAATAACAAGATTACATAACGTCTTCATATACCATGAAATGTGCTACATATCATCCACACCTAGAACACAATAACAAGATTACATAACGTCTTCATATACCATGAAATGTGCTACATATCATCCACATCTAGAGCACAATAGCACGGTCCTTTTTGCCCCCCCCCCCCCCACCACTGGAATAACTAAACTGATAACTAGACATGAATCCAAAGGACATGAGTGCCACCACATTGCGCTGGTTATCACAAAACCCTATCAAGGGTTGAGCGCGAAACTAGTGTATCTGATATAGAAATGTTCAGCAGATACAATACTGTCACACTCGAACCTCACTATGCAATTACTATACCCAGGTGCACAAGTTCACATGCTGATGAATATGTTTATGAAGTATCATCAGTCTAGCAGTTACCGTAAAAGATCGTTTATTACACGCACCCATGTATAATGCGCACCCAATTTTTGAAGCAAAATTTGAGGGAAAAAAACTGGAAAACAATTTGCAGCTGTTGTTTGTTAATGTCCGTTCATGATTTGTTACAAAATTTTGTCCATGTTTTTGTTGTTCTGGAATATTGTACTAAATTTAATTTCATAAAAAAACGTTATCAATGTACATTTGAGATATGCATACATCTCACCTTGTGTACAAGATTTTTCATTGACCACGTGCTAATCGTGTTACAAGCTTAAAGTGCTGCAAACAGCTAGACAGTGGCCCCAGCTCGGCAGTCACATCAAAGAGTTTTTGAAGTCAAACCGACACCGTTGCTACGAGTGTTGTTAAGGGCTTGCAGATTTAGAGGCCTGGCTAATTGACGACGTCGCGCTTTCTCTCTTCTCAGTTGTAACAGGTGTTATTATAAATGGCTGTGTTTTTAACGGATTTTATTGTTTGTTTAAATTGGAAATATGATTGCAAGGCAAGGTTTTGTTAATAAACAATGAATTAAATATAAAATAAAATAAATAAAAAAAGGCCAGAAAATGACTGTTACCGTGTATAATGCGCACCAAATTTTTATAGCCGAATTTTGGGGTAAAAATGTGTGAGTAATACATGGTCTTTTACAGTATACTTTTTTAGTTACACGACACAAGTAAAAAATATCAAATTTTGCTAAAAAGCGGGTCTATAACAAAACTGCACCAAAATACCCAGGTGCACAACTTCACATGCTGATGAATATGTTTATAAAGTTTCATCATTCTAGCAGTTATACTTTCTGAGTTACATGCAACACAAGTCCAAAACTGTCATTTTTTTGCTAAAAAAGGGCCAAAAATTTGCTGATGTCAGAAAAAAAACATCACCGAAATACACAGGTCCACCAGTTCACATGCAGATGAATATGTTTATAAAGTTTCATCATTCTTGCAGTTATACTTTTTGAGTTACACGCGACACAAAAATCTGATGGACAGACAGAAGGACGGAGGGATAAGGCAAATCTATATGCTCCTCCTCTGAAAGTGGGGGCATAAAAATCTTGAAATTACCAAATTTATGAAAATGTCATACAGCTGGTCAAGCGTTCCCCTCTGCTCCATTAAGCAGCACCCTGTTATCCTTAATCTTTCCCAAAGTGACACATTTAGACAGTTACGTTACAATACCTGCTACCCACCTGTTGTTTGAGCAGATTAAAGCTGTCCTTGTGTTGCACAAGCTGGCTGTACAGGTGGGTGGGGACATAGACATCTCGCTTCTTACGTCTGCAACAGTCCGTGTTGGCATTTTAATGGAATAGTTTCAGAAGAATATGAACATAAATATCAAATTTTTGAGTTGGTGGTAATGGTGACATCTGGCTTCTCACGTCTGGAACAGCCAGAATTAGTGTTTTAATGAAACAGAGTTTCAGAAGAATATGATCATAAATATCATTTTGAAGCAAGGTGGGGATGAAGACAGTTTGCTTCTCAATGCTGGAATTGACAGTATTGGTGTTTTAATGGAACAGAGTTTCAAAAGAATATGAACATAAATATCAAGTTTTTGAGTGGGGATGTAGACATCTCGCTTCTCACGTCTGGAACAGCCAGATTTGGTGTTTTAATGTAAAAGAGTTTTGGATGAATATGAACATATAGTTTTGAAGCTAGTTGGGGATGAAGACAGTCTGCTACTCAATGCTGGAATTGACAGTGTTGGTGTTTATATGGAACAGAGTTTTAGAATATTATGAACATACATATCAACATCCGCAACAGCCAGAGATAAGACAAAATACAGTTTTGTTGTAAAGGCAAACAATTAAAAATATTTTCCAAAATATTGATCATGCTGCAGTAGAATTTAATATCATCAGATTTTTTCTGCAAGCATTGTAGAAAAATAGACCTTTTAACGAAATTCCAGTTACTAACAATATTCAGTTATTCTTTTTTTTTCATGAACTGTAGCAGATGAACATGAAATAGCAGTAGCTTGTGAAATACTTTAAAATCATTATATTTCGCCGTGGCCAAATGTTCACCGTATTTTGCAGTTTAAACACAGCGTGAATATAAGACCCTGAGTAAATGTTTATTTCACATGAGTATTAAAGAATACATGAATAAGACCACGCCAATTAGCCATTGTTCACAAATACACAAAAATTCGACACGGCAAAATAAAATGATTTTACAGTTAATATATCACTTTTCATTATCCAATATTTGTGCTGCTTTCAACCAAAACATTGGAAACAATTATGCAATCAGCAGCTCTACCTACCGTTTGCTGGACCTTCGTGTGTAGGAGCCTTCGTAGGTTTTCTCATATGTTGTCAGTGCCTCATTAAGAAGTTCTTCCACGAAGGATACATACTTGGTATTGTGTGTCTGAAAAGTTACATCAAATTTCTAGAATAAATGTTCCCACAAATGTCAGTCATATGCAAATTAATCTAGTGGTTTATCCAATCATTGCAATGATTACCTGTTAACCTAGATTACACAAAAGTGCACATGAAAAAGCTTGATTAATAGAAATGAATCCTTCCGCAACAGCTGGGGAGAAAACATGTAAGTAGCATGAAGTGTGCAGCTTAATTAATGGAAATAAATCCTATAACGATAGCTGGGGAGAAAAACATGTACATGTAGCATCAAGTGGAAAGCTGTATTATAATTTATAAAACATTCTTAATCTTAAACCAAAAAAATTGTTAATGATTAAGTCAAATTTATTTCCAAAGGCATTTTATACAGTTTAGTAAAAACAAATTAAATAAGTAACTAGCATAACTAGCAAAGTCTTTTTTAATTAATTTATTAATGACATATGTTTTGTTTGTTTGTTGTTTGGATTTTTAACAGTACATGTATTTCAATCATATCACGGCGGTCAGTTAACCTACTCACACTTTTCTTAGACAAGCTTAGCCGATCTAAGCGGGTTACCATTACTAAGTGCACATACTTTAAGCAAGTAACTGACAACTGCCCTACTTGAATCAGAGGTAGGGGGAGAATGGCCATAGAAATAATTTCATGACCAATCCCCACACAAGTTATGTGGCCGAGCTGGGGTCCAAACTCACGATCCCTGGAAGTGACATTGGTTACCAGCATTTTCTGGTGAATAAGCCCTGGAGTCATTAAAGTTCACTTGTACATGATGTACAGATCTAATCTGTTTCATCTCTCCAGATAAGTTTCGATGTAGAGGGCAAATACTCAAACCAGAATATATGGGGGTAAATGTACACTCAGTCCAAAATATATGGGGGGTAAATATACTTTCAGTCAGAAATTCATTGGTTTGTTTAGGTATTTCAAGAACAGTAAGGTGCTAAATGAGAAATTTCTACATATTGACACCTTTAACAGTCTGATATCTTGTATGGGTCTGTTTTCCACGTGTATGCAAAAATTTGAAATATTGTGCGTAAATGTACACACTTGCTTAATGGTCTTGTGGATTTCCATGCATTCATTATGTGTGTACCCGACATATCTGGTCATCTGCTGTTTGTGATTTTAGTAAATAAAGAGAATAATTAAATGTTTGTTATATTTGTCAAACTCGCAGTGTGAAACCTGTTGAGCTCAATCATGGGGTATGTTCAGATCTAGTGAACTGTTTGTGATTTGTAGTGATTAAAAAGAATTATTAAAAGATGATATTATTTCTCCAGCCACAGTGTACAGGCAAACTCGCAATGTGCCATAAGACGAGCTCATTTATAGTGTAATATTCATATATAGTAAAAATAGTGCACTGTTAAAGATGGAATATAGTTCACATCTTGCCAAGTCCGGCTAGCTCAGTTGGTAGAGCGCTAGACTGTCAATCCGTGGATCGTGAGTTCGCACCCCAGCCCGGCCACATAACTTGTGTGGGGATAGGTCATGAAACTATTTATACGGCCCTTCTCCCCCTTCCTCCGATTCAAGTAGGGCAGTTGTCAGTTAGTGGCATTGGTATGTGCACTTAGTACTGGTAAACCGCTTAGATCGGCTAAGCTTGCATGGGAAAAAAGTGAGTAGGTTAACTGACCGCCGTGACATGACTGTAATACTGTTAAAAAAGGCGAACAATTCAAACAAACAAAACAAACAGTTCACATCTTCTCTTGAAAGCCAGAAGGGGCTATCAGCCTTCTTTGTACAAATGCTGACGACACAGGTCTGGATTTCAAGGGACAATATATGGTGATTAGCCTGGACTTTTCAAGAGAATAATTCTATTAGAATGTATTTGTCCAGCCACAGCGTGTACACAAACTAATTAAATGTTTGTTTTATTTGTCAACTCACGGTGTGCCACTTGGTCAGCTCGTTCATGGTGTAGTTGGCCTCTGTGAGGAACTTGAACCCAGCCTGCGTGGACATGTACCGGCACAGCATCATCATGCCCTTGTCTCCGAGGTGCAGAAAGTTTGGCTTCAGCTTTACTACCTCATCCAGGTTCTCCTGTAAGGAATTTGAATAGAAAGAACATGCTTCTGTTAGTTGTTGTATCAAAAACGCTCCTAAGATAATTGTAAAATATACTTCAGTGAAAATTACAAATAAAATATAAAAACCAATATCATATTTGAAATAGTGGTAAAATAAGAATCAGCTTTTGAATTTGTACAAGAATAAAACATTTAATACAAACAAAATTATAACAAAACAGCCAAAGCCTTTTTTTAGGTTTTAACTCATGAACATTACTGATTCAAAACATAAGATAACATAAAAATGATTTTTTATTAAGCCAATCATACGTAAGACAGCTGTCTTTAGACAGGAGAAACTATAAAATGTCCATCGGACAAGTGTAGTCCCTATAGTGTTAAACTCAACCCAGCAATCAGACCTTGAGTTCGCAAGCCTCCTCAAGAACATTGAGCGCAGTCATGGCAACGCTTCGACTCTGGTCATACAGCTGACCAACAAGGCGTTCTATCCCCCAATTGGAGAAACCGTGCACTTTGGCCCGCAGTAACACACGCATAAATTTAGTGGCGTACAGCCTCCCAGACTGAAACAATTCGCATATGGAATTATTCTGTGTATACCTTCAAATAAACAAAGCAATACATAACAGCCCCACTATATCACAATCTGTTTTATTGCGATATCCAATATATCGGGAATAGTCCGTGTATCCCAATTTTTATTTTATGTACTTTAATAATTTTCAAATTACCCCAGCTTTGTAAATAAATCCAGTTTGGTCTGGATTTTCGCTCCTACATCAATACAACAAGTGAAATATTTGTTTGCTGTAAGCTGTATTGTAACTTAAATTGTGTTTTATGTGTATGGCAGTGAAAAGCACAGCCAACCTACACGTACCAGTATATGTAGTAATTGTCGCGGAAAAACTGGGCTTAATGCAAGTGCGTATAGTGTCGTCCTGGACCAGCAGTCCGCACAATCTGGGATAACACTTTCCGCCTACAGTGGATTTATGTTAATAAGAGACTTCCTTGAGACAGAAAATACCATAAAAGCGGAAAGTGTTGTCCTGAATTAGTCTTAGACAGCACAGGCTGATCCAGTTTTAAATTTATATGTACTATTTTTGTCTACAACCGACTACAATGACTATTGCTACTGACTGCAGAGTGAGAATTGGAGAGAATTGCCCGACAGTTGTAACCGTAGGAAGTATATCTATTAGGTATGACTTTATTTCTGACTATGAGTGACTAGTGTGACTGCCTACCTCCTGCCCTGCACAGAGGGCCTTGGATAGAATCGCTCTACAGTTGCCCTCGCGGCCGTAGTGCAGGCTGGACACTATCAGCTTCACGTAGCTGTCTTGAGGAGCTGATGAGATGATGTCCAGGAAGCTGTACAAGGAAAAGGCATTAGTTTACGAAAAAAATTGAACATTTATAACTTTTGACATGTAGGTGGGTTACACCTACGGAATTATCAATTTACCCCTATGGAATCAATCACGTTTATGAAGTAGTTTTACTTTTTTTCCAATATCTAATAGCTACTAGGTCTTAGAAAAATACACACTTTCTAGCACTAGATGCATGCAAAAATTATCACAGACACAAGTTCTATAACCGAATCCAGTGCACTCCAATCATCTGTATATTCAAGTTCTTACAAGGAATTATATCCATTTGTAATATCAATTTTTATTAGTTGTAATGTAAATAAAAAGTAAAATTGGCAAACAAACAGACAAGCCATCAAAATAATAAGTAATTAATCACTGTGCCTAATAATGAATATGACACTTTTTGGACAAAATTCTAACTTCAGACTTCATGAAAGTAAAAGAAATCTTTGGCAATCAGTTTTTTGCAAAAAAATATGATAAATATAAAAAAACAACAAGGTATTCATACTGCTGGTAAATGCCAGCCTGCTCCACTTGTCGGTCCCCTCGTGTTGTGAGCGAGAACCTCCCGATAAACAGGAAGTAGTAGTGCGCTAGAGTGTTGATTACGTTTCCTGGACTTAATACAGACTCAGGGTCAAGTCGTCGTAATGCCACCTGAAAAAGCAATTGAATTTCTTCTAAAAACAACAATTGTGTGTACTTAAATTTGGCATACAAATTAACATCACATGACAATGGGATTATTGCTCCATTGAAAATAACATTTAATATGCTAACCTCACAGCAGAACTAAAATTTGATGATTGTCTAAATTTCAACAAAAGAATGAAGTTTAATTTAGCATTAGCTATGAAGTGGATCCAAATGAAAATAAAAAACCTCATATCCATTACGGAAACTTTGTTGCAAACATATGCAAATAAACCACTACAGTGACTATTTTCTCCAATCACCTAAGTGCCAAAAACTCAAAACTAAAAACCATACAACATTTCTGTCACTTTTGCTGGTTTGCCAAAATAAGCATATCATCTTACCAGATGATTTTCTAAAATAAATGAGGCGCGTCGTGGGAAAAAGGGACTTAATGCATGTGCGTAAAGTGTCGTCCCGGATTAGCCGGTGCAGTGCGCACAGGCTAATCCAGGACGGCACTTTCCGCCTACAGTGGATTTATGTTTAGAAGAGACTTCATTGAAACAGAAAATACCATAAAAGCAGAAAGTGCCATCCCGGATTAGCCTGTGCGAACTCCACAGGCTAATCCGGGACGACACTTTACGCACATGCATTAAGGCCGGTTTTCCCACGACGCGCCTCAAATATTCACATAGATTAAACTCCTTAACATGTTACTCCATTCTGCACATATATATTCCAAACAGAATTATTTCTGAACAAGTCAAAAATTCCTGTAAGGAAAATCCTTGTCTGGTTAAGAAATTCTTGATACGAGGCTTGTGTTTGCAGGAGATACGCCAGGGATATACATGTTCATGGGGTTGGGGATAGCAAGATTGGGACACACGTTTCTTGCATATATAACAACCGTGATCTATTGTCAAAGATCACAGCCCATTGAAATCACCCTTACTTTAAGGAGACAAATAGACGTCCATGTGACTGAATAAATTAATATGAGGTGTGCCATGTGAAACCCGGGCTTAATGCATCTAAGTAAAGTGTCGTGGCACAGGCTAATCCAGGACGACACTTTCTTCTTGTATGGTACTTTCTGTTTCAAGGAAGTCTCTTCCAAACATAAATCAACTGTACAGACTGATCCAGGATGACACTTTACGCACATGCATTGAGCCCGATTTTCCCTCGACACGCGTTATATGCTTCTTATCTCAGTAAGTTAGCACAATAAATGAATACGGTTCACTTTATTAAGAAAGACAAACATGTTTCTGTCAATCATTAAGTAACACTGCTGCAGAAGAATGTCAGTTAGTTAAAGTAATATTATCAGTTGCTTAGATTTCGGAACATTAATTTTCTAGACTCAAAATAATGCTAAAGATTATCATTTAATATCCTATTATCTTTTTAAAAACAAGTAAGGCAACTGATGTGAATTTTATGTCATGGAAAATTATAACATAATCATAATAATATTGATGATAACCATGGTGATGATGACAATGATGATGTCAATGATGATGATGTCCATGATGATTATGATGACAATGATGATGTCAATGATGATGATGATGATGTCCATGATGATGATGATGTCAATGATGATGATGATGATGTTGACCATGATGATGTCAATGATGATGATGATGATGACCATGATGATGATGATGTCAATAATGATGATGACGTTGACAATAATGATGTCAATGATTATGATGATGATGTCCATGATGATGATGTACATGTAGATGATTATCAATAGTGATGAAAATTAAATTATCAAATAAATGTTAACAAATACAAAAAGTGATTATACATACATGTATTTACTCTATAACAAGCATACTATGTGTGAAGTTATACAATATTTATTAATGGTGAAAGTAATTGTTAAACAAGCGTTAGAATGTGTTGAAGTATGTGAAAATAGTTTGCCCAAGAAACAATCATGGATGTTACAGATTATATCAAACAAATTTAATGCTTTTCATGCCAGTCGGGTCAGTTTCTATATTTCTATTTATTCATAGCTAAAACCTTCATAGTTTCGATACTAACTTAAAATAAAACCTATGTATTCTACCTAAATCTTTAAGAATCAATGTATTTATATGAGATGAAAATTTATTTACTAATCCATTAAATAACAACTCAGCTAAAACAAGGCAGTCCAAAGGACAGCTATATCCCCTGCCATGATCCTTCATTAGATTTTAAAGGTGACTTTGAAGTATCACACTGACCTTAATCAGTTTCATGAAAATTCCTTAAAGGGCATAGGAGATATGGAGCAGACACGAAAATGGAGGCTCAGACATTTGACCTTTAAGTGTGACCTTGAGGTGGCAAGACTGCTCCATGCCTTCTGCACATTGCCTCAATGTGATAAACATTTGAGCCAAGTTTCATAAAAATCCTTCAAAGGGCATAGGAGATATGGAGCGAACACTTAA
This sequence comes from Congeria kusceri, assembly GCA_027627225.1. NCBI lineage: Eukaryota > Metazoa > Mollusca > Bivalvia > Myida > Dreissenidae > Congeria > Congeria kusceri. The sequence continues at coordinate 49,471,009 of CM051032.1, read as the reverse complement.
ATGTTACTGACAGACAGACGGGCAGACGGATGGACGTACGAAGGGCATTCCTATAATCCCCCTCCCGCTTTGCGGCGGGGGATTAATAAGGAAAGTAATGATTTTAATTTGACAATTGGCTCCAATATCAGGCCTTCACACTGTAATCGCCAACACATGCTAAAGATGGGACAATAATCAGAAAAAATAGGTTAGTGGTGTGTAAATTTTTTTCGATGTCGATTATCGATGTCATAGTTACAACTGGATCATCAGATTCTACATTCATTTTTAATTGTTTTACAGTTTTTCCATGTTAAATTAACTTGTTCTATACTTGTTTTTAATACGTTCGAAATGTATAAGCATCTGTTTAGTAAATAAAAGTTTTGTTATTGAAATTATTGTTTGTTTGTTTACATTTATTATTGATGCACAAAAGAAACAAACGTGAATCAATTTAAGTAATTGTTCTATGTGAAAAGAAGAGAAATATGTAAAATACAAAGTAACATTTGAAACTGATAATAATCGGTAAAACTGCATCGGAAATGGCAACTGATTCCAATCCCATATGATTGATTGCAGTTAAAATACTATTCAAAGGCAAGACATTAATTTTGATTAAAAATCTTGGAATAGCATTTCATGTATCCATTTTGTGTTACATTCTTGATATTATATAAATATCATATGGCAGCATGTGTGACATTGTTATTGTTAACCCGAGGGCAGAATGTCACCCGAAGCGAATGCCGAGTGGTGACATTCTTTTTCGAGGGTTGACAATATCTATGGCACACACACTGCAATGTGATATTTATTTTATTATACCGAAAAAAAATAATTTATAAAAAAAAACACGTGCTTAATTCTGCCCATCAAGATTGAAGAATTCCTTAATCTTCTTTCATCGTCAGAAATACTTGCAAACAGTTTTTCTTACACTTAACTTGGAAGAGAATCGCTTGTTTAAACACAGAATAGTGACTTCATGACTATATTACGTTAGTACCAGGGAGGCAATATTTTCATGATGCGGTTAAAAAAACTGACGCAATTACTTGCCCTTTATATGACATTCAAAATGTCAGCGTGGTCACATGACCCGACAATCACTTTTCGCTTGGTCACGTGTCAAAAAGGTTGAAATGTGTTGTTTTTGTTGGTACGTATTTCTATGTTTTATTAAAAAAATAATTTTGCACTATTATTGTTTATAGGTTAATAAACAACCTTTCTGAGGGACCTCGCATAGGAATTAAACCATATGGGTGTTAGACCAAGTGGTTCAATAACCACTCCTCAGAACAATGTTACTTCTTAATTTTCTATTTAAGTCATCCATTACTAAACATTGAAATTATAATCTGTGAATAAGTCAAGAATGTAATAGCCTTTTTTTTAACTAAAAGTTACATCACATACCACAACCTCTATCTGATTATAATCTTTGCATATTTATCAAACTATCTTATGCATATAAAGTAATATGAGAACCATGTTTCTGAAGTCTTGGACTAGCTGAAAAAGTTGACAATCAGGTGTAATGTCAAAACAAACACTCGATAGATAGCAAATGGAACATCGATTTCCAAGTAAGATTACAAATAATTGTACCTCGTATATGAAAATATACAATGATACATTAAAAAAAAATATTGCCATGATATAAAAATTGCCCATGCTAAGAATTTATTTTTTTTCAGGTAAATCTATAATTAAAAGCTAATTTAAATATATAGGGAAAAGTCCTTTCAGTTTTAATAAACAGCATTTCTAGCCAACATACTCAATTTGGTATAGAACACAGACTTTACAAAATGAAAGGTGTGAACACATGTTGGAAGAAATATCCGCTTAGCAGTTAAACTTACCTCAGACAAACACAGGGAGATATCTGTGAGCAGATCAGTTACAATTTTCGCCCCTTCTTCCTGAAAATTGAAAAGACATGTCTTCATAATGTTACTATCCGATATTATTTGTATGATGAATGTTTTATTTAGTTCTTAAAGAGTGCATATAGGAACTTACAACATACATAGTGACATAAACAACCCGATCAAGTAAATTACATATACTTTGATTTAAAATAGACAAAAAGTGTTTTCATATACATATCATGTTATTTTTTAAGTGTATTTATTTCTCATTCAATATTTAGATAATCTGCCCATGGTAGCAAAACAATTTCATCTTAAACTAAATAATTCACCTAAATTGTCGATTTATTCAGATTTTCTAAGAACATTTGGCTAGCCCATTAACTGTGTACACTCGTATCGGCATCACTGAAGGACTGAGGACAAACATCTATTTGCAAAGAACATTAACAAACACACACACACACATAAATAGTATGACCTGTTCACATCGGACTAGAAAATCCACAAGATGGCACCCCACGAGAGCGTACTTCTTCTGCATCTCGTGATCGGACTGTACGCGGGAGAACAGATGATTGGTCGGCCTGTAGAAGTAGGCAAGGCGCTTGATGAACCTGCAGCGACAAGTCACACAAACACTGAAACGTGCTGTTGAATAACTAACAGCTGGGACCTCTTTCTGTTTTAGGGGAAGCCACCAACAGTCATGCTGTTGAATACCTAACAGCAGGGACCTCTTTCTGTTTTAGGGGAAGCCACCAACAGTCATGCTGTTGAATAACTAACAGCAGGGACCTCTTTCTGTTTTAGGGGAAGCCACCAACAGTCATTTTTAAATTACATAATAAAATATTTTAGTCCTTCACTGGAGTATATTCTATGCAACACAAAGTATGAAAGATATATATTATTCGCGTCGTGAGAAAACGGGTCTTAATGCATGTGCGCAAAGTGTCGTCCCGGATTAGCCTGTGCAGTCCGCACAGGCTAATCCAGGATGGCACTTTCAGTTTGTATGGTATTTTCTGTTTCAAGGAAGTCTCTTCTAAACATAAATCCACTGTAGGCGGAAAGTGCCGTCCTTGATTAACCTGTGCGGACTGCACAGGCTAATCCGGGATGACACTTTACGCACATGCATTAAGTCCAGTTTTCCCACGATGCGGCTCATATTTTTTTAATAATTAAATTTTTTTTGCTCCTGAAATTTAAGGACACAATTTGTGATAAAATTTTATATGAACAACTATTATAACTTTGTGAATGACAATCTCAATGAAATAGGGGTAATGTTTCAGATACTTCCTTAATAAGAATTAGGGATGTCAACGAATATCCGGATAACCGGTTACTATGTTAATATCCGGTTACCAAGTTAGTAACCCAATATTCGTATAAAAATTGAAAATCCGATTTTTATCGTTTTTTTTTAAGGCATACAAACGCCCTACTTGCATGTATATTATTAACACAACACAGCTATACGCCTCTAGAGGTCTCCACCTTGTACTGCGGACGTGTCATAAACACACCCCTCGGTCGGAATACGATTATCATAAAACAACAGGTGGTGCTTCACACCACAATAACTTTGACACGTCTATTAAGCAAACAAGATGTCACAATCGATTATGCCAATTAGGTGCGTCCCTCTTGATAAGAGATGGTTCTCTACCAGTTACCAATACCAATTAAAAATGTATATATAACATTGATCCATCCTTGTTTTTGTGTCTATGTGTATTTGATTAGCACATTGCGTGTTTCACTCAAACATCGCAATTTACGGGTTTACCATACACCAGTCAGCCTTAACACTTACTTACCTTTACGCAAATCAAATGTTTAATTGGGGTACTTTAATTGAAGGGCATAAGAACATTGCACGCTACACAAAAGAAACAAAACGCACAATTTACGAACAGAAATCGACGTAGTTTGTTACATGTACTTTTTTCAATAATGAAATAGCATTGTGTTTTCAAAATAGAAGTATCGTCTAGATGTGAACTTAATTTTGCAACTTTAACATGTGCCAGATTCCGGCCACCAATACCGATCTATACGGTTATCCGGATAGTATCCGGATATTACATACGAATAACCGGATACCAATTTTGGTAGCCGTTGACATCCCTAATAAGAATATTAGTATATTTGAACCTGGAATATGTTTGATCTTCTAATTTTCTCAGCTTGTCATCTGGCCACTGAAACCAAAATATAACGGGTATATAAAAATGCTTGTGCTAGGATAAATACTAATTGAAAAAGCTTTTTAAAGGTGTGAATGTGCATTAGACATAATAATAAATACTGATATAGAAACTATAATATGGTTTCCAAAGGAAATTTAAAAAATGGGTTGTTATTGCATTATAAAACAATATAAAACATTGCAAACATGTCAAAACATGCTTGACTTACACAACAAATCATGCCTTCGGTGCAAGAATCATTCAATAGCCAAAATTATAGTCTGAGATTACTACTATGATATCCTTTATTTGAGCTGTGCCTTGAGGACATATTGCATGAGGTTGGATACTATGATATCCTTTATTTGAGCTGTGCCTTGAGGACATATTGCATGAGGTTGGATACTATGATATCCTTTATTTGAGCTGTGCCTTGAGGACATATTGCATGAGGTTGGATACTATGATATCCTTTATTTGAACTGTGCCTTGAGGACATATTGCATGAGGTTGGATACTATGATACGCTTTATTTGAGCTGTGCCTTGTGGACATATTGCATGAGGTTGGATACTATGAGCTCTGGGTTTTTTTCGCCAATTTTATAGCCATTATTGGGTCATATTCCCAATGGCAAAAAGAATCTTTTTTTCCCAAATCCAGAACCTAAATTAACAAATAATGGTTTGACTTTCAGATGTTTGGAAATAAGAGGTGCTCAGTGTAGAAATAAAGACAGTTGAAGTTGTAATTTACTGTTTTATTGATTTGTTTTTATTCAGAACACTCTATTTTATGTAGTTTATCTATAATTATTCAAATTTTATTAATACAACAATTATATTTTTTCCCAGTTTTAGGTAAATAGACACTGAAATTCCCAATTGCCTGCGAATAGGTCATGTTCCCAAAATGGTGAAAAAAAGCCCTGGAGTTAGTGCAGAGGAAGAATCACACCCCTAATTTACAGTTTCAGAATCACTACTGCAATACCCGTTATTTGGGCCGTACCTTGAGGACGTATTCTATGAGGTCCCAGTCCCAGTTGAGACTCTCCTTCGTGAAGAGGACCTGAGTGTCCCTCAACGTCTGTAGACACACCTCCTCAGATGAGGAGGCGCGCTGAAACAGTGTCGGACGGTGTGGGTGTATTCTCAACACCAAATATATATGCGGCATGCCGTGGGAAACCCGTGCTTAATGCATGTGCATAGTGTCGTCCCGGATCAGCCTGTGCACCTCACAAGCGTTGAGTGTCTAAAAGATTGCACAGGCTGATCCAAGACAACACTTTACGCACATGCATGTAGCCCGGTTTTCCCACGACACGCCTCATACGTGTATGTTGTTTTCGTATTAAGGATCAGTTGTAAATTTGTCAGAACTTATCAACTGGATTTATAGGCACCATGAACATTGTGTTGTTTTCATTTGTCATTAAAATTAAGATTTCTGCAGAAAATAATTTTAAACAAAACAACCATAATTATTATTTTGTGTACATGCAACATTAAAAACCTTACATAAAATAATTAAAAATAACAATTTACAAAAATGCAGCACAATTATAATTACAATTATAAGCATGCATGCATTTCTGCACATACACTTTCCTAATTTTGTGGGATAGTAATTTCGCAAGGACATTTGAGTTCCGCCAAAAATGTTATTAATTCTACCTTGTAATCATTACATATATAAATAAGTAAATCAATAATAAAACATGAACAGCACAAACAATTTTCATTGGCTATTATTCTGAGAGAATTACAGTACTTCAATGAGAAACAGACTAATAACAGTTTTTGACCATTGACAATCTGATTTAGCTGATTACCAAATTTCACACTGCAGAGTTTATTATTTTCCACTTATCACCAAAGACAATATATTCCCCCCAGATTACAGTTACACCCACTCTGAGCAGGTCAAGCACACTGGCATATGACAAATGTTGCTTTATCAAGTACCCTAAATATTTGCTTGTCTTGTTCAATTGATATTAAATGTTTTAAACAGAAATAAGATGTTAGCATTTATACCACAAACATTAAGATTCTTCATATTAATGATTCTAATTAGTAAAATAAAACAACTAGAACTCCGCGAGTTCGATGTGTAGCCTGACGGGGCATAACTCAAGTACCTTTAGAGCAATTATGCCGAAAATTGAACTTAACCTTCCTTTTATGCATACTAACACTTCCATAAAGTTTCATAATGATTGCACAAAACATCTTAAGCTATTGTCTGCACAAGCCTTATTTGAATTTTTTTTTTTTTTAAAGGGCATAACTCAAGTACGATAAAAGCAAATATGCCGCAAATCGAACTTAACCTTCCTTTTATGCCCACTAACACTTCCCTTAACGTCCATAATGATTGCACAAAAACTTCTCAAGCTATTGTCTGCACAAGCCTTATTTGAATTTTTTTTTTTTTTAAAGGGCATAACTCAAGTACGATAAAAGCAAATATGCCGCAAATCGAACTTAACCTTCCTTTTATGCCCACTAACACTTCCCTTAACGTCCATAATGATTGCACAAAAACTTCTCATGTTAGTGTCTGCAAAAACTGAAGGGACGCCGCCGCTGCTAACAATGCCGCCACCACCGCCGCCCCCATAAGTGACCTCTATATCTCGCCTTTTCAGGCAACACAAAAATGAAATCTCTACTAAAAAGAAAATAGTTAGTTATTTTGCAAAAAATGAAACAAATGCAATTAAAACATGAACTATTAACATTATCAACACAACTGGTCCTAAAATAACAAGTACATTTTTATCTACACAAACTGGCATTTACATGTATATATACATATACATGTAGCTACAGTAGCCATACAATAATTATTGATATAGCAACCACTGTCACTGCTCTATGACTGACAACAATGCTAAATGACGCTGAACAACAAACATGTACACAAATTTTACCTTTCTGGAAAACTTATCTACCTCCTCCTAGAGTCGATAACAGCCAACATTTTTACACCGGTTTAATATCAATGGTTTAATGTAAAAAATATTTTTAATACATCTGCAGGAAGAAAATTTCAGTCTTATATTTATTTCAGAGCTATACTGACTTGTCACAGATCAAGTACCGGCATAGACAAAACATGAAAGTTAGTGATTTTGCTTTGAGAGCAACAAACACATTTAGTTGATTCAGAGTTACCAGAGCTCCTTGTATGTGCAGACTTGAATGTACAATTACCTTGGCTACATTTATGTTCATTTTACTATAACTACAAACTACTGTGTGTGCAAAAAATATTCAAACTGGGCAACTAAGCAATTTTATTTATAAACATTTTTTTATACATTTTTTAATATATATTTGAAGGATTATTAAAACCAACTTAATTTTCACAACTAAGTACATTTTATTACCAAAAAGGAGTTGGTGATGCAAAACAACCAAACTTTTACACAATCTGGGCAGAACATTAAATTAGATAACTCAAAGCAGGTGAACTATTTCCATGGCTACATTTTCAGACTGTACCTTTTGTATATGCATGTCGAGGAGCTTGTTCTTCTGCATGCTGAGTGACAGTGGGCGGTCCTTGTAGAAGCCTGACTGGCGCAGAAGCTGTTCCAGGTACAGACTGGACGGTATCGGACCACGCTTCTTCAGGCAGTGGATCCGGTCCAGGTAGTTCACTGCTTTCATCGCTTGTCTGAAAATTATAGCGAGTACAGTGTGCAGTGGGCAATATGGCTGTTGCTGCATCAATAAATACTTTGCTTGTCTGGAAATTATACAGATTGCATACAGTGGGCAATAACAGTGTTGCTGTATCAAGTAAATACTTTGTTAGTTTTAATATAATGTTGAGGATACATTCAGAATTGTCCCTGGCAGAGAATTTTCTCTAGCCAAAATAGTTAAAATTTGTAGCAACTGGCTAATTTGCTGCATGGTAGTGTGAAAACTGTGCACTGCTGACAGTGTGCAATACTGGTGTTGAAATATCAATACATACATTTTTCTCAAAAATATTTCAAAACAGTATGCATTTAACAATGATATGAAAATTAAAGCTCGTTGGTGTTCAATGTAATAACAGTAGGTTTGTACATTTTTTTAGAAACTCAAAATACAATAATACTTTAGAAACAGTTTGAAAGGAAATTAATGCAACACTGACATTGCTATATTTCATAATTGGAAGTCAGTTTTTGTTTCTTTACCATTATTAATGGTAATAAAGTTGCAGTGGTATAATAGATGTGGAATCCGTCTTGTATTGAGGCGCGTCGTGGGAAAACCGGACTTAATCCATGTGGGTAAAGTGTTGTCAAGGATTAGACTGTGCAGTCCGCACAGGCTAATCCAGGACGGCACTTTCCGCCTACAGTGGATTTATGTTTAGAAGAGACTTCCTTGAAACAGAAAATACAATAAAAGCGGAAAGTGCCGTCCTGGATTGGCCTGTGCGGACTGCACAAGCTAATCCGGGACGATACTTTACGCACATGCATTAAGACCGGGTTTCCCATGACGCGCCTCTATTCATGCATTTCATCCCTACTCAGGCAGCATTCAAACAATATTTCTCTGGTTCTACACAGGACTAAGACTTGAAAGGGTCTCAATAAGCGTCTGGCTTTCGACGCAATCAGGCTTAAATAGGTTTAAAGGCCTAGTTTAATCCTTCTTTATGTGACCCCCACCGCAACCCCTAAATCTGTGGTATTGTACTCCTGTGTATTGGCATCCCAGGGTTTCCCGCAGGCCTGTTTCGCTTGTCGGTCCCGACATGCCTTTAAAGCAGTTAGTCATTTGCCAACATGCTTAAACAACGCCGACATGCTTTAAACATTTTAAAGCGACAACCCTTAATCCCTTTATTACACCGATCTTTAATCACAGGGCCATATTGATCGAAAAGGTCTAACTTCCAACAGTGTTATTGACAAGTGACTGAACTCTGTGCACTTAGCCATTGCTTAGTCAGCAGAGAGAATAGATTGCAGATAATTGTAAGAGATATTATGGTGGACCAATATACAGAGTTGAATATCCCATGGAAAGGCAATACATTCCTTAAACTAGGCCTTAAAACATAAACAATATGGTGATTCAGATGACCAGTGTTATGACCGGAATACTTACTGTCTTTGATAGCTGGGGGTATCAACGGAGCTTGCCATGGCAACCAGAGAGGGAAGATAGTGACTATGATGACTGCATTCAGACGGCAGAAGCAGATTTGCCTTAAACCATAATACTAGTAAAGAGTTACGTGCACGTAAATATTATCCTTATTCAATTTAGAAATTATTTTGATTTACCACTGGGTATCGGCAAATAAACAACCATTTGGAGTTTTGATGCATAGGAATTAAAGAACGCGCGCGTTAGCCTGAATGGTTTAATAGCCACGCATCAGAATGACAAAGAGTTGTTTATTGGACAATAAACAATGACAATGCAAAAATTATTTAGATTCTAACGTGATTCAATTAACAGACAGATTTAATAATGGTCACCGAACGTCTTTCACTAGAAACGATGGTCACTAATAGATGTTGGACTGTATGCAACTAATTTTGCTTAACTTGCCATATACAGAAGTTCTCCAAGCAAAATAACAGCCCGCACATACAGTTCACCATCGGTTGATATGATGACCTCTACTAGAGCCTGAAGTTAAATAAGAAATAAAGTAATATACACAACTGATAAATAGCTAAACATAATATTTCTACTACGATTTAAAGGTCTAAATAATAACGTGAATCCCTCGAACCAGTTTGTTACAACTTCACTTTTTTTTTTATCAGATGAGCATACATTTTTTTAATTCATCAAAAATTATCATTATAATTAACATTATTAAGACACATATTTTACAATGCAAAACAATATGAGATGTGTATAAAGTATTTAATTCAGTCCTTGCTAGTAAATTGTTTAGGCCAAATGACTTCTTCCTCCATTTTTTTTTATGACTGAACGAAAAATTCCCTTACTGATTGAACAAAGACATTTTTCATTAACAAATGAGGCTAAGAATACAAAATCTAATAAATAATAAAATAATTGCGAAAAAAAATCTAAATGCAGAATGGTTATCACTCTCAATATCAAATGTTAATGATTTATACAGTTTTTGCATTGTTCATGTTACTGTGATACACACTTGTCAAGAATAAAGGGTTTTGAAAGATAAAATATTATTACCAACAAGTTGTTTTGCATATCAACTTACATTTAATATTCCAGCTCCAATCCAGGCGGACAGGAGAAGAGCAAGGTGGTTTTCAACAAGATTAGGCCTGAAAGTCAAACAACTGGTTTATGAAACATTACATGACATTGGAAATATGCACAATGACTTTAGGTCAATTCAAGTGGAGAAGGGGGTGAAGTTTTGGGTGAAAAAAAAACTATAATCAAAGGCTGGGAATGGGGCACAAATTCAGCCCCAAAACACTACTTGTCGTATTGAGAACATCAAACATTTCAATAAACCCATATAAAATATCAGAAATTTTAGAAAAGGCTATTATCATACAATATACCTTATTGTTGCAATGTTAGGCAGGACTGACTTTGCTTCATTCGCCACAAATCCTTCTGTTATATGCCAGCTTTCTATCATCTTCGATGGGTCTGAATGTAAATATTTCAGGAATAAACAACTGGCCACTGAAATAGATGATTAAAATAACACGAGTTTTCTGCTGCAGGATTTGATTGATACTGTTACATATTGTAGGGTTACTGATAAGAATATTACACAGTATGGAAATATATGGCATTCATTCTCCTACAACACATACATTTTTTATTTGACACAAATATGACATATTTCACTATTTATTAGCTTTTCTTTCACTGTTGGCCCAATTGCCTGATATTTTTTCGTGTTAAATTTTACTATTGTTTAATTCAGGGACTTTTGTTCACATGTATTTCCCTATTGACCAATAGGTGGCTACCCTAGATTACTTTGCATATATTTGACATTTGTGGAAACTTTCTATGAAGTGTGCTGTTTTTTACCAATACTTAAGAGGGCCTGTGTGAAGTCACTGGTGGAGTCGGGCAAGTTGATCCTGAACAGCTCGTATACCAGCTCCAGCAATGCATGCTGCATAAAAACAAGAAGAAAAATATTCATCCCAACAACAAGTCACATGTAAATGAATGTTATAATATGGGAAATCCTGATGAGAATTAGTTAATATATATCAATATGTTAAGTCTATTACAAACTCCTATTTGTTAACAAAATGGAAATACAAACGCAACATAGAACAAAACATTTAAATTACAGAAGATTCATTAATACATAATTCTGTCTATGTAATTATTGTTATAAAATTAACATAAAAAAGATTATCAATAAAATAATACTACAAATGATGGTATTAGCCACAATGGATTGAATCAGACACATGCAAATGTCAATAAAATTGAATATGTTGGGGCTGTTCCAGGAAAAAAGGTCATATGGGGGCGGAACGCCAGTCCAAAAATGGGGTACTACAAAAACAATTTTTTTCAAGTCATTGATAATCCGTTTTATCCCTTCTATCACCCCCTACTCACCGAATTTTAATACATCGGCGTTCCACACCCTCATCACCTTTTTTCATGGAACAGGTTTTATATTTAAACATACTCTTATTTCTGTGAAAGGAAGGTACAAGATGCCTATAAGTGACTGTATTCCAGCACCGTCCGGCCTACAAAACCGGATGATCCCTGGCCAGGATCTCATCACCGTGACAACAGCCATCCTGCTGGCAGCAAAGCGGGTCTCTAGATCCTCAACGAGGCTAGAAAACAGTGATTGGATAATGATAATATTGCCATGGCTGTCTGGCTAATGCAGTGAGTGGCACATTTCCTACTAACTAGTAGGTACCGGTAGGTGATCACCATACCGAACATGTGTCATTATTTTTGGGTATACCAATTTTTCTTCCAACACACAACCATTTCAAAATAACAAAATATTTCAGTAAAATTTAATAGCTAAAAAATTGCAGTTATAATTCAGAATTAAATGTACATTTTGCTCTGTTTGACAATGCAATCAGGCAGGGGTCAAAGGACACCCCTCAGGTCCAAACAGAATGCAAGTGAAGCATAAAAGGACCTTGTAAACTACGAAATACCAGAAAGGAGATGGTGAGTTTGATCTCTACTCTGGAAGTGTTTGAAGGATCTTTCTAAACAAGAAGGACACGATGACCCTAGGTCGCTCGCCTGAGATTAAGGCATCATAATGGCTAATAACAAGAGGGCAAAATGGCACTAAACCCCTTACCTGAGTATAAAGATCTGGGCCAAGCAGTTTCAGAAGTTTTTTTAGTCTATATAAACCATGTGTCCCACAGGGCGTAGCCACTTTCTATCCCAGGGGCATAATTTGAACACTATTTGTAGTGGACCACTATCTAATGTTACCTACCGAATATGAAACCACTGTGCCTTGTGGTTTCAGGAGAAGATTTTTAAAGTCATTCTGCAATTTGAATGTATATAAACCATGTGACCCCCGGGGGTGGCCAATTTTTACCCCAGGGACATAATTTGAACAATCTTTGTAGAGGAACACTCCACAATGTTTCATGCAAAATATAAAACCTCTAGTTTCTTACAGTTTCAACAAGGAAGATTTTTAAGCCCACTTGCCATATAAGTCTATATAAATCATGTGACGCTCCAGGTAATGGCCACTTTTTACCGAGGGGCATAATTAGAACAATCTTTGTAGAGGACCATTATACAATGTTACATTTCAAATACGAAAACACTGCGGTTTCAGAGGAGATTTTAAAGTCATTTTGCTATTTAAGTCTATATAAACAATGTGACCCCCAGGGCAGGGCCAGTTTTGACCCTTGGAACATCATTTGAATAATATTTGAAGAGGACCAATATACAATGTTATATACCAAATACAAAACCTCTTGGCCTCGCGGTTTCAGTGGAGAAGATTTCTAAAGTCATTTTGCTATTTAACTTTTAAGTCTATATAAACCATGTGACCCCCCTGGGTGTGGCCAGTTTTGACCCCAGGGGCATCATTTGAACAATCTTTGTAGGGGACCACTATACAATGTTACACACCAAATATGAAACCTCTGGGCCTTGTGGTTTCAATGGAGAAGATTTTTTAAAAGTAATTTTGCTATTTAAGTCTATATAAACCACGTGACCCCCGGGGTGTGACCAGTTTGACCCCAGTGGCATCATTTGAACAATCTTTGTAGAGGACCACTATACAATGTCATATACCAAATATGAAACCTCTAGGCCTTGCAGTTTCAGAGGAGAAGATTTTTAAAGTCATTTTGTTATTGAAGTCCATTTAGACCACGTTAGCCCTGGGGTGTGGCCAGTTTTTACCCCAGGAGCATCATTTGAACAATCTTTGTAGAGGACCACTATACAATGTTACATACCAAATATGAAACATCTGGGCCTTGTGGTTTCAGAGGAGAAGATTTTTAAAGTCATTTTGCTATTTACATTTATATTAACCATGTGAGCCCCAGGGTGTGGGCAGTTTTGACCCCAGGGGCATCATTTGAAAATCTTTGTAGAGGACCACTATACAATGTTACATACCAAATATGAAACCTCTGGGTCTTTCGGTTTTAGAGGAGATTTTAAAAGTCATTGATCTATTTAAGTCAATATAAGCCATGTGATCCCCAGGGTGTTGCCAGTTTTGATCCCAGGGGCATGATTTGAACAATCTTTGTAGAGGACCATTATTCAATGTCACATACCAAATATGAAACCTCTGGGCCTTGCGGTTTCAGAGGAGAAGATTTTTAAAGTCATTTTGCTATTTAAGTCTATATAAATCATGTGACCCCCGGGGTGCGGCCAGTTTTGACCCCAGGGGCATCATTTGAACAACATTTGTAGAGAACCACTATACAATCTTAAATACCAAATATGAAACCTCTAGGCCTTGCGGTTTCTGAGAAGATTTTTAAAGTCATTTTGCTTTATAAACCATGTGACCCCCGGGGTGTGGTCAGTTTTTACCCCAGGGGTATCATTTGAACAATCTTTTTAGAGAACCACTAGAGGATGTTACATATCAAATATGAAAGCTCTGAGCCTTGCAGTTTCATAGAAGTTTTAAAGTTTTTAAAGTTTACACTTTAAAATCTATTTTTAGCTCTAGTGACCTACATATGCTGCGGACCGGAAAGATTTCTTTATAAGAGGTCAATACAAGGATCATTCCGGTGAAGATTGGTGAAAATCTGCAAAGTGGTTTAGGAGGAGATGCTGTTTGAATGAAAAGTTGACGACGCACGCACGCAATCGCACACGCACGCACGACAGACAACCGGCGATCACAAAAGCTCACCATGAGCACTTTGTGCTCAGGTGAGCTAAAAAGACACCAAGTTCTGGATCTACCCAGGAAATAGAATCAAAAGTGTCTCAATAAGCCTCAGGCTTTCCAAACAATAAAGGTACAATAAATATTAGTCAAAACTACAACATACATACATTTTGTAACAAAAGCTCAGATAAGCTGTACATGTTGGGTTGGAATAACTCTGAATTCACAGAAGTGCACTTACTACAAGCATGACTAGCACAGCTAAACATGTCATAGAAACATTTTTACTTATGCAGCCATGGTCAGAAGATGTGTTTTACTTACTTGATTTGATCATTAGTATCCCCACTGTAACTAAAATGGCAGTCCGTGAATGGTGCAATCAGTTGCTGTAATGAGAAGGGGCATATCTATATGTTGGAACAATTTTGATCTGATGAATATATAGAGAATGAAAATTTTTAAATAGTTTAAATTTAATGCCAGAAAATAAAAATACATTTAAAAAAAAATTTGTATATATGTTAAAACTAAACATAAGGCTTAAAAAAAAGTTGTTGGTTTCAGCGCCCCCCCCCCACCTTATTTTGTCATGACCCTAAAAGTTTTTGTGTCTATCAATCATTAACTGCTTCTGATTATCGGGAAAAAAGAGCAGTTTCAGGGCATAACCATGAAGGCGACGTGGGCGATAACTTCGCCCTGGAGCTATTGACATCGCCCATGAATTTCATCAAGGAGAAGTCCACTTCACCGTCTGTTTTAAACTTCGCATAGTAAGAATAATCAATCAAACAACAGTCATAAAAGCTCTGAAGTCAAGAGAACGTAATCAAAGTAAATTTAAAAATGCACATTCAGGCCTTTTTCTGACCGTTTTGGGAATAAGTACCTTGGTTAAATTGGGAAATTCACGATGCGAAATTTTCAAAATTGGGAAAAATTCATATCGCTAAATCGTAAGTATAATGAAGAAATTTACAGTTGTTAATCAGTAAATAAGAATTTAACAGCACTAATAATTTTAATTTAAACTCTTGTGATAAATACCTAAGCAAGCTATGCAACCAAGAGTTTGTAATGCATGTCTCATTTTCTATAAGTATGTGTGTATTTCTAAAAAAGCATCACCAAATCTGACCAACTTCACCAAAATAAAATTGTGGGATCTACTGTCTACATGATTTATTTTTAATGACGTGTTAACAAAAATCGTGTAGTGTTTACACTAAGTAGGTCGCGAAAATATGTGATAACTTGAAAAGCAATTTTTACCTCCTTATATTTATATCCTTCCATTAACTGACACATCCACATGTGTAAATAACAAAATATTTGTCCATAATTCATGTTAAATTTCATCATGATAGAGGACAAAAAAATAGTTTTTCTTTTTGTTACCCATTTATTAGCTATTAGAGTGTACTCCCATTATAAACAATGTCAACGATAAAATTAGAGGATATCCAAATGTAAAGCCAGTGTGAAAAAATCGGCTATAAAGTATTGAAAAATTGTATTTTCACTTTCAATTAAAAAAAAACAGATTTTTTACAATTGGGAATTTTTGGGTCGGAATTGGGAAAAATTATGCATATTTGGCATTGGGAACGGGTCCGACTATCGGACCCGTGAGAGAGCAGTAGAAAAAGGCCTGACATTATTACCTGATACGCAAAACACATATCAATCCATACTAGATGTAAATATTCATGTTAATATCTAATCATTTCCCCATTTGCATTTTAATTCCAAGAGGTGTATTTCATCACCCCATTTAAATATCCATTTTTTTCAATGCAATAACACAACTGTCAGATTTTTTCACACCCTTTACATTTCAAAAGTGCTTGCATTGTTCAGGTACAGTGGTTATGATTGATGCTTTCTTTATTGACCACGTGCTAATCGTGTTACATGCTTAGTGCTACAAACTGCTAGACAATGGCCCCAGCTCGGCAGTCACATCAAAGACTTTTTTGAAGTCAAACCAACACCGTTGCTATTAGCTGTTGCTAACGGCTTGCAGATTTAAAAGCCCAATCTAAGTGATGACATCACGCTGTCACTCTTCTTAGATTTAACATGTGTTATTATTAATGACTGGTGTTTTTAACAGATTTTATTGTTTGTTCAAATTGGATATATAATTGCAAGGTAATTTTAACGAAGTGTTTTATTGATAATAAAAAAGAATTAATAACGAACAAAATATAAAATTTGTCCCTAGGCTGAGCCCTGAGTTTTCGCTTTTATTATAAGTTTCTTGCCAGAAATCTCTTTCTATGACCTTATTTATAGTTAAGGTACAGTTTCTTTGTTGGGAGGCGTTTAAACATTTTACATGCAGTCCAATTTACTCAAACTGTGCGGTGAATATACGGCGAAGAAGAAACGTTAAAGAAAAAAAGGTTATATTTTACCTCTCCTTCTAGATTTTTTTGGAGATTTAAGCACAAACCAACCATTATTTTTTTTGGCCCAAGTGCATTTTTTAAAAACAACCAAGGCCTTTTGAAAAGTTTCCAACAGAATAATTATTGTACATATTAAATAGTATTTTCAATTATATATATACCAACCTCTAGGTCTGTGTTACAATGTATATAGAGCCTTGTGGCTGGGTAATTCACACACATTTATATATATATATATACCAAGCTCTAGGTCTGTGTTACAATGTATATAGTGCCTCATGGCTGGGTAATTCACACACATATAAATATATATATATATACCAACCTCTAGGTCTGTGTTACAATGTATATAGAGCCTCATGGCTGGGTAATTCACACACATATATATCTATATATATATACCAACCTCTAGGTCTGTGTTACAATGTATATAGAGCCTCATGGCTGGGTAATTCACACACACACATACCAACCTCTAGGTCAGTGTTACAATGTATATAGAGCCTTGTGGCTGGGTAATTCACACACATATATATATATATATACCAACCTCTAGGTCTGTGTTACAATGTATATAGAGCCTTGTGGCTGGGTAATTCACACACATATATATATATATATACCAACCTCTAGGTCTGTGTTACAATGTATATAGAGCCTTGTGGCTGGGTAATTCACAAGATGAAGAATGGTTGCCACGAGTGATTCGTTGATTCTCGGGTAGTTTGGACAGTCCAGTATTTTCCGTAGCAGCATGCTGATCCCTCCACACTGTGACACAAGCTCTGGGTTGGCATAGGCTATAAAAAGAATAATATGTGTGTTTAGTAATTAAAAGAAGACTTGAGAAATATATTTTGCATCAATAAAAATGAGAGTACTGAAATTAAAAAAAATAAACAATCAGTAAAACTTGAAGGTAATTTTACTTAAATATAGTCAAACTTTCATCTGGACATAATTATACATTATTTATTCTCCTAACAAGCCTGATGAACAACTGCAACATTAATAAAATATTTTTATCGCAGTACATTGTAAATAAACTTAGAAAATCATCTATGAAATGGGTCTTGTTAATATTTATTGAAATGTAAAGAATATTTGTAACATAATAGTTGCTAACAAATATTCAGGCCTCAACCTGGCCAAAATTTACGCTCTGACATTTTTATTTGAAATCCTTCTTAATTCACACAATGGTATTTTATATAGTTGAAAAAAAAAACAACGCTATTTATGTAGCCAAATCTTACATTTGTATCAGCTGGCTAATGTGGCGAACAGCACAGGTAGCCCTGATTATAAAATTTACTATAAATTTCATCAAAATTATCAAATATTACTGTATTTCAAATGAGTATCAATCACAAATCTAGCATACTCAGTTCACAGAGGCAGGCCAGGGAGGCCCCAACCATCCTGTCTCTCTCGGTTCCCCCATCGCTGCCTATGGCCACCAGAGGATTGAGTAGCGAGCGTGGAACCCAGCCGGGAACCAATGACACCAGGTGGCGCACAAACTTCTGTGCATGGACTCGCTCGATCTCATTGTCCAAGTAAAGATCTAACGCTCTGAAAATATAACATTTAAGAAACCCAGTGTTATCTTGGCATTTAAATTTCAATATAAGAATTATAAAATCGCTGTGTACATAAAGGCCCATAAGAGCTTAAAATGTTTACAACTTATCAAAGTGATGCATCTCAATATCAGGATATGCCATTAAATTATAATTTTTATCATTAGACTAAATCAATCATTCTCACTTCAATTATCATAACACTAAATCTTACTCACACAATGATGCATCAAAATAATTAGATTTATTTTGCAACATACCGTGAACATCTTCTGATGCAGGAATTTCTGTAGATTTTGGAAACCAGGAGTCAAATGACCCTTGGCTTGAAAGGGTTAATAACTTTACAAAAATAAACACAATAATTATTATAAAAAGATTATTTTCTAGTGCTTTTGAAGTTAGCTTATGGTAAACAAGTGTATCAAAATGATGCAAGGCACATTATAGTCAAAAATGAGAAAATTCCAATTTGCTTGCATCATAAAGCAGGATTCTACGTCAATTGAAATCCCTGTGATGTAAAATTCTGACTGCTGTTAATACTTTCGAGCTTGAACACTTCAATATATAACTGCTACTTAGCGCATTGATCATATCGAAACACAGGAAATACGAGAATGCTAGATGTTTACTAAAATGTACAGCAAAGTACCTGGCAACTAAATAGTCTATATGTAAATTGAGAAGAATTTGAAGAGAGCTCTCATCCGTGACTAAGTGGCGAATAACACGCAACGTTCCTGCTCTCACTTCCTTCGGTGCATGGAGTAGATTCACACTTAAACTGAAAACAGTTTACACAAGTAGATCAAGACATTTCCACCAACAAACACTTAACTAACACAACTAACTCAAAATAATTTGACTGATATGTTTACTCACAATGTGCCAGGATAACTTTTTACAGTGCACCTCTCAAAAAATATTAAATACACAGTACTTCCTGACATCCAATATTTGAAAGATAAAAATTTGTCATATCTTTTACGTTAAAAAAGTTAAAACAGACATATTTAAGATATGAAATGAGCTAAGAAATCCTTTAAATGAGATAACAAGACATTTTACAAGAAGTAACTATGAAGTTCTTTTCACAGAATCAGTGATTTTTTTTTTCAATTTTTACAACTACCTGTGCCTTTGAACTATGGGAATTTTAGCGCGACAAACCTCAAAATGGGGAAACTAGTAAAAGTTTTTTATACATGGTATCAGTCATTTTAAGCTATGTATTTTGCTTATAAACTCAGACGCGAGTTATTCACGGTAGTACTACTGTTTTATCGATGTCTCGAAAACACTGATTTTTAGTTGCAACCTAATAGTGTGTGTAAAAAAGCAATAAAAGTCGTCAACTTCTTACTGAAATAACAACCCAGCTTGATGAGAAATTTTTTGTTATTTTGGGGGAAAAATTTGTTCATTTTAGGGGTAAAATGGAGTTTATTGCCAAGGGGAAACTGCCTTTATTCGGCAGTAAAAATAGCCAAACAAAAAATTACTGCAGAATATATACTTACCATATAAATATACTTCTAAGTGGCAGTCCCAAATTGTCTGCCTTGCCACAACGCACAATAAGTTTCACAAAGGCATTTAAATAACCCAGCTTCTTTGCCTTTGAAAATGAAGATTGCTTGATTACATGGGCAAGAATTTCTTTGACATTTTCAACTGGATCTGAAATTCAGTTTTGAAATACTGTTAACTCACAATATGAAAAAGATATTGAGAGGTGTTGAGTAGTTTCATGATTTTAAATTACCCCTTAAGCACTAAGTGATAATTTCTTAACTTTGTCATCATGGAGTGTCAGAGTTTCTCAAAATATTCCCAACACACTTCCTAAGATGATGTACCCACTTACTATATGTGTACAAAATAGAATTGCTGAGGATTACCCCTTAAGCACTAAGTGTTTGCCTGAGGGGCAGTCGTAAAGTTCCCGGACTACTCGCATAAAAGTCACGATTGTTATCATAGGTAGATACAGTTCATATGGTCTGAAAGAAGAATTCTTTCTGATCAAAAGCTGTAATTTTCATCCTTTTGTATTATTATTATACATGGAACAAAAACATTTTACAAATACGACATATCACACGTGTATGGAGCACTTTGACGTCATTACAAAGCGTCATCGTGATAATTTCTTAACTTTGTCATCATGGACTGTCAGAGTTTCTCAAAATATTCCCAACACACATCCTAAGATGATGTACCCACTGACTATATGTGTACAAAATAGAATTGCTGAGGATATGAGCGCAGAGTTGATCAAACTGCATACTTAAGATCCTCCTCACTCTCAAACAGTATTCAAGACAGAATCTCTGTAAGGCTGCTCCGTCGTCGGTCGCCAGGTTCGTGAATCATCGGATGTATACTCCTGCCCCCTTCACTGAAACGCCGGTGACACTCAAACAAAATTTGTCGGTAACAATTAAAAGCCTCTCCTTTCTTCAAAGTAAATATCCACGATTCTGTAGGTGTACTGCCTCCTTCACACAAAACTTGATTACTGGACGTTGTTCCGTACGCTAAATTGACGTCGTCATTTTGTTGTTTGACAGTTTTAGGTGCCTTTCAATTTTCTTTTGTCATTTACTTAAATTTTGTGTTTTTTTATGCTGATTTTTGCACAGTGTTTGCATTTGAAGTTAATATGACGTCATGTAAAATATGGCAACATTTGGTGCTCAAATAAAAATCAGCCAATATATTAACACTGTCAAATAATATTCAGAATGATAATTTTGTGCTCCATACATCGTTTATTATGTTGATATAACAGTTTAAATAATAAAGATACTTAAAGATATTTTAAATGATTCTTTGTATACACGTTACAAATAGTCTAATAATGAATCGTATACAATTTTATCATTGTTGGACGTAAGATACAGTCATACACGAAAATTCAAAGGAGTCCGGGAAAAAATTTATGACTGCCCCTCGTATAACAAAAATGGTAAGATTTGCAAGTATAAAAAATGAGCCACAGGTGTTTGCCACGTCTCACAACATAATTATTTTATTATTTCTGGCTTAAATTCTAGGAGATATTATTTTGTTTTTATTTTTCCAACAGGACAGTAAATGCCATTTCATTACTGATTTTCACTGGCTACTCTGATTTATTAAACCAAACTAAAACAAGAACTGTGACAAATCTCTGTAGTGTTTAAATTGGCCAAAACACCATTATATCCCGGAGGAAAGTTTTAACGCTTCCCGCCATTTATAGTTTTCTTTGCATTAAAAGGATATAAAAATGTGGGAAATTTTTTTAACAAGAGGGCCATCATGGCCCTAGATCGCTCACCTGATATCTATGTATGAAGTTTCATTAAAATATCTCAATCCGTTCTCAAGTTATTGAGCAAAAACTGTTTTCTATTTTTAGTAACAGTGACCTTGACCGCACCCACCACATACGTAAAGCAAGGTCTCGATATAAGGTATTTTTTAATTGGCCAAAACACCATGATATCCCGGAGGAAAGTTTTAACGCTTCCCACCATTTATAGTTTTCTTTGCATTAAAAGGATATAAAAAATGTGGGAATTTTTTTAACAAGAGGGCCATCATGGTCCTAAGTCGCTCACCTGATAACTATGTATGAAGTGTCATTAAAATATCGCAATGCGTTCTCAAGTTATTGAGCAGAACCCGTTTTTCTATTTTCAGTAACGGTTACCTTGACCCCATCCACTCCATATGCAATCCCAAGCAATGTCTCAATATAAGGTACTTATGTATTAAGTTTCATTAAAATAGCTCAATGCGTTTTCAAGATATTTAGTGGAAACCATTTTTATATTTTTAATAACGGTGACCTTGACCTTGACCCCACCCATCCCATATGCAATCCCAAGCAATGTCTCGATATAAGGTACTTAAGAATTTGGTTTCATTAAAATAGCTCAATGCATTCTCAAGATATTTAGTGGAAACCATTTTTCTATTTTTAATAACGGTGACCTTGACCCCACCCATCCATATGCAATCCCAGTCAAGGTCTCGATATAATGCTTTAACCAAATATGAAACCTCTGGGCCTTTTGGTTTCAGAGAAGAATTTTTAAATCATTTTTCCATTTATGTCTATATAAACCATGTGAGCCCCGGGGTGTGGCCAGTTTTGACCCCATCGGCATCATTTGAACAAACTTTGTAGAGGACCACTATACATTACATATCAAATATGAAACCTCTGGGCCTTGCGATTTCAGGAAAGAAGATTTTTAAAGTCATTTTGCTATTGAAGTCTATTTAAACATTGTGACCCCTGGGATGTGGCCAGTTTTGACCCCAGGGGCATCATTTGAACAATCTTTATAGAGGAGCCCTATACAATGCTACATACCAAATATGAAACCTCTAGGCCTTGCGGTTTCAGAGAAGAAGATTTTTAAAGTCATTTGCTATTTAAGTCATTATAAACCATATGAGCCCCAGGTTGTGGCCAGCTTTGACCCCAGGGGCATCATTTGAACAATCTTTGTAGAGGACCACTTTAAAATGTTACATACCTAATATGAAACCTCTAGGCCATGCAGTTTCAGAGAAGATTTTTAAAGTCATTTTGCTATTTAAGTCTATATAAACCATGTCAGCCCCAGGGTGTGGCCAGTTTTGACCCCAGGGGCATCATTTGAACAATTTTTGTAGAGGACCACTATACAATGTTACATACCAAATATGAAACCTCCGGGCCTTGCGGTTTCAGAGATTTTTAAAGTCATTTTGCTATTCAAGTCCATGTGACCCCTGAAGTGTGGCAAGTTTTGACCCAAGGGGCACCATTTGAACAATCTTTGTTGAGGACCACTTTACGACTTTACATTCAAATATGAAACCTCCGGGCCTTGCGGTTTCAGGAAAAGATATTTAAAGTCATTTTGCTATTGAAGTTTATATAAACTATGTGACCCCCGGGGTGTGGCCAGTTTTGACCCCAGGGGCATCATTTGAACAATCTTTGTAGAGGACCACTATAAAATGTTACATACCAAATATGAAACCTCTAGGCCCTGCGGTTTCAGAGAAGATTTTTAAAGTCATTTGCTAATGAAGTCTATATAAACCATGTGAGCCCCAGGGTGTGGCCAGTTTTGACCCCAGGGGCATCAATTGAACAATCTTTGTAGAGGACCACTATACAATGTAACATACCGAATATGAAACCTCTGGGCCTTGCGGTTTCAGTGAAGAAGATTTTTAAAGTCATTTTGCTATTCAAGTCTATATAAACATTGTGACCCCCGGGGTGTGGCCAGTTTTGACCCCAGGGGCATCATTTGAACAATCTTTGTAGAGGACCACTATAAAATGCTATATACCTAATATGAAACCTCTAGGCCTTGCAGTTTCAGAGAAGAAGATTTTTAAAGTCATTTTGCTATTTAAGTCTATATAAACCATGTGAGCCCCAGGGTGTGGCCAGTTTTGACACCAGGGGCATCATTTGAACAATCTTTGTAGAGGACCACTATACAATGTTACATACCAAATACGAAACCTCTGGGCCTTGCGGTTTCAGAGATTTGTAAAGTCATTTTGCTATTCAAGTCTATATAAACCATGTGACCCCCGGGGTGTGGTCAGTTTTTATCCCAGGGGCATCATTTGAACAATATTTGTAGAGGACCACTATACGATGTTACATACCAAATATGAAACCTCTGGGCCTTGCGGTTTCAGAGGAGATGATTTTTAAAGTCATTTTGCTATTTAAGTCAATATAAATCATGTCACCCCCGGGGTGCGGCCAGTTTTGACCCCAGGGGCATCATTTGAACAATATTTGTAGAGAACCACTATACAATCTTAAATACCAAATATGAAACCTCTAGGCCTTGCGGTTTCTGAGAAGATTTTTAAAGTCATTTTGCTATACAAGGCCAGTTTTGACCCCAGGGGCATCATTTGAACAAAATTTTTAGAGGACCACTAGAGGATGTCACATGTCAAATATGAAAGCTCCAAGCCTTGTGAATTCAGAGAAGAGAATTTTTAAAGTTTTCAGTTTTTAAATCTATTTTTAGCTCTGGTGACCTACATATGCAGCGGACCGGATCGATTTGAACAATTTTGAAAGAGGGTCACCCAAGGATCATTCCTGTGAAGTTTGGTGAAAATCTGCCCAGTAGTTTAGGAGGAGGTGTTCTTTGAATGAAAAAATGTTGACACACGACACAGGCGATCCTAAAAGCTCACCATGAGCACATTGGTACCATAAGAACATTACACACGGCACTGTTGACTTATTATGTTAACAGCTTTGTTATTTGAATAATAGCAATGATAATACATAACAACATTGGAAATTTTACATGCAAATGGCAGAAAACTTTTTTTTTTTAATTATGTTTGTCAAAACTTAGTCCCTAATTGCCTCGCATCCTGGGCAAAATGGAATCTATTAGAACGAATTCGGTATTTACCGGTAATAGTTTTCTTGAAATATAACAGGTTTGCAAGAACTAAATATTTTTAACAGGGTGTTCCCCTGGATTTTGTTCAGGCGCCCCGGTCCCGAAAGGGGTGAATTAGGGAGGGGTATAGGTTAGAAAGGGGTATGTCCAGTGCGCATCATATTCGCAGAGTGACGTCATGTTCAAACACACTATTCTTGTTGTTCTCTAATTTATAGGTTACACTTGATCTACTTACGGAGCCTCTTTTTTTTTGTTAATTATGTTCATATGGGCATGTGTTTATTGTTTTAACAATGTTTTAATCATTACAACTATTGAACTTTGTACTGATTAGATAATTGGTGAATTGTAAAGATCTTAATACAATTACGATGTATATTATATGGTACATGTTTTGTTCTTGCATAAACAGTGGACAAATTTCCTATGCGCGTCAAATGTTAAGACCTGTATTTAGTAAAGCACATGGTCGGTACACGCACGCTTTCCATGCGTGGAACGTGACGTCATGGTTGTAAGAAGACATTTCGCGCTCTTTGTAGAAAACATGGGTTTAACGTGGCATAGATGTACATAAACAATACAGTTAGTGTTTAGGAAACTACAACAGTAACACTGGATACGCTTTTCCGATTACGATTTCATATTAGCATAATTCTGAATGATTTTTCGCAGCTATTTGTGTGTGGATACATGTCTATTGCGCCCATTGGTAAATCAGAATGTCATTCCAAAGTAAAGATAAACTGAGGGTTTCTATTGGCTTGCTTTCATTTGACTGCGTGAAGAAACTCTGCCTACAGGGCGGTGCTTCACGGTGATTGATTGCGGTTAAAATTTTCGGCAAAGTGACGCTCGCTTTGATCCTTCACCGACTTGATTGAGTGGGTGTACATGTTTCTCGAGTGAAAAATGGCAGGAATTGTCGGTCTTTTGCAGTCAACACAGCTAACTAATTGATAAAATATATGTGTCCCCGGCGATGTTTATAAGCGCAACACCAATTTTAGGCGCCCCGGATATGTTCAAGTTAAAATTTAAGCGCCCCAGCACCGGGGTGCCAAAACGGCCTGGGGAAGACACTGTAACAATCCTGTAACTGCAATTGTTTTCTTTTTTGAGGCATTTTGTATTTTAAACAAATATATCATTTTAGTGTTATTTTTATGTACAATGCTGTCTGGTAATCTTGCGCAGTTAAGCATCAATTGCGTAATAAACATCAGACTGAAAAAGCATAGCAATGGAATTTTTTACTGAAGAAACAGCAGTCTGCATTGAATTTAGAAACACAAAAATATCTCATATATTCAGCAAAGAACTATTCTAATCCAAATCAAAACAGACATAAACTTGTGCCATTGAAAAAAAATTCCAGTGTCTAGTAATCTTAAGTAAGCACATTTTGAGAGCTGTTGGAGGACAGCACGCCTGCCTTTTCAGAGTTACTGGCATTTTTTTTCTAAAACAAGAATTGTGGAAATTCCACGAAAACCCAATTTTTCGAACGAAATGCATTAAAGTCAGCACATCAATAAACTTTTTAGTAATGGTGAACTTGACCTTGACCCCACCAACCCCATATGCAGTCCCAAGCGAGGTTTCAATATATCTATTTATTAAGTTTCATTAAAAATCTTAATGTCTTCACAAGCTGTTGAGCGTAAACTGTTTGTCTGTTTTAAGTAACGGTGACCATGACAACACCCACCCCCTATGCAATCCCAAGCGAGGTCTAGATATAAGATATCAGTGTATTAAGTTTTATTAATATATCTAAATAAATTCTCAAGCTATTGAGCGGAATTGTTGTTTTTTTCGTAACCGTGACCTCGATCTTGACCCCAACCACCTTACATGCAATCAATCCCAAGCGAAGTAACAGTGACCTTGACCTCATCCACCCCATATGAATTCCCAAAAGAGGTCTTGATATAAGGTATCTATGTATTAAGTTTCATTAAAATATCTCAATGCATTATAAAGTTATTGAGCAAAAACCGTTTTTCTGTTTTTAGTAACAGCGACCTTGACCCCACCCACCCCATATGCAATCCCAAGCGAGGACTAGATACAAGATATCAATGTATGAAGTTTTATTAAAATATCTCAATGTGTTCTCAAGCTATTGAGCAGAAACCATTTTTTATTTTTAGTAACGGTGACCTTGATCTTGACCCCACCCACCCTATATGCAATCCCAAGCGAGGTAACAGTGACCTTGACCCCACACACCCCATATGCAATCCCAAGAAAGGTCTCGATATAAGGTATATATTTATAAAGTTTCATTAAAATATCTCAATGCGTTCTCAAGTTATTGAGCGGAAACCGTTTTTCTATTTTAGTGACAGTGACCGTGACCCTATGTGCAATCCCAAGAGAGGTCTCGATATAAGATATGTCTGTATTCAGTTTCATAAAATATCTCAATGGGTTCTCAAGTTATTGAGTGGAAACCATTTTCTATTTTTAGTAACAGTGACCTTGACCCCACCTACCCATATGCAATCCCAAGCGAGGTCTCGATATAAGTTATGTATGTATAAAGTTTCATTAAAATATTTCAATGCGTTCTCAAGTTATTGAGCAAAAACCGTTTTCTATTATTAGTATGTGACCTTGACCCCACTCACCCCATATGCAATTCCAAGCGAGGTCTTGATATAACGTATCTACATATTAAATTTCATTAAAATATCATTAAAATATCTAAACGCGTTTCAAGTTATTGAGCGGAAACTGTTTTTCTGTTCTTAGTAACAGTGACCTTGACCCTCCCACCCCATATGCAATCCCACGTGAGGTCTTGATATAAGGTATGTATGTATTAAGTTCTATTAAAATATCTCAATACGTTCTCAATTTATTGAGCGGAAACCGTTTTTCTATTTTTAGTAACAGTGACCTTGACCTAGACCCCACCTACCCCATATGCAATTCCAACCCCGGTCTCACTATAAGGTATCTATGTTTGAAGTTTCATTACAATAGCTTAATCTGTTCTCGAGTAAGAGAGCGGAAACGAAAAGTTGAGATACTAGCTTACCGAAAAACTTTAACCTGTCCAAATAGCTTATATGTAAAATTTCTAAGTGTAAAAAGGCCCATAATTTTAACAAATTTCAAATTTGAATTAACACACTCAGCCTATAGGTTCATTTTAATGTGGGGAATAAATGTGTTTAAGTTTGAATGAAATCCCTCAAGCCATTCCTGAGAAACTAGCTTCCCGAAAAACTTTAACCTAACTTAGACGCCGACGCGAGTACAATAGCTTGCCTTTTCTTCGAAAAGTTTACATAACAAAATATACACATGAAAGTTGCAGAATAATATTTTTACTTGGAAAAGTGACATTTACTTGCGGACAAGTAGATTTTTGCAATTAACTTGTCCGTGAACAAGTGAATAATTTGGATATTTCCACACCCCTGACATTAAAACAGGTCATTGAAATGTCAAGCTGAAATTAAAAATAGGTAATAAGTATTTCAATTGTTAAATTATGTTACAGAGTCAATTTATCTAAACTACAGAAACAAAATTTGATCACCTTTATATCTTAATGAAAAGAAAAGAGAATTATGCACACATTAAAATTAACTTATTCTCTGCCTAAAAGCGACCATTTCAGGATACTTCGAAAAAGTACAAACCTCAACACTGACATTATCATCAATTCATGATCAGCGAACTATAGTATATTCATAAGTTTCCTGGAAACTTTAACTTCATTCTTACCTTTCTGAAAATCAAGTTGGACGTTGTCTTCGCCGCTTGGTCGTCTACCTAAATAACAACACAAATATATCATAAGTTAATTAAAAACAGTTTGTGAGTATGAACACGACACATTAATCAGCAATATATTCTACCTAAAAATCGTCCACTTCGGAACCTTGATCCACTAACTTGACGGACGACAACAGGCGCCGCCATATTACCAAATGACAGTCGTATTACGTTTGTCGCAAAACACATTTTACAAGTTTCAGAAATAAAGTTATAGGCTATATTATTTGTCTTAATTTGCATAAGAAAAAGACAAAGTAGTTGAATTTTGGTCTAGAGTAGGTTTTTATCAATTGTCATTAACAAAACATCAGAAATTCAGTTTTACGGCTTAGCTATTGCTTTATGACATCAACATGTCTAACCCGGAAGTGTACGAGCCGGAGTTTGTAAAAATTGCTGAGAATCTCGCTGGTGCAGAAGGACCAGTCTTCGACAAAAGCGGAAACTTTTACATGGTTGCTCCCGAATGTGTTGACGCCGAAAATAAAGCTGCTGGAGAAGTACTGAAGGTGAATTTGGAAAATGGGCAGGTACGATTTAGGTTACATATCACTTGAAAGTTGAAGGTTTCAAAACACTATATATAACTTCCGTTTCGGTCTTGAACCCCAGTCAGTGGCTTAGTGGCAAGCACAGTGGTTGGCAAACTCGCTTCTCACCTAGGCTACCCATGTTCACTCCACACTAGGCGCATGTGATTTTGGTTGGTGGTCACCTACCAGACAGCTGCGGGGTTCCCAGGTTTCCGCCCACAGCACAAGACCAGGGGTGGGAAAATATCATTGTAAAAATCTGCTTGTCCACAAACAACAGTCACTTGCCTAAACAAAAATAGTTTATATTCCAGGCCTGCCAGATATATTTTTTCATTAAATTATAAATAAAACACAATTTGTCATTCAAATGTATATGGATATAATAATGTGATAATTAACTTCCAACTTAAACATAATTTTTACACCCTGAAAATGTACTTGGCCATGGACAAGTAGACAGGAAAAATCCATTTGTCCGACAGTAAAATTACCCACGTCGGACAAGCGGGCATAGGATTCCCACACTCCTGAAGACCACACCAAAATTACAAATATTTCAGTAAAAAATAAATATGTAGAAATTGCAGCTATGATTCAAAATTCATCCCAACTTTCGATGAGTCTAAATGTAAATTAGGCAGGGGTGTTGGGACACAGTGACACCCCAGGTACTCACTTAATGCAGCTTTGGCGTGGAAGGACCTCATAAACTTTGAGATACACACAATATGAGATTCTTAAATTCACACCCCAAACAATTTTACATGACTGTGTTTAAAAATAAATCACATGTTTTGATATGTAACTTCACGAACCTGGTAGTAGAATAAATATTATAAAATCATTGATAATAATAATAAATGAATTACTTCTATGTGTACAACTTGCTGCACATATTGTTCTAAATATGTGTTGAACCCTGTACAGACAGAGGTAGCTTGCCTCCCTAGAGATGGAGTTGATGGAGGAATTCCAGCAGGTTGCCAGTGTGACCAGGAAAACAACATCTGGATTGCAGACATGAGACTTGGACTTCTCTGTATGGATTCTGAATGGAACTACAAACAGGTAACTCCAAAGCTAAATATGTTATAGTATTTCAAACGCACCATTCATACATGTTTGTATAATGTGAGGTACCATCTGTGTGTGTTCTGGTGTTGTTGTTTTTTGTACTCAATGTGGGTATTTTCGAAACTCAGTTAATGTTAATTGTTTAGGGCTATGCAGTTAAATCACTCAGTACTCAATTGTTCGAAGAATGATGGGATTTTATATAATACTCAATTCTGGCAAAATCATTAACTGTTGAACAGTGTTGCTCTGACAATATATCCTTAGGATATAACAACTACAAATAATGTAAAAAAAAATCTGTACTTTTCAGATGTCCAGGTCAGACAGTACTGGTCGAATCATGCAGGGATGCAATGACTGTATCTTTGACTACGATGGAAATCTTTGGATTACAGCTCCAGCAGGAAACATTGCCCCAGCACCCTACACCAGATCATTCGAGGTACAATAAATTAATTTGAAATGTAATTTTACAAGATCGCCTGAGCCAGTATCCATAAAAACAAGTAATTTACTCATACAATTCCATAAAGTTTATTTTGTATTAAAAATGTTAATAGTTTATTGTGGTGAAAAATCAACATATATTTTACCATAATGAAATATATAGCCGTAATATTGATTTTCACATAGAAAATTTTAGTTGAGAGCATAAGATTTTCCTTAGAAGCTTTATTGGCATGGCTGTTAAACAGTACTTGATTTAGCAGCACATTATTGTACATATATTGTTTACAATTTCATGTGCT
This sequence comes from Congeria kusceri, assembly GCA_027627225.1. Classification (NCBI taxonomy): domain Eukaryota; kingdom Metazoa; phylum Mollusca; class Bivalvia; order Myida; family Dreissenidae; genus Congeria; species Congeria kusceri. The sequence continues at coordinate 49,439,993 of CM051032.1, read as the reverse complement.
AAATTAACTATGGAATTTCTTAATCTTATAGGAGCCATTTGGGTCCATATACTGCATGACGAAGGACAAAACCATGGTGTGTATCGATGGTGACCTTAAATTCCCCAATGGCATTGCTGTGCTTCACACACAGGAGGGTCGACCAAGTAAACTGATTGTTGCGGAAACCCCGGCCAAGCTTTTGTGGCAGTATGACATTCTTGGTCCTGGACAAGTTGGCAAGAGAAGTGTATGGGGAAAAATTCCAGGTGAACATTTCAGATTTTTGATGAATTCTTTATTGAATTTTTAGTGAAAACAAGGGCACATATGCATAAAGTTGCATAAAACATAAGAACCAGTAAACTAATAATTCTGTGAATATAGTTATTCATAATTAAATTAACTGAAAAGTATTATTGAAGTAACAATTTAACAATGACTTTTTTTGTGATCCAAATCAAGGCTAGAGGAATAAGTCCAAATGAGTCCCATTTGGGTAATAAAACAGGAATTTAAATCTAAGAATCCCTGAATACATGGTTAAGAAATCTCAGTTAATCCTAAAAAACAATCGCACATACATGTAGCTACTGCATACAGAGTCTTAGTCTGACTCTTCAGAGTTCACTCAAAATAAACAAATTGAACAATACGATTTTTACTAGGCAATCTTCCAGTTTTAGATATACTAAACTGAAAGGTGATTAAAAAGGTATTACAGTAAGGAAATTTTCCTTAATAAACATTTAAATATATTTCTACATTTCTATTTCACTGCAAAACGTAAACAACTAAATTTGGTATAATTGTTTCTGATTTAGATCATATGTATGTCAGCAAAAGATCCTGAGCAATATAATAACAAAAAATTTGTAGCTGGCAGAAATACTGTAAACTTGGCAGTTTGTAGAGACCATTGTTCTGTGCATTCTGGCACTATAACATGCACCCAGCCCCTTTTTGGGTCTCCGCCTTGCAGTCCCTATGGACCTGTCAAAACAGGAAAAGTGATACAACTTCTTAAGTTTTCACATTATGAGCAGATGTCAACCATTATTCAGACTCCCCTCCTAGTCACTTTTAACTGTACCAGGTGTTTCTTTTCCGATCCTAAGTCTTACCCCAAGCGTTCTATAGCTACAATCCTGACTTTCAGGTGACTGTCGAGGCCCTGATGGTATGGATTTTGATGAACATAACAATTTGCTTGTAGCCAACTTGAGAAGTGGCTTTATTGAGGTGTTTTTATGGGAAGGAGGACATCCCTTCATGAGGATAAAATGCCCCTTTCATAGCCCAAGCAATGTGCATTTTATACCTGGAACAAACACTGTGTTGGTAACAGAGCATGAGTTTCAACCCTCTGTACGCCGTTCTGTGACCCACCATTGCAGGAGACCACGAGGGTGGGCCAGATGGTATGGACTTCGATGCCGACAACAACTTACTGGTGGCCAACTGGGGGGCGGCCCACATCGAAGTATTTCCACCATCGGGCGGTGACCCGATCGCGCGAATTAAGTGCCCTTTCAGTAGACTCAGCAACCTGCACTTCCTACCTGGCACTAGCACTGTCTACGTTACAGAGCACGATTCACATGCACTGTGGAAGTTCGAGTGGAAAACCATTGGAAAGAAGCACTTTTGTGACCTATAACTCTTTCGGTTAATGCAAGTTATTAATTATGCACCTTGCACAGAAATATTTAATGACTTACATTGAAGTATTTAATTAAGGTTGTGCCATTTCAGCATTTTTACAACTTTTATACAGGGATATTTAATTGTTTTGTTTTATATAGTTCAAGAATATTGGCCTTAGGATATGACAATATAGTTTGATCACCTGTTACTGTGATTGGGAATATACAGTTTTTGATTAAATTCCATAGTTTAGTTATATCCCTACATGTTGGAAGCATGGCATGACATTTGTGTTTTCCTGTAAATTTTAATGTTTGAATTCACATTGATCAGGGGCCATATTCCAGAAACTCCTGGTAATATGTCATCCTTAACCTTAAAATCAACATTTTATGTTTATTTCCTTTTCACAGTGCATTTTGCCAAGTGTTTGTTAATTATCCCCAATAATATTAAATTTTGTATAAATTAATATAAAAAGATTCACAATTTTTTTTTTATATGAAGTTTTTAAAATACAACATTTTGAAATTTGTAACTTAAGTGAAAATATTTAAAGATTCACTTAAGATGTTTCTGGAATATGGGCCCAGTTATTTTTTATCAAAAAGTCATTACTGTTATCTCTATTGTTAGCTCACCTGAGCACAACATGCTCATGGTGAGCCTTTGTGATCACCTGTCGTTCGTCGTGCGTCAACATTTTCATTCAAACAACGTCTCCTCCTAAACTACTGGGCAGATTTTCACCAAACAAGGAATAATCCTTGGGTGACCCTCTTTCAAAACTGTTCAAATCGTTTTGGTCCGCTGCATATATAAGTCACGGTGACTCACCAGTGACTAAAAATAGATTTAAAAAGTGACAACTTTAAAAATCTTCTTCTCCAAAACTGCATCGCTGAGAGCTTTCATATTTGGTATGTGGCATCCTCTAGTGGGGTCAAAACTGACCATGCCCCTAGGGTCACATGGTTTATATAGACTTAAACAGCAAAATGAATTTTAAAATCTTCTCTGAAACCACATTAAATTATGCCCCTGGGATCAAATCTGGTCACGCCCTGGGGTTCACAATGTTTCTTAGACTTATATGGCAGGTGGACTTTAAAAATCTTCTACTCTGAAACTGCAAGGCCCAGAGGTTTCATATTTTGTATGTAACATTGTATAGTGGTTCTTTAAAAAGATTGTTCAAGTAATGCCCCTGGGGTAAAAAGTGGCCATGCCCCAGAGGTCACATGGTTAATATAGACTTAAATAGCAAAGTGACTAAAAATCTTCTCTGAAACTGCAAGGCCCAGAGGTTTTGTGCGGGTATTTGGTATGTAACATTGAATAGTGATCCTCTACAAGGATTGTTCAAATTATGCCCCTGGGGTTAAACCTGGCCACGCCCTGGGATTCACATGGTTTCTATAGACTTATATATGGCAAGTGGACTCCAAAAATTATGCCCCTTGGGTAAAAAGAAGCCACACCCCGGGGTTCACATGGTTTATATGGACTATAGACTTATATCGAAAGTGGGCTTTGAAAATCTTCTCCCTGAAACCGCAAGGACCAGAGGTTTCATATTTGGCATAGAATTGTATAGTGGTCCTCTACAAATATTGTTCAAATTATGCCCCTGGAGTAGAAAATAGCCACGCCCTGTGGGTCACATGTTTTATATAGACTATAAAAATCTTCTCCTGAAACAGCAAGGCCCAGATTTTTATACTCTGGTAAGTGGTTTAGTGCCATTTTGCCCACTTGTTATAAGCCACTATGATGCCTTAAACTCAGGTGAGCAACCTAGGGCCATCGTGGTCCTCTTGTTGTTATTCATACCAAGACAATTCTGTTAGAATTACTGATAGGTTGAAAACAGAGTGCAATTATTATGGTGCTATAGATATGTTGTTAAAGGTTTTATTATAATAAAATATTTTTGTAAATAATTAAGTTCCACAAAATACTAGTATTATTTGGTAAATTACTGATTATAGCATGTCAGATTGGTTGATTTATTTTGCTTTGTTAACCTAACCTCTTCATCTTTATTTAGAATGCTCACATTTTTTTCTGTGGTAGTGGTAGATGAATACACATGTGCTCAATGTTCATCTTGTATAGCTCGCCAATATCAACCTGATACTCGTGAACTCTATTAGCATAAATAACGCGCTTGAAATGTTTCACATTTTTATACTCTGTTTTGTTTGTACACGCGCTTCAATAGTTTAATGATACCATAACAGTATATTTAGTTGGATACTCTTAAATCGATTTAACTCTGTTTCAGTACGGAAACTAAAATATTAATCGTAACAGTATTCGAATATATTCATGCATAAAGGTCAGTGTGAGGTTAATGTTTGCAAGCTATACAATTCAAGTCTAGTCTATGATGCTAGTCATAGTTTTAGAATGCATACAGTATATTGATATGTTAAGCTGTTTGTTATTTTGTAAGAGAATGTTATATAAAATCTTAAATTTTAAAGATTTCAACCATGCAAATTGCTATTAAATGGATTAAAACTTAATGAACTACCTACAGTAGATACTTTTGCATTGTGGAAATATTCCTGTTGTTAACTTTGTATGCAAAAGACATCCAACTTAAAATCTGCACTAAAATACTGGCAATACTGTGTTAACAGGTCTGCTTCAGTTATTTGCTCAAAATATTCTAGTATTTGTATATTATTAATTTATGTGTAATTTCACATATCCTTATGCGTACACGTTATTGAATAATAGGTGTGTTGTTTTCCCATATATTAGCATTAATCAGACATTCCATGTATAAAACTGTGATAAGTGTAAACAGTAGTTTTATTGGATAATAAATTTGTATCCTATTTGGTGTTATGTTGTTTTAAGTCAGTTTTCAAGAAGACTGAATAACAGGCCTCATTGACAACAGCGCAAAGAGTAGTGTTCAAAAATTACAAATTTTTTTATATAATCTGGCAGATACATTAAAATTAGCTTTTTACAGAGTTGATAAACTAGTGTTTCAAGCGCTGTTTTGATGATAAACATTTAACAAACAGATTTTTATTATTAAAGCACAAAAAATAGTATAACTAGACTTAAAAAACGTGATAACTCGGCCAGAGTAGAATTTCTTTCTGGTCCAATCCAATAATAGTTTATGAAAACTATACCTGGTATAAAATAAACATAAAGAAAGACTGTATTGTGTTAATGACGTTATTTGTTTATTTTAATTTAGAGGAATTAAACTTTCTATGTGGTTGTAATTTCCTATTTCATGTTTAGGATATGGTGCATCCTAGTTCCATGAGACGGCAGATACAGTACAGAATTATCAAAACATTTTTGACATAACTGGAAACAATGGATGTTGGTATAACTTTGTAATGTACTGTGTTACTTAGTTTAATCCATGTGAAATAAACACAAAACTTTTACAGGGAAAAAAACAACACATTTGGAGTAATATCTCAAAATTAACCCCAATCTATCCAGTATGAAGACGGGTTACTTTGATTGTTACCTTTGAAGTGGGTATGGACGATCTTACATCATACCCGTACATAGTGGTATACCTTACTCTATACAAGAGGGCCCTGAGGACCCTAGGACGCTCACCTGAGACCTTGTAACCCAATTGGAATTGGCATCCCCGAGGCGTGGCATATTTTTATCCCAAGGGAATAATTTTAACAATCTTGAACAAACCTATGGGCTTTGAGGTTTCAGGTAAAGATTTTTTCAAGTCATTTTGCTATTTAAGTCTATATAAACCATGTGACCCATCGGGGTGCGGCCAGATTAGACCCCAGGTGCATAATTTGAACAATCTTCGAGGACCACTATGCCATGTTACGTACCAAATATAGGAAAGCTTTGGGCCTTGCCGTTTCAGAGGAGATTTTAAAAGTCATTTTGCTATTTAAGTCTATATAAACCATGTGACCCCCCCAGGGCGTGACCAGTTTTGACCCCAGGGGCATAATTTGAACAACATTTGTAGAGGACCACTATACAATGTTAATACCAAATATGAAACCTTTAGGCCTTGCGGTTTCAGTGGAGAAGAATTTTAAAGTCATTTTGCTATTTAAGTCTATATAAACCATGTGACCCCTGGGGTGTGGTCAGTTTTGACCCATGGGACATAATTTGAACAATCTTTGTGGAGGGCCACTATAGGATGTTACATACCAAATATGAAACCTCTGGACCTTGTGGAGGACCACTATAGGATGTTCCATACCAAATATGAAAACCTCTGGGCCTTGCGGTTTCAGAGAAGATTTTTAAAGACATTTTGCTATCTAAGTTTATATAAACCATGTCACCCCTGGGGTGTGGCCAGTTTTGACCCCAAGGGCATAATTTGAACAAACTTTGTAAAGGACCACTAAAGATTGTTACATATCAAATGTGAAACCTCTGGGCCTTGTGGTTTCAGAGGAGAAGATTCTTAAAGTCATTTTGCTATATATTTTATATCAACCATGTGACCCTGGGGCGTGGCCAGTTTTGACCACAGGGGCATACCATGTGACCCCTGGGGTGTGGTCAGTTTTGACCCATGGGGCATAATTCAAACAATCTTTGTAGAGGACCACTATAGGATGTACATACCAAATATGAAACCTCTTGGCCCTGCTGTTTCAGAGTAGATTTTTAAAGTTCACAATTTTAAAATCTATTTTTAGCTCTGGTGAACTACATATGCAGTGGACCTTAACAATTTTGAAAGAGGGTCACCCAATGATAATTCCTGTTAAGTTTGGTGGTTTAGGAGAGATGTTGTTTTAATGAAAAGTTGACGACGGACGGACGGATGCATGCACGCACGACAGATAATGGGCTATCACAAAAGCTCACCATCAGCACTTTGTGCTCAGGTGAGCTAAAAAATGCATAATTGGCTAGATTTTTAAACACAAAATATATATACCTTGACTTAACATTTGTTTTAGGTTACACAATACTTATAAAATATGCAAAGATGATACTTGTGTTTATTGATTTATTTGTGTTTCATTCGTCATTTGTATGTTTTTTCTGTACTCTTTCAAGTTAGTTTGACTTTCTCATCTGCATCCTCTGAAAATAATTTATATGAAAGATCAACATACAAACACACTTTTAAATGGCTTTGATTTTTTTCCTCAAACTGCCTGCATAAGCAACAAGAACACAAAACTCTAGCTAAACGTGTTCAACTTTATCATCCTTTTATTCAGTCTATTAAATACCACATGGATTTTACATAACAGTGCAATAACATGTTTTAATCAATCACACCATGCAATTTTTTTAAAAACAAGATCATAATTTGTAACCAGTTAGCCACATTTCGTTTACACACATCTGCAATTTAAATTCGAATCAGTAAGATGGAATATAAATACACATTTTATTTTTATAAATTCTCATAAAACCTAACAAACTGGGTAAATCATCCCTGAAACACGGTATACATTTTTTTCAAAAAGAAAACCTACACTAATTTCAAACAGTATCTTGTTTACACATGTCACTGTTTCCTATTAATGAGAAGCTGCCGCGAGAGCGTTCTGTAGGGTCTGTAGGCAGTCAACCCGGATCTGAGCTTCAGCCCGTTCTTTATCATCTCTGGCCGCAGAAATCGCGCTTGCAGCTTCGCTGAGATTGGCTGCTACCGTCTGAAAGATATACATAAGGCTAGTGCAACATGATGTATTTAAACATCTTGTCCTCTTGTACAATATGATAATCTAGGAACCAATAATTGTATTGTTTAGTTCACTTGGTATAACTTTGATACAGCAGAAAGAATATTAATTCTATACAAAATTCTTACAAAGATCACACAGTAAGGGTGGTGTTTTTATTGTTTATTTTTCATACGCATTTTATTACTATATCACTATCAAAGTTGTAACACACAACAACACTTTTACCTCTTCTTTACAATTATAACACGCATATTTCATAGTTTTATAACGATTTTGAAGGCTAATACAGGCGTGTGGTAATATCAAACTTGTTTACTTGTCCATGGACAAGTTATTGAACAAATCTACATGACCGAAAGCAAAAGTTACTTGTCCAAACAAAAATATAGTTTGTATTCCAGGCCTTCCTGATATATTTTTTCATTAAATAATATATAAAACACAAATATTTGTTATCTGAATGAATAAGAACATAATAATACGATAATTAATGTCCAACTTTTACATCACTTTCACACCCGGAAATTGTACTTGTCCATGGACAACTAGACATGAAAATTACTTGTCTGACAGAAAAATTACCCGCATTGGACAAGTCGGACACAGGATTTCCACACCCCTGGCTAATATGCCTTTTAATGTGCCGCGTCGTGAGAAAACTGGTCTTAATGCATGTGCGTAAAATGTCATCCCGGATTAGCCTGTGCTTTTATGGTATTTCCTGTTTCAAGGAAGTCGCTTCTAAACATAAATCCACTGTAGGCAGAAAGTGCCGTCCTGGAATAGCCTGTGCGGACTGCACAGACTAATCCGGGACGACACTTTACGCACATGCATTAAGTCCGGTTTTCCAATGACGCGCCTCAAATGTACCTGTCGATCAAACCTCTCCAGTGGGTGGGCCTCCTCTGCCAGGAGCTGTACAGTCGAGTCGTTGTTCACAGTGATGGCCCCGCTACTCACTGAAAATACACAGGCTTGAATGTACACTGCCTTCCTCAATGTGGAATTATAATACAAGCAATTAACCAGTAGACCAACATAGATCGCTCCGCCTTTCTGTTTGTCCAATGTTGTTTGTCCAAGGATTTGAAGTAAATCAATTTGATTATGCAACCATTTGCTATTATTTACCACTGAAATATAAACCCATAATTGGTCAAATCCTTCCTTGATTGACAAGTATCTACTGGTCAATTTTACAGCAAACATGCACCAAATGCATGGTATAATAATCTGGCAGTAATAATTTAAAGCAGGTGATTTATTGTGCATTAGTTTTGAGTGCAAACCTATTTTTGTATGCCCCCAGCATCTTGATGCGGGAGGCATATAGTGATTGTCCTGTGCGTCCATCTGTCCTTTTGTCTATGACAAGGTTAAGTAGATTTTACCGTTTCGTCTAGCACCAACACCCCTTACTACAACACTTGGATACTTACACAGTTGTTACTTATGACTGTTCCCATTCCACCCATATCACCCAACCTCACTTTGACCTTGACCTAATTTGCACTGAGAATAATTCAAATGGGCTGTTTCTTGGTTAACTCGATTTTACCATTTCGTCTACCACCAACACCGCTTGCTACAACACTTGGATACTTACACAGTTGTTGCTTATGACTATCCCCAATCCACCCATATCACCCAACCTTACTTTGACCATGACCTTGACCTAATTTGGACTAAGAAATGGGCTATCCAGCATGTGTGTTTATCAAACACAGAGTCATGTTTATATATTTTTTTGTTCAATAGCAACCACTTTGTTTAACACGGATATAAAGTTCATAGAATATGGAATTCATGGAGATCGCGTGAAAATGACAAGTTTCACTTTTAACAAAAACTACATAAGTAAACAGTAAACAACTATGAACAGTAGCAGTCTTCACAATAATGTGTTGCCCATTCAGACATAAGCAATACAATTTAAACTTCCCTGGTTCCACCTCAATTTGTCCAAAATTAGAAAACAAAACCGTAAGATTACCTAAACAGTTCAAATGACAGAGATCTTGTTCATGTAGTTAGTCATATGGAAAGAAAATCAGGTGATGATATATTTTGCAAACAAAATTTGAACATTATTTTTTTGTAAATCAATCTTTCAATTTCATTAATTTGTCAATTTGCAATTTTGGGCAGATATGTCCAATTTTTAACTTGCCCAAATAGGTGTTTACTTGTTCTGGGCTTTGGGCAAGCAGATTATTAAGAACATTGCAGTAGTTAATCACTTTGTTTCTTTATGTTGTTTTCAATGCACCTACCAAAAACTCTCTTCTGTGTCCCATCCATCTCTGTGACAGTCACCACTCCCGGCATGAGGGCTGCAATGGTTGGTACATGGTTGACACACACACCAAAGGCGCCTGAAAGACCGTGAACATCCACCTGCTTCACTTGGGCTGCCTGATAATACACCTGGAAGCAAAGTCTTATTTAAATGAATGTCATTTTAATGTATGTCGAGTACATAATTGTACATGCAACTAAAATTCCCATTTTTTCTGTAAATGATTAAGTTCTTAAGCAAATATTTTATCTTACAAATATTATTTCAAATTTCATCTTAAAATACATCATAATGGTTTGCTGATAGAATTAAGCTATCATGTTATAAATATAGTCATTAGCCCAAATTAAAAGTAGCCCAATAATTTAAGAGTGTACAAAATATATATATATATATTTATATATACTGGATATCAAATGAAAGATTTACTAGGTATAAATGACAAGATTGACTAGGTATAAATGACAATGTATTTGGACATTGTAAAGTCAGGCCTCAATTGATCATTAGCGATGAAAAAAACACTGCATGCTGTAAACATTTGTTCATAGGTATCAACTGAGCAGACATGGTCAAATTATGAACTGCTGCCATTTTTTTCATTTTGGTTATGTAGTGTGCGTAGGTAAGAACCAGCCACCCAGTTAGCTCAGAAGATGGTAGAGCGACATGCTGATGTTTTGGCGGTCATGGGTTCAAGCCCCGCACCGGGCGCACTTATCCTCCCAGGTTTACTTTAATGGTGTCAGGAGTACATGGTAGTTCTTCCTGAATACTTTGAGCAAAGGTGTACATTAATGTACAGCTCAAAGCTCTTTTCGGTAAAGGCAAAAATTATGTAAAAATCCAAATCTGGAGTACAACAATATTATCGTGTTTCAACAACCAAATACATCATAACAAGAGCAATATCTATAACTATCGACGTCAATTATATGTTCTCTGTGAAGAAATGTTCAAAACAACTATTTATAACAAAACGTTAAGTGTGGATGTTTCGAAATGATGATCAAATCGAAAGAAAGTAAAGGCTACACTACACTATGTTTCTCACACCCAGCTTCTACTGACCAGTAGGGCCTAGGGGTGTCAGTTATTTCAGGTGGAGAGTAGTATTCAAGGAAGTGTCTAAAAGTAATGTATAAAGGCAAAGGAAGACACCTGAATAATTGAAATATTATTTAAACAAAGGTATATGGAATAATTTCAACCAAAAATAATTTACTATATCAACACAAATAAAACGTTTACAGTGCGTTGTTGTTCGCGCTGTTCGATTGAGAAAGTATGTCTTATAATAGTACAGCCATATGGGCGTTCCTTGGTGGGTGATGAAGGAAGGAGACATTTAAAGTGATGAGCGTTATCGGCAGTGCGAAGACTGTTTTGACTGATCAGATGGATACAAGTGTAGTGTGCGTCAAGGGAGGTTGTATGTTCAAGGAGTGTTTAATGCGCGAGTCTACGCTATTGTTTAGAGACTTATGAAAATAAATAAACATGTAACCCCTTTTCAAACTTGTTATGAGTATACAATTTGCAATGTGTAGTCATCGCCAGTTTCCTTGGTATCTTAAAAATAGGCGTTACCATCTCTTTGATCAGCTGCGTAACACACATACACAGTGCAAAAACAATGTAAAACAGTGTCTTATTTTATTATCTTCATTTTCATAAAGCAAAAATATTCTGCTGATAACTGTGAAAGAAGCGGTCTTTATGTAACAGCAGACTTGCATGGAACTTAAGGTGTTCTAGTAAGAAGAAATATATAACCTGCGTTACCACAAGTATTGAAGAAATGTATTGACAATTAGGTTGTGCAAAACACGTTTCTCATAAATACGTATCAACAAACCCGATTATAAACTAATTTGATGTTAACCAAAAAGCATATGTATTTTCTTGTTACTGTTTTGTGACAAAGATTTTTTTTTTTCAATACTAATTTTAGATATGTAGTGAGGAAATATATTGCGAAAAGTTTAATCCAGATATGGCATTCAGACACATGTGTTATTTAACAAAACTAATAAAAAAAACAACAACAAAAAAACAAACAAACAAGATTATTTTTTTTCAATACTAATTTTAGATATGTAGTGAGGAAATATATTGCGAAAAGTTTAATCCAGATATGGCATTCAGACACATGTGTTATTTAACAAAACTAATAAAAAAAACAACAACAAAAAAACAAACAAGAATCATTTGAAAGTTTGAATTGTTGACTTACAAACCATGATGTACCTTAATGTTGTTTTTAAACACATATTTGAACTAAATATTTAACTTGACAATTGCCAGTTTATACACTAATTCGTGCCACAAATATTGACACTTTTTAATACAAAAACAAGTTAATAGATGCATGTTTAACAGTTGTTTCAAGCAATAATTTAAATAATCTTCATTACATACCCTGTAATTACAAAATCATCCTTACTGTTCAAAAAGAAGTTTTTTGATCAACGGCATTCAATTGAATTACAAAACTTATTGAAAGGGTATCACAAACCACAACAAATCAAAATACCCATTTCAAAATTTCACAGTATACTCTTTCAAAGCATAGTTTGACTGTATTTTTATTATGATTTTGTTTGAAGGTTTAATTATAAAAACCAAAACCTAATCTCGATGACGATTTCTATATGATTTTATTTTGGAAACATTTTTATATACCCGGTATACTACATGTATAATTATCATATTGGTATGTGCATTGAATTTACGAAATTTCAACTGTTTACATTTTGCGGAGTATGATAAGTCCTTAAAAGGCACTTGATGAAATCTTCATTACGTGTTACTCTACCAAAATATCCGGCGGTAAGCTCTACAATGTTACACTAATGTTATTACAAATGTGCTAAAATTGTCTCGAATGGTTGCATATCTTTCCATAGCAGAATTATAATCATGCCGTATCGACGGTCACACAGTTTATGTTGAAATTACAACTTTTCAAATTGGCATTACAACTTTAAAACAGACTAGCCAAATTTCACGCCTCAATAAAACGTAACATATAAACTGGATTTATTCCAGCGTTTGTGTTGTAAGTCAAATATTTGACCGTTGTTTATAAAAAAAATTATAATAATTCTACAGCTCATGTTCCTTTAGGGCATCTTAAAAGTTGTCGTCAAACATTTATACTACGCACCTTCAGTTGGTTCAACTATAAATGTCAAGCTTCAAGCTTAATTCCTATTTACTTTCCAAATAATATTTTAATTAATAACAGAATAGTTATAAAAACTAGATGTGTCACAGACACGGATGCACCCACGTACAACACATGTTTGGACACAGACAAAGGGCATGTCGCCAACATTATTTTTTGCCTCGACAAATTTATATTCTATAGTGGAAATAATTATAAGGGGTCAAAATTTGTCTAAAATTTGTCGCAGTCAAAATGCCTTCCTTTACAGACATCTACACATAAAGGTTCTACAGCTGTAAATGTTTGAGCGAATTCCACACAACAGTTAAAGAGGAGTTGAGTCCACACAATTTCGGGAACTTTATGCGTACATACGTACGGACGGACAAGTGCAATAAATAATGCCTCCCACTTTTTGGGGACATAACAATAAACAGATAATATATAGGCCTATTATCCTTGTTCCACCAACAATCAGTCATACGGTGAAGGTACGTATATAAAAATATATATTTATGTTTATATTTTATATATAAAACAAAACTAGGGAACCGTTTGACTTTTGTTAACAATATTTTTAAAAATAAAATTCATCAACTACCAAATAAATGTATCAGTTCAAAAGTGCATGATTGTTTTGGTACAACATGCCGCTCAAACGACGAAAAGGCCAATCACTGTGTTTTGTTGTAGTTTTTCTTTGGGTTAAATAAAATAACGTTTTTGATTCGGCACTCCTCAGCGGTTTTCATAGCAAAGGATAAATAATTTTTGGGAAAATTTAGATGTGTTTGAAACTTGGACTAATAAAATTATTCTACAAGCATCCTGTATCAAGTAAGCTGTCCTTATTGACGTAGTAAGCATAACTTTATTATATTTAGGTGTCCATTTGCTCAAGAAACATTTGAATTTGATAATATTACTGTTCAAAGTTGAATTTGATAATATTACTGTTCAAAGTTGCAGCCTGGATTCTAGGTGGCGCGTTGGGATGAAAACGATCCTTAACAATTGCAACTCTCAGCGACCCGGAGGGTCATATAGCTGGGAGTTGTAATGTTGCAATTAGAGTACATGGCAGAAGTGCCTGGAGTCGGCTTAAAAGGTTAATGGGAGGAGGAGTGTAGTGTGCATGTGTAAGAACCTGTCGCCCGGGTAGCTCATACGGTAGTGCGCCGTGCCAGTGTTCCCGAAAGTTCTAGCCCCGCACCAGGCGCACTTCCTCCCAGGTTTACTTTAATTAGTACTGAATGATGGTGTGATAAAAGCGAGTTAAGTATAAAATTTAACATATTTCACCTTTACAGAGACCTACTTTCAGACCTTGATTTATTAACTGGCAACATAACAAAACATAAGACGGCTACTGACTCGAAAATTGGTAAAAGTTACCCCACCCACCAAAATTGCAAAGGGGATAAAGGTAACTGCGTTCTTACATCGGATGGTGAAGCAAAGGTGAACTCCATTTCTGTCCGAACATTTGCTTCAGTGGCATAACATCTTTGCTGTGTAGATATTGCTAATCTCTGACAGCTACTAATAAGCCTTGGGGCTCGCAAAATATGCCGACTGAGAGCCATGTTTGTAATGGAAGGACGAACGCAGGGGAGCTAATTTACTAGAATAAAGAAAAATGGCCCAAACTCAGTACGGTTCCCCAAAATGCAATCACTGTGACTCAGTAGTCCTCTCTTCTTTTATTAATATTAGTTCGATATTTTATATCATTTTTCATTTATTCGAATTTTTTTTCATGTTCTACATCTTTGCTGCCGCCCAATTAGTTTAAATTAGACGTTTGATGCGACGTCGGAATACTGCACTGGAGTGGCTAATAAATTATACACTCAAAGACCAAGTCGTGACGTCACACCGAAATCAACAAATATCCTCTTTTACATTGGCTTAGAAGCCTTCAACAAAACATGGCGAACTCGCTTTGGAATACTGTTGTATATTGACTTTATGTAGTGTGGAGTGAGGGAGGTCCAGATCTGCATGACATGGTCTATGAGGTCAGTCTTGAAACGAATGACGTGAACCTTTTCTGAAGCAAGTATTTCAACTTGTGCCATACATTTCAATAATGTACATGTCTGGGCTCTGTGCTGGCCACATCAGTGTTTCTATGTTTTCACATGGATGTGAACCTAGACACATGGAACATCCACGAAGAATTGCGAAGCGTTTTGCAATTACAGGCCACAAATGGTTTTCTAAAATGTCGACATAATTTTCAGAATGTATGTTTCTATTAACTGGAACTCATGTACCGACCCCACAAAAAGTTACACAACCCCAAAACATAACACTAATGTTGCAGCGTGGCAGTGAATCGCTGTACGTTCCACGACAGCCGCGCGATCATTAATTTTGTCTTCGTCTTTCCGCCAGACATAAACTTTTCTGTCTCTACCAATGATTATCTGTGTCTCATCAGAAAATATGACCTTTTTCCAGAAAGTGTCAATTGTCAAATGAACTTTACTTTTACACCTTGCCTTTCTACGGATGGTATTATAACGATTCGCCACAATTTAACGATTCGCTACAGTTCAATAAGGATTCGCCACAGGTAAATAACCATTTGCCACACTAGTAACTGCAATAATTAGGACTCTGTTCGCGTTTGAGATTACAGTTTTTTTCTTCGCAACTCTCCGTTTGAAATCATTAAAAGTCAAACGCCTTTTTATGGTTGATGTTAAGAATTTTACGGCTGTTTCATTGGTAAACACAGCCGTAATGTCGTTCAGGGTTTTTCTATGGTTACTTTTTACAGTCCGTAACAAGCGACGATCGTCACATGCACTTGATTTTCAAGGCCGGCCTGATCATGCTTAATTTTCAATGTTTTCCCTCGTTTTAAAGCGTTTTAAAAATTTGCTACAGTAACACGCCTTTATCAAAAATTCTGGCATTTTTTCTTGGGATCAACACAACTCTTTTTTTCTTTTGGGCCCATTGACAGCAGACGAAGTTTGTAAACAAAAAGGGAAACTACTCTAATTTGTTTACACTGTCTATTTGCCTTATTTCCACGATATTTTCCATCGTTATTCCCTTTGTTTCATTTACATCTTGCATTTCTGGAGTTTGGCTCATATTAAAATGATTCCCCGAGGTGTATTTATTGTTATATATAACTCTATAAGCGAACAACTGATTATGTTGTTGTTACGTGAATTTATTTTTCCCAAATTCATTTTGACTTGTGTCTTATCATTCTATGTTATACTAACATTTTCATTTTTACCATTACTTGTAAATATGTACATATATTGTTCATGTTTATATGTAGACTATGAGCTTGTATATGTAAGCTTTATCGCCGAATATATGTTGTTGTTGTTGTTGTATTCCTTTCCGACTGAAAGTGCATAACCCCCATACATTTTGGATTGCGCGTATATTTACCCCCCGGTAAATTGTTATTTAAGTCTAAATTGAGCATATACACATAAAGTTATCTACAGCTTTAATTTCCCAAAGCAAAACAACAACGCTAGAAACTGTTCCATAAGAACAGGGAATTTGACCAAAAGTGAAAGAATAAAATCCTAAGTGAGAAAATAACATTAAGCAACTAAGAAATAAATAGACCCATGTTACCGTTAAGCCCAGTGCTCGAGATAAGCTTTTGTACTGTGGATAAATGTACGCCTTAAAGCCTTATTTCTGAAAATGTGGGAGCAAATGTACACTCTTTCCAGAATTCATGGGGATAGATGTACACTCTATGTAGGATAATTGGTGTTAAAGTTAAACCAATCTAAAAATGACAAAATCAAAGTTGGAGAAAAACAACAGATTTTTATTAAAACAATTCTTTATAATGTAGCAACACCATTTGAATACAATAATGTTACAAGTAAGAATTCATTTTACATTTTATTGCTAACTACCGAACATATACGCTGCACATACAGTAGTGCAGACCTGTGAAAACGTTCATCTGCTATATAGCTTATCGTCACTGTAAAGTGGCGTTACATAGTAGTAATGGAGAAAATTGTGCGTAAATGTATACGCAAATTTTATTTTCTCTGCGTATATGTACAGCCAAATTTTATTTTGCACTGCGTATCTTCCAATTATGTGCGCTTAATTTACGCGTGTACGCGCCTTATATGGGCCTCTGTAATTAAGCAATAAAATATAATACATGATCCATCTGTATGATAAAAAAAGTTGTCAGGAAAAATCACATTGGGTCAGGGAAAAATCAGGGAAATGTCAGATCATATTACTGTAAAATTTTAATGAAATCATAAAATTGAATCATTTGATTTCGAATCATTACTAAATCATTTATTTATGACACTTTTAAGCGACTGACTAAACCTTATTATACAGCAGTACTTTCACTGTTTATACCCACCGTGTCTAAGCCATTGAACAGTAACACAAATTAGTGTGATTTTTAAACTCTCAAATTTGAAATGTGTATGTTCATATAACCGTTTTGGTTAACATTATTTTTTCCATTTAATAATAACATTGTTAATGTTTTTGCAAATAAACAACTTTTACTATAGCATGAACTTATGTAACTAATGTAAAAAATGACTATTTGAATATGTTTGATGTTAATGAATCTTCCTGCCATCTTTACGGAGTAGTGTAATGATGAAATGAACCGTTTTGTCTTATGGCCATTTTAATGAATCATTTTACATAGTGATATTTTACAGTCACACCGTAAATGACGTCATCACTTCCACGTTTGATTCAACATGGCGACGAAGGTTGTTATTTTGTTAACTTGCATGATTTTATCAGTATTTTGTGGCACAAACTATGTTTGTTGGAATGTTATGCATGGAATGAACATTTATCATACTGTATCAATGCAAGTCATCCGTAGTTTGCTTGTTGTGCGTGTTAAAGGGTCCTGTTGAGTTATAAAAAAAAATGGGTTTTGTCAACTTATACTAAGTTACTAAGTTCAAGTGTTATTTTTCGGCGACCACACAATTTGGAACTTTCAGATGTTACTCGCTTACAAAACGTTAGAATGTAAATGTTTAAAATTAAAACTATGTTATTTAAATAATCAACTCATTGTTCTAGATGTAATATAGCCCTTCCATTATTGTGTTCAGGTTGCACCATGCATATTGACTTTATTGGTAACAAATATACAATGGCCACAGTAAGTAACTTAAATTTCCAGCGGTAATATTAGTGACATTATATGATGGATTAATTAGGGCAAAACATCAATTGTTGCGAAAGTTTCGACATTGTTTTGTTATTATTTAATTTAATCTAATTTGAATTTAATAATAATTTGAAATTGAGATATTTTACATTTTCCTAGACAATAAATATCTGAAAATCTCACATAATTTCACATATTACAAGATAAACAAAACATTCAATCTCCTAGCAGAGTTATCGTTCGTTGCTGTCACCATACACCTCTGCAACGGGCTCAGTGACAAGAATCATGTCAAAATTGAAAAAAATGCATAAATACAAATAAAGAATTAGTCAGAGCTCCAGATTGGACGCGTATCTGAGTATTTACGCACTGAAATTTAATAAAAAAACAATGAAAATCAACCCAGTGCGTAATGTTACGCATTGCAAATCTCTATACGTATTTTTTAATCGCTTAAACTGTGTTACCGGTTTTATCAATAATCCAGTTCAGCTTATGGTGTAAGTTAGCCTTTGAATCGATTGAGTGAATCAAGCGAACCTTTCTACTTCTCATTGTGTATATGGGTTGAAAAAAGGCTGTTTAGCTCCGGCAGCCAGCTCCAGTAGGCAATATCTTGAAATATGTTAATTGAGACGAGTCTAATGATGCTTTTGTATTGTGAAGATGATAATTGATTATCTCTTTGTCACAGTGGTTAAGAATTCGGATAAGAAACCTAAGCACCATGGGGGTGAACAGGCTCACCGAAATCGGCCCCAAAACCGAAATCAGACCGAAATGGACTGAATCACCGAAATCGACCAATACCTAAAACAAACTTAATCAGATGCAAACTGTCATAATATTTGTTGCACATGGACATAATTGACATTAATAGTGAAACATTCAAAAAATATATATTGATGACTTTTGTAAGATGACGCTAATTTTGAAATTACAAGTTTGCGAAGTCTGCGCGATGCACTTTTTCATTTATCCGAGACGGCATCTAAAACATTTTATAAATTGTTATAGCATATTAAAATACTCCGATTTTTATCGTAGTGATGTTTAATTAAAAGTAAATATAACAGTATAATTACTATTTAAATCTAATACGCACATTTTACCAACAGAACTTAAGCGGTCAGCGTCTGTCTCGGTGAATATTGATTTTTGATGATGTAAGCGATTGCTAATTTTGAAATTACAAGTTTGCGAAGTCTGCGCGATGCACTTTTTCATTTATCCTAGACGGCATCTAAAACATTTTATAAATTGTTATAGCATATTAAAATACTCCAATTTTTCTCGTAGTGATGTTTAATTAAAAGTAAATATAACAGTATAATTACTATTTAAATCTAATACGCACATTTTACCAACAGAACCTAAGCGGTCAGCGTCTGTCTCGGTGAGTATTGATTTTTGATGATGTAAGCGATTGCATAGGTCAGAGGGCGCGTGACTTAACCATGATGCAATTACTCTAAGTTCGTATTGCAAACGAGAATCCGATCCTTGGCATATCGAGTATGTTTTTAAGCATATATGGATTTAATTTAAAGTAATTCTACTATGTCTTAGTGAATTACCTATTGGTTTTTGGAAAAAAGGCTGATTTTGGTGATTCAGTCGATTTCGGCCCGATTTCTGTGTTCGGGCCGATTTCTGTGAATCTAGTAACACGAAAAAACTGGGTGGCAAAAACTGGCAAAAATTGAAAAATTAAAGAGAAATTTAAAGAAAAATTGAAATGTTTAATTGTATTTTAAAGACAATTAAATATTTAATGAAACAAATTAAATGTTATGGTATGGTATGTATACATTGATTTCATATTTACAGTGAAAGACAGGCAGTTTGCAATGTAGGGGGTATGGATGCCACGATAAATGAACACATTTTTAACAAACAATTTTTTTATACCTTCTCAATGTTACTGCCTTTCTTAATATAAACAGTTCACACATTTTAGACACATGCACTGCATTGGACTGTAGTTGTGTATTGTGGATTCTTCTGACACTTTTGACTCTAAACGGCAGGTGACTATTAGACTGTCATGGAAAGGCTTCACATTTCTTAACTCATTTCCATGTAATGTGAAAACATCAAATCTGTTGTAAGATATCCATTCAGTTTTTCTATGTTATCGCTACTAACACATTTCAAATAACCTTATATTTATACAGTCTTTACATTAATTGTTTAATTCCACTAACCCAAATCATTATGCAATCATAGTAAACGGGTGAAATGTCGGCTATTTAGGCTATATACATTTCTGAAGTATTACTAGCCCGAATTCAAATTTCACTAGCCCTGGGCTGTCGGGCTAGTGGTAAGTGTGAAGACTGTTTATAGATGAGTTATGCCATCAAGAGAATGAAGCAGGGCTCAGCCTAGGGTAAAATTTTAGGGAGAAGTGACTTCTCCCTCAGTCATATTGCAAAGCGTAGGTACACTACGCGTTTTAATTGGCTTGTATCGATTTTACTGTGCGATGAAACTCCGCCTACAAGGCAGTGCTACACGGTGACTGATTGCGGCTCAGGAATAACTGTAAATTGTCAAAATTTTCGGCGAAGTGACACTCGCTTTGATCTTTAGAACAGCGACTTGAATATTTTCAGTTGGTGTACATGTTCCTAGACGACTGAAAAACGTATGAGATAAGCTTCCCCAGCGGGAATGGTCGATATGCTGTAGTTATTATAGCAATGATTTAATATAATACATGCGCCTCGGGCTACTAAACAGCTTTTATGACGCGTGTTTGATAAATAATTATTACAAGGCAGAGTTAAAAAAAAGACCGCGAAGTGGACTTCTCTTTGATGAAATTTAATGGCGAAGTCAATGGGTCCCGGGCGAAGTTATCGCCCACGTCGCCCTCACGGCTGAGCCCTGATCTAGTATGGCACTTTTTCAACAAAATGGAAACAGAATGAGTTTGGCCCATTTCAAGTGTCGTCAAGAGTAAAGCAAAAAAATGTAGCACAATAAAAAACACCAGAAACATTGTACATGTACTGTAGCATGATTTGGCCAACAGGTAGTGAACTAAATGTTCCTTATTGCCCATTTTGTCCTGAGGTATTTACAAACAATTTAAATAATCAAAAGATTTGTTATATAATTAGTGTACCTACAATCAGGAAAAATATTTTGTTAAAATAGACAAGTAAGACAATACAAGATTTTCAAACTTCAGGCATATTCAGTCAACTCATAGGAACAACTCTGGGATTGACAAAATGTGTATGTGTGAAAAGTTGAAAGGACAGTGAATAAGTGGTGTTATTAGATTTGTTTAGTTGTTTTAAAATTACTCTTATTGTTTCACTTTCATATACAAAAAAACGTGCATATATTTAATTACAGAAAATGCATTTATTTGATCACATAAAAATATGTTTGGTGACTTAACTTCCAATAAACCAGTTCAAATAACCCATGATATTTTAACTGTCTTTAGTTTTTAGCTCACCTGAGCACGTAGTGCTCGGTGAGCTTTTGGTTTAGGGAGCTCTCCGGTGTCGTCCGTATGGCGTCAACAGTTTGGACCGTTATCGCGATAAAGACTACATTTTTTATTCAATCTTGACCTAACGTGTACAGTTTGTGTATGACCCTAAAATCTCGGATGGGATTGTTATAGGGTCAGATCACACCAGTAACACTAAGTTATTGTCCCGTTTTCATGCAAATAATGTGCAAAAATGCCTTTTTCCAACTTAACCAAACTTTCACAGTTTGTGTATGACCATCAGATCTCAGCAACACCAAACATGGGCCAGATTGTGTTTCAAATACCAGAATTATTGCCCTTTGTTTGTGAAAAAAATATGCAAAAATGGACATTATTCAGGATAAAGACTCCATTTTTCATCCAATCTTCACCAATCGTGCACAGTTTGTCTATGAACGTAAGACTACAGGCAGGGATTATCCTAGAGGGCGACATGGGCGAAATCGTCGCCCTATGGTGTCTGACTTCGCCCTGTGATCTGATCAAAGCGAAATCAAAATTGCCGAAAATTTCCAATACTAATGCTTATTCCTATAATCTTATGCCCACTACTGTCATGGTTTATCTGATTGTGGAGATAACGATGCTACAATCATCCATAATCGATCTGTATACAGCGTGAGAAAGTTTGTTACACATCACTGACCTGGCATTGTGTTAATCAATCAACCAATCAGCTAAGATTATTCCAGTTGCAGTTCCCGACTTCGCTTACTTGCTTTCAAAGTAAATCTGTTATTAGCAAAGGCTGTCGGGAACCAAGAAAGCAAGTGCACACTGGGCGATATGATCAGCCGGTTTACTCTAGAATTTACAGTCATTCAGAGTTATTATAAACGTTTTACGTACTGTCAAAGAACTTATATTCAGGCAATGAATATTTGCTGTTTGCTTAATTGTGATGTTTGACCTTAGAACTGACAATTAATTTAAAATTAAAACAAAAAGATACACTGATCAATTATTTTCCATTTCCGCAATTAACACAATCGTAACAAACACCGCGTGTGAAAAGTCACAGATAATCCAATTCCCATTTTGTAGTAAATGACGTCATCCAAACAAAAGCATTAAACAACACGCGACACCATAACAACGTTATTTCATTCTCCTGTGGTTTCTTTGTTCTGGCGCCGACTAACGACGGGAAAATGATGTTGCACGATTTCCACGTGCAGCTTGCTGACAACCAAGTGGTGTACAATACTGGTACTGGTCTACCTGAGCGATGTATAACATGTAGCGTTATAAGAAAAATATCCAGGGCGTTAATAATTTACATTGTAACATTTACTCTTTATATCATGACATTATTTTAAAGGAAACCAGTGACTGCCTTATGAAGTGTAAGTATCAATTGTCATAAACATAAACATGAGTGCTTGTTTTTTTTTAAAATACTGTTTCTAATGCCAATAAAACTTCTTAAGCTATTTTGTGTTTCTCTTTCATTACTACAGGTTGTAGTCTTTGTAATTAATTAATTATACATAATTCAATTGATTGATTGGCTAAATAGCTGCTTTACACGCCAGTGTCAGTTATCGATAAACTTCTCCCTGAATTCGGCAAAAGGAGAAGTCACTTCTCCCTAAAATTTTGGGCTAGGATGATCCCTGCTACAGGTGAAGTCGAATTACCCTAAGTATTGGGACACCTTTGATATTGACACTCCTATTTTTTTGAAAAAAAAATTTTTTTTGCGCCCCTTAATATTGGGACACATTTTAAAGTTGAATTATTATGTGTCCCTTAATATTGGGACACCAAAATAGCACCTTATGTTGTTACTGAATAAGCATTCCATACCCTGTCAGTACATACACTGGTTGCATAACGACTTGTGACACGGTATATTGTGCTTGCTTGTCTATACATCATAATCTACACCATAAGGGGTATGTTTACATGTAGTTGACACGTGGTGCAAACTGTGTACTCTACTTGAGCATGGTCTTCTCATTTGAGCTTCTCAATTAATAGCCATTAAGTCCCCAGCAAGAAATAATTGATAATCAGTAACCTAAAAATATAACTTCTAATTATTTGTAATTAAATACTTAATATATTTTATTAAGCAAGTATTATCCCAAAGAAACAAAAAGAATTAATTGGTTCAAGACAGAGATAGTATGCAGAATAGATTGTATCATATTGCCCTAAATGTTGGGACACAATTTCTAGAATTATTTTTTTACTTCCCTTAAAATTGGGACAAAAAAAATATAATATTTTTAAGTGTCCCATTATTTAGGGTAATTACGGTAAGCATGATCGGGCCAGAAACACCCGAGTTATTGCCCCTTGTATTTGGAAAAAAAACATCAACAAGTTATCAATGATTGGCTTGCTCACACGATTTTTTATTTAATGTTGACCAAACTTACACAGTTTGCATATGACCATAAAAATTGATTGATAAAATTTGATTTCCAACAGTTGCAAACCTTGCATGCAGTTATTTAAACATGAAACATTGATCAGATGGCTTCAGAGCCTGATTTAACATCATTTATCATCATTGGACAGAAAAATTATCAAAGAAAAAGCAAAACTTGACCTTATAGCACAGCCATCGCAATTATCGCGTTGCAACTAGTTCTCCAAAACTGTCTGTGAAAAAGACATCAAAATCTACTGTTTCTGCATTTTCCAGAATTGTCACTGACTTAATGAAAAAGGGTCAGGTAAGAATATCGAGAAAAATGATTGAAGAACCATTAGCAAAAAAAACGCACATCCACTACCCAACTCTTACTTCCGTTAGCCCATTGCACTAACTGATGTTTTAAATCAAAATTGATCCTATCCCCCTTTGCATATTGTTCAGATACCTTAATTTTCACACCTGTCACAACAATATGGTCTTCATCTGTACCAGTTCTCAGGTGAACACTTGGGGCCATCATGGCCCTCTTGTTTCCATTTTTGTCGGGTTTTTTTCCCATTTTTTCCTGGATTTTTCCAGTTTTTGCCACTGGAAGGGAAAAAACTTTTTTCCGTCAAAAACCCAACCCTGTCAAAGAGTATTTAGGTGTTTGTTATATAACACATAAAATACTCTTTTGATCCTGTCAGCGTTTTTCCTCACTACTTTGGGAATGGTACCGGTACCGGTCAAATTGGGAAAATTAGCGTCGTTTTCAGCCAAATTGGGAATTTTATCACTTTCATTAAAAAATGTCATTAAAGATGTAAAAACAGGCGCCCCGGTCCCTGCGTCAAATTTTGTTTGCGACATATGTCATATGACTATCTGGTGCGTTTTAGCTCTTAAAAATTAGGGCTAACACGTTTTCAATTTTTTGTAAACATTTAAACGAATTGAAATAAATGAAACATCACCGTTTAAACAGTATGCCTCTAGCCTTTTAAAAGCAAAAGCGTCGTTGTAAGAATCATTATTAAAATACATGTATATGATACATGCTTTGTTCTTGCAAAAACGGCTGGAGAATTTCCCCGTGCACGTTGTCAAATGTTAAAGACCTGTAATGAGAAAGCACATGGTAAGTACACGCACACTTTCCACGTGACGTCGTGGTTGTCAGCAGACATTTCATGCTCTTTTGCAAATAACACAGGCTTTACATGGCATATATATATACATAAACAAGACCGCTTGTGTTTACGAAACTGCAACACTGAGCAGTAACACTAAATATAGGCTTTTCCGATTACGATTTCATATAAGCGTGATTTTTTGCAGTTTTTTTTTTTTAAATTATGAAATTTATTAAATTAATAAGTGTGCATATTATAAAATACGAAAGCTCATTGACTTTTTAGGTCGATAATACGCTTGATGCGCGTATAAGGTTACTTGTGTTACTTGTTACTTGCCAACTGCGCCGATTGGTCAGTCATAACATCATTCCAAATCGAAGATAAACTGAGCGTTTCTATTGGCTTATATTGATTTTACTGCAGGTTGAAACTCCGCCTACAGGGCGGTGCTTCACGGTGATTGATTGCGGCTTAGGAATAACTGTAAATTGTAAAAATTTTCGACGAAGTGACACCCGCTTTGATCATTAACTGACTTTATAGAGTGGGTGTACATGTTTCTCGAGTGAAAAACGGCCATTGTGACGTAAAAGATAAGCTTTCACAGCAGGAATTGTCGGTGTGCTGCAGACAACACTGCTAATTAATTGATAAAATACACATGCCCCGGGCGATGTTTATAAGCGCAACACTACTTTTAGGCGCCCCGGATATGTTCTGAAGTTAAAATTTAAGCGCGTGGGCACCAGGGCGCTAAAATGGCATGGGGAAGGCCCTGCAGCTGTGCGTGGAGGTTGACGCTTGGGTAAAACGAAAGTAAAATACAGGAACACGGTCGATCTTTTTCAGGGTCTTTTTGGATTTTTTTCTTACATTTGGGAATTTTTTAAATTCAAATTGGGAAAATGGTCAGAAAATCGGATTGAGAATGGTACCGTTTTCCGGTACCGACTTTATATAGAGGAAAAACACTGTCTGTATAAAAAAAATTCTGTATTAACTTTCTCAAATACCCTTTAAAGCTTACGGACAGGGGGTAAAATACCATTGAACCAAAAGATCAGGGGGTAAAATACCATTGAACCACAAGATCAGGGGGTAAAATACCCTTTAGGCTAAACACTTATCTGGAGCTCTGATTAGTGGTTTTTAAATTTTCATAAATGTGGGGAAAAATGGATTCCTATTATTGGAATTATTTGCATGCCCATTTACTCAGATGGAATCATCAGAATGATGTAAAGGGAATTAGTGGATGGTATTGTGCGTTGCGTTTTAATGTTATGATCATGTGACTAAAGCCACATTCATGATTTCTAGCTACTTTCCGAGTACAGAGGTGAAAGGGATGTAGCCAGTGGGCAAGAGATTGCAAAACATCATCATCTTTACTAACTTTAGGTCACGTAGAATTTGGGTTGCACTAGAATATATTAACAATAACATTATACAGTGATTTCTTATTTTGAGATTTATAATGAATTGATGCTAGACTTTATATTTACAGGTATGATGCGACATCATGTTAACTTGATTGCAAAAAAACGAATTGCAATAAATCATTTATCCCAAGGTCTTTTAAAACACATACACTTCACAAAACTGCAAAATGCAGTTGATCATTTTGAGCTGATGTTTGTTAAATCATTAACCTGAATTATTTCTCCTCTTAGATTGGGCTGTTTATGCTGTTGGCCCTGAGTGGCAGCTGTTATGGGTTCTACATACCAGGTGTGGCCCCAAATGACTTCCATAAAGAAGATCCAGTTGATGTGAAGGTATCTTTGGCGAATGGGATCAGTGTTTGTTTTTGCCTTAGTTTTGTGCTGATAATCGGTACCATTCACAAAGCCAAAAAGTATACTTTTGTCACAATTGTTTGGCTTAAATTCACAAATGGAAAAGTGGATAAAAAACTTTGAA
This sequence comes from Congeria kusceri, assembly GCA_027627225.1. NCBI lineage: Eukaryota > Metazoa > Mollusca > Bivalvia > Myida > Dreissenidae > Congeria > Congeria kusceri. The sequence goes on along the minus strand of CM051032.1, from coordinate 49,413,083 downwards.
TTTTTTGGAATGTTTAAAGGTTGCATGAGTGCTTAAATCACATGTATCATGTGTTTGTAATTTACAAGAAAATCACTAGTTATTATTTGAATTTTGATACTAGTTTATATTTCTCTTTTTTAATGATAACAAATATTTTCACAATTTGTAGGGTTTACAACGCATTTTCACAATTTCACAGAAAAGGGCATATTCACAAATCACTGAAAAAACAACACTGGTTTCATTAATGTTTGTTTTTGTTATAAGTTTAATAATAGGAAATGATGAACCTATCCCCATGTTATTCAACTTATTGTCACAATACTGTTTCTGCTACTGTCTATTAAAAACTTCTTAAATAAGTGTTGCAGTATTTGGTATTAAAGTTTACTAATTATGTTTGACTTGTAATACTTTGCTCTATTCTATAACATTTAAGATATGAGGCATTTAAGGTGTGCTAATAGTCGCAAGCTCAAGTCATGAATGCAACTCAGAGATCTGTTGAGGTCCAGTTTATTTATGGAAGTCACTTTTGTAAGTTGATTGAACATTCAAAATAAAATATGTGTATTTTGGTTGCATCAAGGGGGTGAAATTGACCAGTGTGAAGACACAGCTACCCATGGAGTATTACAGGGCCCCATTCTGTGAGCCGGAAGGAGGCGGAGAATTCAAACCAGAAAACCTAGGTGACGATATTTTCATTACAACTCTGCCACTTTTTCTTTTCTGTTCTTTCGTTTCAGTTGCTTTTATACACAAGCACTAGGTAGTGTTTAATGTATTTAATCTTTTCAAAGTGAATGAACTGAAAACATATAATATTGAAAAGAATTTTGTTCATCTGCTGGGCCTATTTATCAAGATCTGTAAAAAAACGGAACACACCCAACAAACTCAAACTTTTGCTTTCATGAATAATATTGAAAAAAAATTTATTACCTTTTGTAACAAAAGTACTAAGTAAGTACTTTTGAAACAATGACCGTTAATATCATTTAATAAGTTAGATGGTATAAGTTATCACTACTGATCAATAAGCTCCATATTTACCATTGATAGGTGAAGTACTGCGTGGTGACAGGATTGTGACAACTGCTTATCAGGTATTTACAAAAATACCTATCTAAATTGTCTGCAAAGCATAATTGGTAGATTTTACACTAGCTGATTGCACTGGATGCATAGTTCAAAACATGTCACATTTCAGTACTCTTTAAAGTCTGTGGTCTTGAATCGGTGAGAGCTTACCGTTTCATAATTCGAACAAAACATTTTGTTGTGAGCATATATTTTCAGTGGATGATTGAAGTAGTTTAACTTTTCTCAGGATGCCATATATGTATGAGTTTATTTAATTTTAACATTAAAGCCCTATTCAGGGTAAGAGCTCTGTTCAATGTTAACATGTTAAAGCCCTATACAGTGTTAGAGCTCTGTTTAATGTTAACAGATTAAAGTCCTATACAGTGTAAGAGCTCTGTTCAATGTTAACAGATTAAAGCCCTATTCAGTGTAAGAGCTCTGTTCAATGTTAACAGATTAAAGCCCTATACAGTGTAAGAGCTCTGTTCAATGTTAACAGATTAAAGCCATATTCAGTGTAAGAGCTCTGTTCAATGTTAATACATTAAAGCCCTATTCAGTGTAAGAGTGTTCAATGTCAATACATTAAAGCCCTATTCAGTGTAAGAGCTCTGTTCAATGTGAACAGATTAAAGCCCTATTTAGTGTAAGAGCTCTGTTCAATGTTACTACATTAAAGCCCTATTCAGTGTAATAGCTCTGTTAAATGTCAACAGATTAAAGTCCTGGTGGACAAGACCTGCACATTGCTGTGTGGGAACAAACCCCCGAAGAAGCTCTCCCAGAAGGAGTCAAAGATCCTTGTGGACTTCATCAAGAATGACTACTACGTGCATCTGTGAGCTGCCTTGGATTTCTTTCCAATATGAGTGACTTTTTCTTCATACAACTATAAACTACCAACATTTGAGTATCACTTCAACTTAAAAGTTAAATTTGGCTGAAGAGAATTCTTTAACATAGGGATCATTGAAGTTAGCTTATGACAATTAATGTGGATATTTGCTAAAGAGAAATCTGTTTGGCCACAGCTTCTTGAAAAAAATCCTACAAATAAGTGAAAAATTAGCAATTATTGAATGCAGTACCGTACGGTAAATTGGATGAAAGAGAATTTTAAGCCACCAAGAGCCCGGATTTTTACAAGTACAGTGTACAACATGGTGAAATACTAAGACCATTTCTCATGAATTCATGAATTTTAATTGTGAGTAACAGATGTACAGTACTGTAGGTTGAAACATAAAAAGAAGAATCTTTTGCTTGGTATTATAGTATTTGTTTTTTCTGATCATTTTAAGCAGTTGCTTATTTCTCTTCATGACTTCTGTACATTTTAAGACTGCTTTATCTTTGTTGCTGGTTCTATATAGTAGATCGTAAATATCTTGTACACATTGTTCAGTGTCTGTTTATTAAACTGGATTCATAAATATGTATTCATATTCATGGGCCTGATGAAACACATACCACCTTAAAAGTATCCATAATTGAAACTAGTTTGGTAACAACATTATTAATGTCTCTTTTTCCAGGTTAGTTGATAATCTGCCATGCGCTACAAAGTTCATAATGCTGGATTCAAACACAGAGCAATACGAGCACGGCTACAAGCTGGGCTTTGAGAAAGATGGGAAGGTATGTTCAATGATCAAGGCAATTGTGGTAATCTTTGTCGGTATGATGAAGTTTTAATTTGCACATGTAACAGCCGATATGATGGAACATATTTGAATTACATTTTTAAGTTGTGCTAGTAAAAATGTTCAGTAATGTTACATTCTTCGCTGTACAGAAGTATGTAAAAATACTATTTTATAAGGAAAATCAGTGATTTTTATTGTCATTTGGGTATTTTTATGTGACGAATGCAGGTATGAAATTGTTGCAAAAAGAAATAGTGTTCTATCAACACAACTATAAATGTAATTTGCATTGTGGGCATAATAATAAAGGGTGGTTGCTATCTGTAAGATAAAGTTGAGGGTTATTATACAGGGCTATTTCTCTTGACAATTGTAAGGATTATCCTAAAAAATAGTCCCATTGAATGAAGAATTGACTGCATTTTAACTCTACTATTCGAAGAAAAGGTGAGCGTTCCTACTACCCCCAGCGTTGGCGTCTGAATTTGGTTTAAGTTTTTATTCAGAAGTCTTGTAACTTCAAAACTACGTAAGTTATTCACTTGAAACTTGGAATATTCCCCTGTCATCAACTCCTGTGTCAGGGGCAACATACCCCATAACTCTCTTTTGTATTTTGATAGAGTTATGTCCCTTTTTCACTTAGATTTCTGTTTAAAGTTTATATTCAAAAGTTTTGTAACTTCAATACTACAAAAGCTTTTCACTTGAAACTTGGAATATACGTTTGTCATCAACTCCAGTATCAGGGTGAACATTCCCCATAACTGTATTTTGTATTTTGACAGAGTTATGCCCCTTTTTCACATAGATTTTCTGGTTAAAGTTTATATTCAAAAGTTTTGTAACTTCAAAACTACTTAAGTTATTCACTTGAAACTTGGAACTAACCTTTGTCATCAACTCTCGTATCAGGGGCAATATTATCCATCATTCTGTTTTGTATTTTGACAGAGTTATGCCCCCTTTTCACTTAGATTTTAAAGTTTATATTCAAAAGTTTGGTAACTTCAAAACTACATAAGTTATTCACTTGAAACGTGGCACTAACCTTTGTCATCAACTCTAGTGTCAGGGGCCACATTACCCATAACTCTGTTTGTATTTTGACAGAGTTATGCACCTTTTTCACAGATTTTCTGGTTAAAGTTTATATTCAAACGTTTTGTAACTTCAAAACTACATAAGTTATTCACTTGAAACTTGGAACTAACCTTTGTCGTCAACTCTTGTATCAGGGGCAACATTACCCATAACTCTCTTTTGTATTTTGACAGAGTTAGCCCACTTTTTACATAGACTTTGTGGTTAAAGTTTTTGTTCCAAAAAATTATAAACTATACAAGGCTCCACTTAAAAGTTTTGTATTTTAAAGAATTTATGCCCCTTCCACTATCCAAAATATGTACCAATTGAAATACTTTGCATAGTCGAGTGCGCTGTCTGCTGACAGCTCTTGTTATATGCCTTAATGTCTAACCAAAGCGTTCTTTCTTTTTTTTTCAGTATTACCTGAACAATCACCTGGGTGTTACTCTCAAGTACCACCAGGATGAGGCCACGTAAGTGAAGTTCGGGTCTTGTATTCTGACATTTATCATGACTGAAAATTTTAATTTAGCTGTTCACAAGATTCAATTTAAATATAAAAAATAGTTGCTGTATTTCCATAAACTTTTCAAGTATATCTCAATTGAACACAAAGCAAGAAAGCTGGATGGTTAAATTGGCAGTAATTTTCTTTACTCATAACTTAATTTGTTTACATTTACATGTTGTTGTTTTTCTCTGGCAAAATTATTTAAGTGTTGGCAGCATAACAGTTTACATCATATTTCATATATTTTTTCAGGCAATGTAAGATAAACATTTTATCCAAATATTAAGAGTCACATTCTGAAATGAAATTAATCTGTGCTGATTAATCTGATTAATCTGTGCATTGCATATATTTAAGATCACAAATAAGGGACTTGCTCGTTAGTATTGTTATCTGCAGTTTTGGTCCACATTTATTGTCGGAGGTGTTTATGTATGACACAAGACTGTATACTAAAGCCATGATATAGTCATAAACATGCGAATTGCCATGCAAAATCATGAAATGGTGTTGAGCACCACTGTCACTGTGAAACGTTAATTGATATCGGTGTTTGTTGCCAATTAGTTGTTGTCCGAAAACGTACCATTGTTCACTATTTTATTTTGTCTGTGAATGTATCCAAAAACATTTTGAGGGTGTCCGACAACATGTAATGTCATAAAACATTTAGATTTAATACGGTAGAATATTTGGTTGAGCTTCTGAGTAAGTACAGTATGACATGAATGTGCATTATTGTTTCAGTCAGACATTCCGGGTGGTGGGGTTTGAGGTAAAGCCCGAGAGCAGAGCCATTCAGGATTATGAAATCAAGAGCGATCAATGTGCAAGGAAGACGGATCTTGCAAAATCCACACCAGCGCCCATGGAGATAGAGGCCAAAGGTACATGGTTTATACTCAACCTGATCACAGTTGATATACTTCTTGTGATGATAAAAAAAATTTCAGATGTTTCAAACTGAGTAAAAGAAATAATAAAACTGTTGTTAACCATTTCCCCCAAATGAAAAAAGTATGTCTTAATTGTCAAAATAATTTCACAGATGTTACTAGCTATCAGCTATTGGCAGGGTGTGATTCTTCCATAAAGATTTCATGATGTAAAATTACCAATTCCTGAGTACCAGACCCATTCCCAAAGCACTTAAAATAATTGCTGATGCTAACTTAGAGTTGTTGTCCATTCCAGAGGGACAGGAGGTCTGTTGCTGATGCTAACTTAGAGTTGTTGTCCATTCCAGAGGGACAGGAGGTCCTGTTGCTGATGCTAACTTAGAGTTGTTGTCCATTCCAGAGGGACAGGAGGTCCTGTTGCTGATGCTAACTTAGAGTTGTTGTCCATTCCAGAGGGACAGGAGGTCCTGTTGCTGATGCTAACTTAGAGTTGTTGTCCATTCCAGAGGGACAGGAGGTCCTGTTGCTGATGCTAACTTAGAGTTGTTGTCCATTCCAGAGGGACAGGAGGTCCTGTTGCTGATGCTAACTTAGAGTTGTTGTCCATTCCAGAGGGACAGGAGGTCCTGTTGCTGATGCTAACTTAGAGTTGTTGTCCATTCCAGAGGGACAGGAGGTCCTGTTGCTGATGCTAACTTAGAGTTGTTGTCCATTCCAGAGGGACAGGAGGTCCTGTTGCTGATGCTAACTTAGAGTTGTTGTCCATTCCAGAGGGACAGGAGGTCCTGTTGCTGATGCTAACTTAGAGTTGTTGTCCATTCCAGAGGGACAGGAGGTCCTGTTGCTGATGCTAACTTAGAGTTGTTGTCCATTCCAGAGGGACAGGAGGTCCTGTTGCTGATGCTAACTTAGAGTTGTTGTCCATTCCAGAGGGACAGGAGGTCCTGTTGCTGATGCTAACTTAGAGTTGTTGTCCATTCCAGAGGGACAGGAGGTCCTGTTGCTGATGCTAACTTAGAGTTGTTGTCCATTCCAGAGGGACAGGAGGTCCTGTTGCTGATGCTAACTTAGAGTTGTTGTCCATTCCAGAGGGACAGGAGGTCCTGTTGCTGATGCTAACTTAGAGTTGTTGTCCATTCCAGAGGGACAGGAGGTCCTGTTGCTGATGCTAACTTAGAGTTGTTGTCCATTCCAGAGGGACAGGAGGTCCTGTTGCTGATGCTAACTTAGAGTTGTTGTCCATTCCAGAGGGACAGGAGGTCCTGTTCACCTACGAGGTGAGCTGGCAGTCCAGCCCCATGAAGTGGGCATCGCGTTGGGACATCTACCTCACCATGAGCGACGTGCAGATCCACTGGTTCTCGATCATCAACTCCGTAGTTGTCGTGTTCTTCTTGTCAGGTGAGTCAGTTGTTGTTATTAATAGGAATTAGGGTACTATTAATTCTGTAATAATAATTAAGTGTTGTATACGATGCCTTTGTTTGGTGAAGTTATTATTATTGACCAAATTGCAACTTGTCAATCAAGGATTGAGTTGACCAATAATGGGTTTATATTTCAGTGGTAAATAATAGCATGTGGTTGCGTAATCCAATCAATTTACTTCAAATCCTTGTCAAACAACCTAGAAAAACAGAAAGGCGGAGCGATCTATGATTTTGCAACTGGTCATTGATTGAGTTGAGTTTTCTGGGGTGTTATTCTTCCATCTTTTATCTGATTAGCTTCTTTTGAAAACTACATTTTGTATACAAAACGTGCTAAAATTTGTTGATTGTTAGAAATGTTTAGTTCTGGTTCAGCCTCTTAGCCGGGTAGAATAGCCCTTAAATGTTTTTGAAATAACACTCCTGGTTTGAGTGCAATAATGTTTTTTTCTCTTCATGCACTGATTGATATGAATGAATAAGTCTTTCATCCCCCCTACCCCCCCCCCCCAAAAAAAACAACAACAAAAAAACAGACAACAAACGAACAACAACAACAACAGAGATGGGTAATAAGGCAAATTTTTGAGCATTTTCATTTGTGTATTACTTAAATATAACACTTCTTTATCAGTCAGTTTATTCAGTACATACCTTTCTTCAGGTATTTTGACCATGATAATGGTGCGGACACTGAGAAAGGATATTGCCAAATACAACAGGGACGAGGATCTGGTAAGCTTTTAGTAATAATAGAGATATCAACTTTCTGATATAAAGATATCAGTTTACTGATAGAGACATCAGTTTACTGATAGAGATATTAGTGTACTAATAGAGAAACCAGTTCACATATAGAGATATCAGTTTACTGATGAAGATATCTGTTTACAGGGCAGAGATATCAATTAACTTACTGACAAAAGTATCAATTTGTTGATAGAGATAACAATGTACCAGTCATTGAAATTAGAAGTTTTGCCAAGCAAACCGGAGTTCTATTATTACTTGACGGCAAGAAAATTCTACAAGCCCAGGCCTTTATCTGACCTTTTTGTGAAAAAGTACCAGGCTTGAAATTGGGAATTTCTCAATGTAAAAATTATCAAATTGGCGAAAGAATGTTCAGACAAATCTTGTCAGTATCAATTTTCATTAATTATTTGATAAAATTGCAGTATATGTCCAAATGTCAATGTGTTTTTTTTGTTTTGTTTTTGTCTCCTTAAACATTTCTTGATGTATTTTTTTTTTGCATGGATGTTATAAATGTCAAACAAAATTCTGTAGCGGAGGGGAATCTATTTTTAGCTCACCTGAGCGCGAAGTTCGTGTTTGGTGAGCTATTGGTATAGGGGACCTCTCCTGCGTCGTCCGTGTGCCGTCAACAATTGGGTTCGTTCTCACGCTGGATACTTCACATTTTATCCAATCTTAACCACACTTGCACAGTTTCTGTATGACCATGAAATCTCGGATAGGATTGTTATTGGGTCAGATCACACCAGTAACACTAGAGTTATTAACCCTTTGTCATGCCCAAAAGGTGCAAAATGCCTTTTTCCAACATATAGACTTTATTTTCCATCCAATCGTAACCAAACTTTCACAGTTTGTGTATGACCATCAGATCTCAGCAGACGGCAAAAATGGGCCTAATCATGTTTCCAACACTAGAGTTATTGCCCTCTGTTTATTAAAAGAATATACAAAAATGGACATCATTCCGGATAGAGACTTCATTTTTCATCCAATCTTCACCAAGATCGGACCAGAAACACTGGGGTTATTGCCCTTTGTTTGTGAAAAAAATAAGCAAAAATGGACATTATTCAGGACAGAGGCTGCATTTTTCATCCAATCTTCACCAATCTTGCACAGTTCGTCTATGACCATAAGATTAAAGGTGAGGTCGAATATAAGCAAAATGTGTCACGTACAACTCCCATGCTCGTCGGTCAAAGGTCAAGGTCACAATTTAAGGTCAAAGGTCATGAATGTTTGTTTCTGCTCAGTAACTTCTTAATGCCTGGAAGGATTTTAATATAACTTCAGAATATTAATCTCCATGACTAGACAAGGTGTCGCGTACAACTCCCATGATGGTCGGTCAAGGTCACAGTTCACGGTCAAAGGTCAATTATTTTTGTGTCCACTTCAAAACTTCTAAACGTCTGGAGGGATTTAAATAATACTTCAGATTATTATTCTCTATGACGAGACAGTGTGTCACATACAACTCTCATGCTCGTCTGTCAAAGGTCAAGGTCACAATTCAAGGTCAAATGTCAATGATTTCTGTTTCTCCACCATAACTTCTGAACGTTTGGAAGGATTTTAATATTACTTCAGATTATTATTTCCCATGACCAGGCGATGTGTCGTGTACAACTCCCATGGACCTCAGTCAAGGTCACAATTCAAGGTCAAATGTTAAGGAATTTTCTTTCTGCTCTATATCTTCTAAAAGCCTTGAAGGATTTTAATATTACTTCAGATTATTTTTTCCCATGACCAGATGATGTGTCACATATGACTTACATGCTCCTTGGTCAAGGTCTGTGGGTCCAAGGTTACACTTAAAAGGTCGAATATTAGAATGAGCTTTTTGTAGGAATCATCATTTTTGCCAGCATGTAAGGAATGTAATAACTTGGTTGAAATGAAGATCATTATGAGGCAGTGTGTCACAACAACAAACAGCTGTGTTGCTGCAATATCAAGATATTTGTCCAGGGCATAATATTGCACTCTGACATTGTTTTGCCTTCCTCTGACAAGCATATGGTTCGGGGGCATATTTCACATCCTGTGACAAGCCTTGTTTCGAAAAAAAAGTAAATTTATGAATGATCCATTTAGCGTCAAAATATAACATATAACACAGACATTGCTTTTAATATTATAATCAAGTGTCTGTTGATATAACGAGAGCTGGCTAGCAATCTTCTTTAATTATACAATGAATGCTGACAAACTGCCTGTTGTTTTCGAAAGTTAGATAAAACATGATTAGAATTGCATTTTGATATGGCCAATTATAAGCAAGCGTTTAGCTGATACACTCAATTTATTTACCCAATGGAAAACTACCAAAATGAAAGAAGAGTGAGCTTTTATTTAACCCAAAGAAAAAAATATTCGTAATTAAAAAAAAAAGGTTTGATTTATTACAAAAAAAAAAATTGAGTCGGGACCTTTTCCTTGGGCAGGTAGGCAATGGCAAACAAAGTTAATTTTAATTTTGGCCTCATTGGACAGAAAATTATCAAAGAAAAGCAAAACTTGACCTTATAGCACAGCCATCACAATTATCGCATTATAGCTAGTTCTCCAAAACTGTCTGCAAAAAAGACATCAAAATCTACTGTTTCTGCAGTTTCCAGAATTGTCTTTGACTTAATGAAAAAGGGTCAGGTAAGAATATCGAGAAACATTATTTGAGAACCATTAGCAAAAACACCGCACATCCACTACCCAACTCGTACTTTAGTTAGCCCATTGCACTAACCGATGTTTTAAATCAAATTGATCCTATCCCCTTTTGCATATTGTTCATATACCTTAATTTTCAAACCTGTCACAACAGGATGGTTTTAATCTGTACGAGTTCTCTGGTGAGCGCTTTGGGCCATCATGGACCTCTTGTTTGAATTGGGAAAAAACAGCAATAGTCAGATATTCTGACCCGTGAGGCTTATAGAAAAAGGCCTGAAGCCCCTTTTTATAAAACTGGGAATCAGAGCAAGCCCGGTTCAAAATTAACCAGTGTAGGGCTTGCCCCATTAAGGATAGTTTACTCCCTTAAAGAGTTGCTGAAATCACACCCTGAATGAGGAGGTATCATTGTACAGAACATGAACGGTCAAACACTCTCTTCTCTACTACAGGAGGAGACGCTGGAGGAGTCTGGCTGGAAGCTGGTGCACGGGGACGTGTTCCGACCCCCGAGGGCCAACAAGCTGCTGGCCTCACTGCTTGGGGCCGGCATCCAGATCTTCTGCATGGCTCTCATCACTATCGGTGAGTAAGCAATGCTGTCAGATTGGCTTTCTGCTTTCTGTTTATGGCTTCCTGTTGGTACACCAACGGACTATATGCATAATACAAAATACTTATTAATTAATGATGATGAAAATAATACATCAGCTGGTAAAAATATGGCAGTGGGAGTAACAAAAGTGGTGAACCCTAGCTGAGAAGACTGCCATGCTTTTGATATTCGCCAAAAAATATACAATTCCGGTACTCATGAAAAGAGATGAAACGTTCCCTGTCTTGAATAAGTGTACAGCGATTTTTTCACAGCATTTGAAATAGCTCTGGTAACCCTCAGAAAAGGAATTTTTGCATTGTGTGATGATTGTGAAATTTAGCTATTGTATTAAAGATTTTGTTACTAAAAATATTTAGGGATTTTTTTACATTTCAATCAGGAAATATACACCTTTTCGAGACTGGGTATGGGTTTGACAATGAGTCCTTTTACTGGATTCACCCACAATAATCACTAATAACAAATATTTGTATATAAATGTCAGTGATTTTTTTTCTCTAATTTTAGTGCCGTTCAAGGCCTGTTACCTTTGACAAAATATCCTCAATTTTTCCCCAAATATGTCCATTTTCTTCCCCCAAGTAATTTATAGTATTTTACAGGTGAATGCGTAAATAGAGAAAAAATTATTATATTTGCACCATTGTCATGAAAGAAGTTCATTAGATGAAAATATTGAATATATTTATCATTAAAAAAGCAAAATAACCACACATGTAATGAAAAATAAACTTTAAAAACTTTCCCTATTTTGAAATTTGTCATGATAAAGTTCCTAATTGCATGGGCACAGGCGGTTAGGAAATTTTGAAAAAAAATTCACTGAATGTTCCTGATTATCAGAAAAAAATCGCTGAATGTTCCTCATTATCTGTTGCAGTGTTTGCCATGTTGGGTATGCTATCCCCTGCCTCCAGAGGGGCCCTGATGACTGCTGCCGTATTCCTCTTTGTATTCATGGGGTATGTACGGCACCTGCTGCTTGTATTCCTCTTTGTTTTCATAGGGTATGTACGGTACCTGCTGCTTGTATTCCTCTTTGTATTCATGGGGTATGTACGGTACCTGCTGCTTGTATTCCTCTTTGTATTCATGGGGTATGTACGGTACCTGCTGCTTGTATTGCTCTTTGTATTCATGGGGTATGTACGGTACCTGCTGCCGTATTCTTCTTTGTATTCATGGGGTATGTAAGGTACCTGCTGTCGTATTCCTCTTTGTATTCATGGGGTATGTACGGTACCTGCTGCCGTATTCTTCTTTGTATTCATGGGGTATGTAAGGTACCTGCTGTCGTATTCCTCTTTGTATGCATGGGGTATGTACGGTACCTGCTGCTTGAATTCCTCTATGTATTCATGGGGTATGTACGGTACCTGCTGCCGTATTCCTATTTGTATTCATGGGGTATGTACGGTACCTGCTGCTTGTATTGCTCTTTTTATTCATGGGGTATGTAAGGTACATGCTGCCGTATTCCTCTTTGTATTCATGGGGTATGTACGGTACCTGCTGCCGTATTCCTCTTTGTATTCATGGGGTATGTACGGTACCTGCTGCCGTATTCTTCTTTGTATTCATGGGGTATGTAAGGTACCTGCTGTCGTATTCCTCTTTGTATGCATGGGGTATGTACGGTACCTGCTGCTTGAATTCCTCTATGTATTCATGGGGTATGTACGGTACCTGCTGCTTGTATTCCTATTTGTATTCATGGGGTATGTACGGTACCTGTTGCTTGTATTCCTCTTTGTATTCATGGGGTATGTACGGTACCTGCTGCTTGTATTCCTCTTTGCATTCATGGGGTATGTACGGTACCTGCTGCTTGTATTCCTATTTGTATTCATGGGGTATGTACGGCACCTGCTGCTTGTATTCCTCTTTGAATTCATGGGGTATATACGGTACCTGCTGCCGTATTTCTATTTGTATTCATGGGGTATGTACGGTACCTGCTGCTTGTATTCCTCTTTGCATTCATGGGGTATTTAAGGTACCTGCTGCTTGTATTCCTCTTTGTCTTAATGGAGTATGTACAGTAACGCTGCTTGTATTCCTCTTTGCATTCATGGGGTATGTACGGTACCTGCTGCTTGTATTCCTCTTTGTATTCATGCGGTATGTACGGTACCTGCTGCTTGTATTCCTATTTGTATTCATGGGGTATGTACGTTACCTGCTGCTTGTATTCCTCTTTGTTTTCATAGGGTATGTACGGTACCTGCTGCTTGTATTCCTCTTTGTATTCATGGGGTATGTACGACACCTGCTGCTTGTATTCCTCTTTGTATTCATGGGGTATGTACGGTACCTGCTGCGGTATTCCTATTTGTATTCATGGGGTATGTACGGTACCTGCTGCTTGTATTCCTCTTTGTATTCATGGGGTATGTACGGTACCTGCTGCTTGTATTCCTATTTGTATTCATGGGGTATGTACGGTACCTGCTGCTTGTATTCCTCTTTGTTTTCATAGGGTATGTACGGTACCTGCTGCTTGTATTCCTCTTTGTATTCATGGGGTATGTACGGCACCTGCTGCTTGTATTCCTCTTTGTATTTATGGGGTATGTACGGTACCTGCTGCCGTATTCCTATTTGTATTCATGGGGTATGTACGGTAATTGCTGCTTGTATTCCTCGATGCATTCATGGGGTATGTACAGTACCTGCTGCTTGAATTCCTCTTTGTATTCATGGGGTATGTACGGTAATTGCTGCTTGTATTCCTCGATGCATTCATGGGGTATGTACAGTACCTGCTGCTTGAATTCCTCTTTGTATTCATGGGGTATGTACGGTACCTGCTGCCGTATTCCTCTTTGTATTCACGGGGTATGTATGGTACCAGCTGCTTGTATTCCTCTTTGTATTCATGTGGTATATACGGTACCTGCTACCATATTCCTATTTGTATTCATGGGGCATGTGCGGTACCTGCTGCCGTATTCCTATTTGTATTCTGGGGTATGTACCGTACCTGCTGCTTATATTCCTCTTTGTATACATGGGGTATGTACCGTACCTGCTGCTTATTTTGCCTGGCCCCATAGCTACGCAAACTCTTAAGATTTAATCTAAGTTTAATTTAAAAAATTGCTCCAGGAGCATCATATTTTGTATGCAACAAGCATAACTTTGGTCCATATTTTAATTTTAGGCTACATTAGAGAATTTTCATAGTCATCAAACATGGGATCACATGGATGATATAAAAAAAAAACATGCCTGCATGATCATGTTTTATCCCATCGTCAGACGTGCATTGACGAAATAAACCCACATGGAATGAACTTTGCTTTATTTCAACACTGGTGATAAAGCAAAAACGCGCAGTATAATGACGTCATCCTGTTGATTTTCGTGACATCATTTTATGTTTTTCGTAATATCAAGTGTGTTTTCTTCCATTTATTTTCAAAATAAAGACAGAAAATGATGGTATAAATAGAATACTAGGTAAATGTTGAAAAAATACAAGTTTATTTGCTCATCACGAAAACATAAACCGCTTGCCATGGCTCATGGTTAAGGTTTTCTTAGCCTCGCAAAATAAACTTATCTTTATTCAACACTAACCTAGTATTCTCTATTTCTGCTTGCCTTTCAGGCTGGTAGCTGGTTATTATGCTGCAAGGATCTACAAGACAATGAAGGGCACCCAGTGGAAGAAGTCTGCCTTGCAGGTCAGCACACTATCTTGCGGTGCTTAATATCAAATCAAATACTTTTCACACAAAATACAAATTTTCATTACAAATTGGAAATTGCATTACATATGGGGAAAAATACACCTTGTTTGGGACTTATTTCAGACTGCGACCCTGTACCCAGCGTTCATATTTGGCTCCTGCTTCATCCTGAACTTCTTCATCTGGGGCAAGCACTCCTCAGGGGCCGTCCCCTTCACCACCATGCTGGCCTTGCTCTGTATGTGGTTCGGCATCTCCCTGCCCCTCGTCTTCCTTGGATATTATTTTGGCTTTAGAAAACAGGCAAGTATTTTTGCCATAACTCCTGTGTGACATGTTTTGTTTTACTACAGATTTAGAAAAATTAATCTATTTAGACAGTAAATAAAACATCTAGATGCTTTGAATTTCAGTGATTTATGTAATCAAATTTAGGGCATTGTTTGTAATTTGAGATATTATTTAATATGACAAGTTACCAAAAGTTGCTCTCTTTTTTTGTTTTTAAAGAATCTATCATTCATAATATAATATTTGTTGGAAAGGAAACCACAGCACAATTTGTGGTATTTACACCATATAGATGAAGTTGTGTTTAACAGTGGTATTGATGCTAAATAATGTCTGCACATGTAAAACTGTTGATTCTACAGTGGGGGGGGGAGATTAATAAAACATACACTGTAATAATTATACTTTGATTGTTCTATATGTGAAATAATGAGGGGAAAAATTGTACCGAGTTTTCATTTCTGGCCAGTTGTTAATTGTTACAACTTACTGTCATACCTCTGTCTGCCCCTGTAGGCTTATCAGCACCCAGTGAGGACCAATCAGATTCCACGCCAGGTTCCCGAGCAAGCTTGGTACATGAACACTTTCCTCAGGTATGAGCACATTATCCCCCTTGCTACATGTAATGCGTAAGAGTTTTATCCAGCAACAGTGTTCTGCCGTGAATATGGACTATTGGGGACAAGGGCCCTCTTGGCTTTAAACAGTGGGGACAAATTACAAAAATGTAGGGACACAGACAAAAAAGTTGTTCACCTCATTAATATTCCCAAAGCAGATTTTTGTTTTGATAAGTACGTACTAGCTGTTTTCATTCATGTTTTTTTTTTTCTGTTCAAAAAATGATTAATACATAATACTGTGTTCTTAATTAATTCATAACGTTCTGTTGATCAATGTTACACTGCATTCTTAAATACCGTATAACCTTGCATTATTCATTTTAATTTGAACAAACAATAAAATCCGTTATAAACACAAGGCGTTAATAATGAAACTGTTAAAACTACAAAGTGTAACAGTGTTACATCATCAATTAGCCGGGCTTCCAAAACTGTAAGCCGTTAGCAACACTCATAGCAACGGTGTCGGTAATTCGACTTCAAAAGTCTTTGATGTTTCTGCCGAAATGCTGCTGTCGTCCAGCAGTTTATCGCTGAAAAGCATGTTTCACGCTTAGCATGTGGACCGCGTGTACAATTATCGATTGATACTACTGTATCTGAACTGTTCAAGCGCTGCCGATAAAGCGTTAATGAATTAGTGTTCTAGTGAAAAAATTGGTTATAAATTGACGTCACGATCAATGATATAAATTTTACTAAATACGCCGAATGATTAACTTGTAAATTGTGTGCGCCCGCGGACCCTCTTACGAAAATTTGGTGGGGACAAATCATTTATTTTTGCGCCAATGGCGCAAGGCCGCATCCACGGCAGAACACTGCATCAACAATGTCATATCCTTCTCAATACATTTGAGGCATGTTGTGGGAAACCCGGGCGTAATCCATGTGCGTAAAGTGTTGTCCAGGATTAGCCTGTGCAGTCTGCACAGGCTGATCTTGGACGACACTTTGCACTTTTATGGTATTTTCTGTTTCAAGGAAGTATCTTCTAAACAAAAATCCACTATAGGCAGAAAGTGCCTTCCTGAAATAGTCTGTTCGGACTGCACCGGCTAATCTGGGACGACACTTTACACACTTTCATTAAGCGTGGTTTTCCCACGACATGCCTCATTTGTATATTTGCATCTTGTCTCTACTTACGTAATTGATTATAACTTGATTTGCTCTGTTTATATATTTGTCGTTTTGTCTAGAAATCCAGTAAAAAGGGCGTATTAAAGTAATACTTTAAAAGAACTCCAACAAAAAAGAAAAGATAAAAAATCTCTATAAAAGTGTCAGGTCATACTAGTATTTCTCAGTTTGCATTTATTTCTTGACTGACAGTTTGGAATGTTCTAATTATAATTGTTTTTGTGTTTCAGTATACTTATGGCAGGCATTTTACCCTTTGTGTTTCAGTATACTTATGGCAGGCATTTTGTGTTTCAGTATACTTATGGCAGGCATTTTTGTGTTTCAGTATACTTATGGCAGGCATTTTGTGTTTCAGTATACTTATGGCAGGCATTTTTGTGTTTCAGTATACTTATGGCAGGCATTTTGTGTTTCAGTATACTTATGGCAGGCATTTTGTGTTTCAGTATACTTATGGCAGGCATTTTGTGTTTCAGTATACTTATGGTAGGCATTTTGTGTTTCAGTATACTTTATGGCAGGCATTTTTGTGTTTCAGTATAGTTATGGCAGGCATTTTGTGTTTCAGTATACTTATGGCAGGCATTTTTGTGTTTCAGTATACTTATGGCAGGCATTTTACCCTTTGGAGCCATGTTCATCGAATTATTCTTCATTTTCACAGTAAGTAAACAGTGTCAGTATTTAACTGGTATGTTTTGTGATTTCACAGTGGATTCCTCCTTTAGCATCTAATGAAATAGTGGGTCACCACTATATCGGTAATAACGAGGTTATTAAAATTACTCTACAATTAACCCTTGCACATTATAAATATTAGCTCCCCATTATCTTTGGGTCTTTAAAGTTTTACATTGTTAAAAAACCATTAACCACAATTCACTGTGGTTTCTATTCTTCATACTCAAAATGTCGGAACATGATTAGTATTTGCTCTAACCCAGCTTGCATTGGTATCATTTATTGTTAAAATAATTAAAATCAAAACGCTGACGGCGTACAAAGACTGTTGGCAATAAAAGAAACTAAAAGCAAATGAATAATGAGAGCATTTTTATCATGAGGAACATTTATTGAAGTAAGTCACCTGTCTGTTATATCATTTCTACAATACAAATATCGAAACTCATAAATATACACTCTACTTAAATAAATTGGTATAAGCTGGAATTCGACCTAATTGAAGATGGAGATCCAGGCCACTGTCTTTTGCACATTAAAACTTATATAGCGCGCGTCTAATTCAAGATTATTTATCGATGACATTCTCATCATTTTTTTTTTATTCATGGGAGGCAAATATTTTTTGTGCAAACTATTTAAAAAGCAAACAGAGTGATATGCATACAAGTCTACAACGTGTTTTAAAAAGTGGATGAACCGTTCAAGTTCGAATCAATGTTCCGTGCCTTTTATCACAAGCGCTATGCTCGGTAAATACCAATTTAATTAAAAATATTTTAAATCAGTAAAATACAGTCAAAACTTTATTTGGAAGTACAATGCTTTTCCACAATTCTTATGCATACTTCCAAAAACAATAACATTCGTCAATCGAATGGTTACCATTGCTTCGCTATATGTACCGAGTCAATACACTGTTGTTAAACTTACACAATATTATGTAATACGCAGTTAACCAGTAAACAGCACTGATAGACACACTATCATACCTTCATGTATGTGAATAGACATAACATGAATTCACTTGTAGATGTGGACGAACTGGATTATTATTATTATGCTCCCGGCATCTTGATGCAGGAGGCATATAGTGATCGTCCTGTCCGTCCTTCCCTCTTTCCGTCCGTGACGTGCTGTACGTCCTTCCCTCTTTCCATCCTTCCGTCCATGACAAGATTCACAGTACCTGCTGCCGTATTCCTAATTGTATTCATGTAGTATGTACGGCACCTGCTGCTTGTATTCCTCATTGTATTCATGGGGTATGTACGGTACCTGCTGCTTGTATTCCTCTTTGTATTCATGGGGTATGTACGGTACCTGCTGCTTGTATTGCTCTTTGTATTCATGGGGTATGTACGGTAATGCTGCTTGTATTCCTCTTTGGGGTATGTACGGTACCTGCTGCTTGTATTCATCTTTGTATTCATGGGGTTTGTACAGTAACGCTGCTTGTATTCCCCTTTGTATTCATGGGGTATGTACGGTACATGCTGCTTGTATTCATGGGGTATGTACGGTACCTGCTGCTTGTATTCCCCTTTGTATTCATGGGGTATGTACGGTGACGCTGCTTGTATTCCTCGATGCATTCATGGGTTATGTATGGTACCTGCTGCTTGTATTCCTCTTTGTATTCATAGGGTATGTATGGTACCTGCTGCTTGTATTCCCCTTTGTATTCATGGGGTATGTTCGGTATCTGCTGCTTGTATTCCCCTTTGTATTCATAGGGTATGTATGGTACCTGCTGCTTGTATTCGTCGATGTATTCATGGGGTATGTACGTTACCTGCTGCTTGTATTCCAAGACATGATATATTCATAGTAATAAAGGGGGTATGAATATTTCAAAGTGTTCTCTAACATTATGATCACATGGAGTGTTGATGTGTTCACAGGCCATCTGGGAAAACCAGTTCTACTACCTGTTTGGATTCCTGTTCCTCGTGTTTATCATCCTCATCGTCTCCGTATCTCAGATCTCGGTCGTCATGGTCTACTTCCAGCTCTGCGGAGAGGTAAAATTCTATATTCACTGTGAGAATTTAAATGCCCACTACCGTAAATTTCACTATTAGCACTTCACATTTCAACATTGAAAGTTCACATTTTCAACATTGACAGTACAAACTTCAACATTGACTGTTCACATTTTCAACATTGACAGTTCGCATTTCAACATTGACAGTTCACATTTCAACATCGACAGTTCACATTTCATTATAGACATTTCAACATAGACTGTTCACATTTCAACATTTACAGTTCGCATTTCAACATTGACAGTTCACATTTCAACATCGACAGTTCACATTTCAACATCGACAGTTCACATTTCAACATTGACAGTTCACATTTCAACCATGACAGTTCACATTTCAACATTGATAGTGGTATGTTCAATTGTGTTAAGCAATGCTACGGAAATGAATATGGTTTATTGAATTTAGAAAAAACATCAAGATTGCAATATTGACTGTGTTTTGGTCATTTTTATACTGAAGGAACATCAGTATAGTATTGAATAGGTAAATAAAGTTGTTACATGAAAATATCTAAACCTTGCTTCGTGCCATAATGCTGCGTATAGTGATAAAAATATGGTAACTAAGTGTGTTAATTTATATCTTAGTCAGCAGCAAATTTCGTTAAACCATCTACGGAATTTTACTTTCTGACACATTGGTATGAATGTTGACAATTGTCAGCAGCTATGAGCACTAGTTGATTGTTGTTGTACGTTGCAGGACTACCATTGGTGGTGGAGATCCTTCATAGTGTCCGGAGGGTCGGCTGTCTACATATTTGCGTACTCTATATTCTACTTTGTCACAAAGGTATCTTGTTATAATTTGATGGGTCAGCGCAAAACTATGCAAAGTCTATATAGTAATATAGCATAGTTTTGCACTGAGCCATCGAATTGCTCTATTACGTTATTATAAAATAAATAATACAGGATAATCAACTTCATGTACTTACAATTAGTGACAAATAATTATTTGTAATGACTTGTAATTTTGATGTATGCGTAGGCTGGACAATACAACATACAATAATACATTACCAAAAAATTGGTCTTGGAAACGTGTTTTGTACACAAGGTTGAAAGCAGAATGATTTTACAATACTGAGTCGCCTATTTTGAGTGCTGAATATTGTTTTCTGTTTAATGTGTGTGCGCAATTTCACAAATTTTTAAAAAGATACGTTATTAAAGTTAACAAACCTTAAGCTTGAATATTATCTGTACTGGCTTATAAGATAGCAAAACATTATATATTTCATTTCGTAAAAATATTTATTGTTCAAAACAAGGTAAAGCATGAGTGTTATTGTGTGAGTGTAGTATCATAAAAATCCATTTAATTTTGTTAGTTTAAACATTATTATTGTTCATCATACATACAAGGTTAATCGTGACCGCAACTGTCTTTTTACAGCTTGAGATCACAGCGTTCGTGTCCACGCTGCTCTACTTCGGCTACACGCTGCTAATGGTGGTCACCTTCTGGATTCTCACAGGCACTATCGGCTTCTACGCGGCCTACTGGTTCATTCGGAAAATCTACAGTGCAATCAAGATAGATTGATGGCTTGTCTGTGATAGAAACTTTTTGGACTTGAACTTAATTTTTTTCATGGAAGGATATCATGTAATATTTGAGTGGGTCATGTTTGTACATGTAGGTCGTTTTTTGGAAGAGACAGCAGCATATCACTACGGTAACCCAGATTGTATGAAGTTTTACTGCTGTCTCTAGCGGAAAAGTGCATTTTGTTCCAAGTGTTTCTCAATGTAAAGAAATAAGGGTCCGTTTGCATCGCTTATGACTGCTAAAGAGGTACATGTAGTCTTTTGACATTTAGTGACTAACTAGCTCTTTTGACATTTAGTGACTAACTAGCGATGTTGTTATCATGAGTTTCACAAATATGTAATAAGCATCTTTGAATAATATATTTATATGCAAAATTATATATAAACATACAATGCCTGCTAACAAGGGTACTCTTTTATGTATTGCTTTATTTGACAAAAGCTAGTTGCATTGACGGAATGTACTTTGAGGTTGCCACTGTTGCTTTCTATTAGCACACCGTTGTTTTTGTTACAACATGTTAGTTATTTATGTTCACATGACATTGTACATATTTTGTATATCAGTTAAACAGATAGAAGGTTGAGCTGTCAGAAACATGGTGTTGAACAAACCAAAAGAGGCTTTTTGCCGTAGATGTCTTGCAGTTGTTCTCTTCATCACAGTTATCACTTTTGCTTTTCATGGGAAATTCCTGTTCAGTAAATGTAATTGTATTTATTGCATTCAAGGGAAACATTTTTATTAAATGGGATCAGCATCAATTTTATAATCAAAATTAGTTTCAACTATGCACCAAAAAGCATTATGAAAGTTCTTCAATGTAAGTGATTAGCTAGAAACACTTCTGTCACTTGATTATGACTTGATGATAGAGCTACTGTTTCTTGTCTTTTAGTATTGAAATAACAACAGGCTTGTGTCCACGCTGCCTTTGCCAAAGTTTTACCTTAACAATGCTGAATCCAGCTCACTCTGCATGTACCGGTATTATAGAGCTGCAACGATTTAGCCGTGGCTCGGTTCGATTCGATTTCGATTTCAAACATCATTTAGTTGAATATTTTGATTGGATTAAAGTTTTCCTTATACTGGCTTCTCTTTGCTCATTCATGAGTCATAACTCGCAATATAGTTAAGATTTGTATTTGTTATTATAAATAACATCGTATTGGTTAATGTCAACATGTGTGCCTTATATATAAATATAAATGAGAACGACGGAAACATTTGGTGATACTGTTTCACAGCTAGTTCTATAGAACAGCAATCGTATATAAAAGAGAATCAAATCGACATTGGTTGGTATTGCCGGTATATTGAAAATCGAATGGGGCAGTTTACAATTGATTTATTGATGCATCGAAAGAATTGTTGCAGCGTTCTGTATTATAGGGTTTTATGTGGAGAAAAAGTATAGAAAAATAGAATTTTTGTTAGCCAAACATTAAATTGTTTGTTGTTTGGCTCATTTGGCAATTTTCATAGTGAGCCTTTATGGTCCTATACCGTTTGTGTTTTGTCATGTTGAAGTGCTTATGTATTGCACTGGATCTTTTGCAACTTTGCATTCCATCTTTTTGTTCTTAAACTCTTGTATTTCATGCGAAAAAAATGTGTGTTAATTTTTCTGAAGTAAGTGTTTCATACATGTATATTACTAAAAATTTTCCGCTCAATAACTTGAGAACACATTGAGATATTTGAATGAAACTTAATACATAGATACCTTATATTAAGACCTCGCTTGGGATTGCGTATAGGGTGAGTAATGTCAATATTGAGGTCATCGTTACTAAAAATAAAAAAAATTATTTCTGCTGAATACATGTAGCTTGAGAACACATGCAAGATATTTTAATGAAACTTCATACATAGATATTTTTATTTAGACCTAGCTTGAGATTGCATGTGGGGTGGGTGGGGTCAAGGTCACTGTTACAAAAAATAGAAAACAGTTTTCGCTCAATAGCTTGAGAAGACATTGAGATATTTTAATTAAACTTCATACGTCTAGACCTCCCTTGGGATTGCATATGGGGTTGGTGTGGTCAAGGTCACTAAGCATTTTATTATTGTGCTGACTAATGCATTTCATGTAAAAAATTTGGTTTTTGTGAAATGTCCATGTTTCTTGTTTTTTAATATGTTATATTACATATCAGTTATTTGTAACAATTTTATAATCAATGAGAACTGTTTGCTACATAGTATCAATATTGGTTTATAACCATTCATGAAGAAGTTAAACTCCAGAATATCAGATAGTTAGTATGTTGCTCTTAATGACATTGTAAACTCTTGCCATTAAAATTTGCTTAATAACATTATCAAGCAATTTAGTATATCATACCATGACACATCTTCAGCTTAAACATTTGTTAGTGCTAGTAAACAGTGAATAAGACTAACAATATTTAATATCAAGGAGTAAAATCAAAGGAATCCAAGTAATTATGATTACCATGTGTATTCTGTCATAATACACTTAAATTAAGTATTGGATGACTTGTAAGCTTTCTATGATATGTATTTCTAAATGACTTAAAATGCAAAATTCAACAGTTGTATACAACATTTTTATGCATTCCAAAACTGATATTCAATGTAATGTTTCAGTAGAATGTTAATTTTGTATTTTAAAAATATAGCGTTAGGTTTGATAGATCTATTTTACCATGGATTTATTTAACTTTTAATGGGATCTGATATTGCATCTGTTATGAGTATTTTATAATTCAGTAAATACATTTAAACACATGGTCATTTATGTAAACATTAAATCATGTATGCTAGAGTGTTCTTGCTGGATGCTTCTAAACGTAATAAAATCGTCCTAGCTATCTGAATGTTTGAAATTACAAAGCTTGCTGACTGTGTACATTTGTATTTGTTAGTTACAACACTTAGGCACACTGGTTCATCAAGTACGTAACAGCTTCTGTTGCACTGACTGAGTTGTTGCATTAAAGGGACTCGTTCACAGATTTTTTATATTTTTGCAAAATGTCATTAAATGTTTTTACTGCAAAAACTACATCATCTGGAATAATCTAAAATAAATATTATATAAAGAAAAAAACATAAACATTTGCCTTCGCTGTGACTCGAACCTGGGACCTTTGAGATAAAAAAATGTGCGCTAACCACTCGGCCATTTGGACTTATACATTTGGTTGTGTATTTTTAACTCTATGTAAATGGAACAAATGCTTCTTAGTTATAAGTGTTATTTTGCTTGTTGGTATATAATGTATAATTATGCCCCCCATCGAAGATGGCGGGGTATATTGGTTTGCTAATGTCGGTCGGTGGGTAGACCACTTTCGTTTCCGCTCTCAGTTCAACAGTTTTCATCTGATCTTCAACAAACTTCATGAAAATGTTTGTGGGCATAATATCTAGGCCAAGATTGATAATCAGCCAAATTAGTCCAGGAATTGTGGTCCAGGAATTGTGGAGTTATTGCCCATTAGTTATCTGAAATTGGCCTTTTAGCCATTTCCGCTCTTCAAGTCCAACAGTTTTATTCCAGTTTTTACCAAACTTCATGGCAATGTTTTGTAATAATAATCTCTAGGTCAAGTTTGAAAATCAGCAAAATCACCCCAGGAATTGTGGAGTTATGGTCCTTGAATTGTCAAAAATTATCCTTTTTAGCAGTTTCCACTCTCTAAATCCAGTAGTTTTCATCCAATCTTCATGAAAATATTAGTAATAATAATATCTAGGTCAAGTTCGATAATCAGCCAAATTGCCCCAGGAATTGTGGGGTTATGGCCCTTGAATTGTCTAAAATTAGCCTTTTTAGCCGTTTCTGCTCTCTAAGTCCAGTAGTTTTCATCCAGTCTTCACTAAACTTCATGAAAATGTTTGTAATAATAATATCTAGGTCAAGTCCGATAATCAGCCAAATCGCTCGTTTTAGCGGTTTCCGCTCTCACAGTTTTCATCCGATTTTCAGCAAACTTCATGAAATGTTTGTGGGCATAATATCTTGGCAAAGTTTAATAATCAGCAAAATCGCCTCAGTAATTTTGGAGTTATGACCCTTGAATTATCTAAAATTGGCCGTTTTAGCAGTTTCTGTTCTCTAATTCCAACAGTTCATAGATGATCTTCACCGAATTTGGTGAAAATCTTTGTGGACGTATTATCTCATTTAATTTTGATAATCAACCGAATCGACCCAGTCACTGTGGAGTTATGGCCCTTGATTATCTAAAATTAACCTTTTTAGCAATTTTAACCTAGAGGGGGCATAACTGTTTTACAAACAGCTCTTGTTTCTTTTTGGGATCTATGACCAACATTTGGATAATTGTCAAATTGCCAATCTGTGAACAGGTCCCATGAAGGGAACAAGTAGGATCCTGTATGTGGCTGCGACTTTACCCTGTTCTAAACATGCATCTTGGTCTTGATTTTTAATATTGGCTGGTGGTGTCCAAAACTGGTTTTGTTTAAATATTTTAGATTATATTCTGGAACTGTTTATAATCCAGTAGGACCAATAGACAGGTGGTTCAATATAATGCCTTAAATTTCTTGCGTGGGTATAACTCTAAAAAACTGGCTGTGCATACATTTATGAAAAAAAATCTAATAAGATTAATATTAAGTTTCCTGTGAAAAATTACTGGGATCTGGTTATATCTATATGTTTAGTAGTATTGAATTACTGACAATACACATATGGTTAAACATGTCAGACATGTGTACAAACTAAACCAAGTGTAAATATATAAGGACTAAAGCACTAAATTATGCAAATATAGTTAACGAGTGTCTGGTCAATTTGTTCAAGTTATAACAATAAGCACGGTGTGACATATTTCAAAACAAAAATTACAACCTTAGTGGGCAGTCTTAGATGTTTTACCAGTCTACTGTCGTGCCATATTTAGCGTCATTGCCATTTCTGTTCTGTTCTTTCCTTGTTCCCATATCTTTTATTTCATGTGCATATACAAGACATGTATGAGGCTGTTTTTCAAGTAGAGTATTCACTATATTCCACGATACTCTACAATGTAGTATATGAATAAAATTTTGGCTAAATATGCTTGAATTATTTTTTAGAGTGTGACAGAGCTACAATTAACGTCTGTGAATGGTGTCTTGTGTAAATTTTCCGTCTGTTGAATTCCATGTTAGTTTTCTCTTAATAGCGTTATTTGTGATGTTCAACATAATTGTTGACTTCGTGTTTGTTGCCATGTACATATATGTATGCGCACGTGTAGCATGTAATTATTGGACAACATTGTTTTGGATTATATATTATTTATCGGTAATAAAATGTATTTATTTGAATGCCGTGTACTAGTAGTTTCTTCGCCGTCCAGCATGAAAACATCGTTACAAATAGGGATATTGATAGAAAATAAAGTCAGGGTGTCCTCTGAATCGGGAAAACGGAAAAGAAATTGAAAAATTCCCTGCAGTGAACAATCAGGGAATGTGAAATTTTTAAAAACAACTATTGGAAAATTCACGGAAATTGTCCAAAAATCCAAAGACAAAAAGCAAAATACATGTATATAATCTCAAGACATAATTCGGCAATAAACAATAAAAATAACATTTGTGTGTAGCATAAAAAGTTCACTATAGTAAAATGGCTAACGTGGAGAATGCTGACTATATAATTATTTACACTGTCGCTACTACGCACTAATTATACAGTTAAAGGCCTAGTTAAATCCTTTATTTGACCCCCCCCCCCCAAATTTGGGGTATTATACCCCCGTGTATTGGCACCGTACTGTGGTCACAGTGTGATGACCATTATCAGCTGAGATAATACACTGCTGCAGAAGTTGAGATATGTTGAAACAGTTCACAAAGCCAGTTCTCAGTCAGCTGAGAGAAAAGATTGCAGATATGCAGATAATGATAAGAGATTTTATAGTGGACCACTACACTGAGCGGAATACCCCATGGAGTGGCCAGACATTCCATAAACTAGGCCTTTAAGGTCAGGGGAAAATCAGAGAATTTGTCTTCGGAATTTCAGTGGCAACTCTGAAGTGCTAAGAAAATAATTTTCAAGAAGGCCTAAACAATTTAAATGTATTAATACATTCAGGACTTCTGCAAATCGACCCTCTGTCAGTTAAGTCGGGGTTATGGTCTTGCTGAAAAGTGTTGGTGTACCGATATATATTGAACTAGAACAAGAAATGTCTTTAAAAAAGACAATCGGCGTTGAAATTAATACTGAGATGTCATTTAAAAATTACCTAAACAGACGGCCAAGATGATCGGTTACGTGACTCCTCAGACCCCAGATTTGTTGGTCCCCACCAATATTAGATGACTTATTGGACGCCAGATTTTTTGGACACTATTAGACCCAAAAGTTAATTTCAGATAATTTTATTGATTTAAAAATTAAATAAAATTATCATTAATATCTATGCTGTGAATAAGCCAATCATACAGCTCCATGTTTCCACCAGTGATATGTGAATAACCAAAATAATGTAGGTTGACATAATTGTTATCTGAATTTGTCAAGCCAATTTAACAAATTAACAATGTAAGAAAATAATTTCGGGAATCAATGAAAATTATTTGGTATCAGACGAGTCTATATAGTTATTTATAGTACCGGTAATAACCATTCATGTCAGTTATCTAATATAATAACGATTTGAAGTCAAATAAGCAGTTATACTGTGTATCCCAATAAAAGCAATAGTCAGGGAACATTCAGCGATTTTTGAAATGCTAAGACTTTATTTTTGATAACGCAACCATAAAAATTCATTAGACTATGACGATTTTAAATTATACCAGTAGAAATATATGATATATCAGGGGTTCCTGTGTATAATAAGTATTGCAAATTGTGTATTCATGCTACGCGAACGGTTGCTAGCTACGCGCGCTATCTTTACAATGACACAACTGTTTCTGGAATGTGATGAACTCGCTAGAATCAATGGGCTACATGGAACTGCAACACTGTGAATGAGATTTATGAATAGGAACATTGCACAATTGCTATTTATAGAGCGTAGCGCTTATATAAATATAGGCTTAACACAATAATTATTTCGTTACGTGAATGAATATAGCATTCTGTTTATGGCATACAATGAGAAAATACGTTAATAATTAGCCTCAGTTCTAGTGTATATGTTGAAGATATGTTTATAACTTCATTTTGACCGCTTATGTAAACAATCATGTAAATTTCTAATCCCCAAAAGTATGCAACAGTCATTGGTATACGTTAAACTATTATTTGAAATTTGCATTCCCTACAATTAGAAAATGTGCCCAATTCTATTGGCATTCAATTTTCCCGCTGCATAATTATCGCAAGAAAATCTGGGTCAAAAGTGATCTTAGACCGCTACGCCGAAAAATATGCGAAAAGTCAACTTATATTTAATGATCTATTGCTTAAACGCCCGGTGAAATGGATATTTTAATGTACATTCATCTTATGTCCTGGGTTTGTAATCAGATCTATCATAAGCACAACGAAAACAAAATTACCGTATTTCAATTGAGAGTGTACTTGCTTGTAGGCATTCAGCTATTGTGGCGTGTCGTGTGAATCCCGGGCTAACTGCATGTGCGTAAAGTGTCGGACTGCACAGGCTAATCCGTTACGGCACTTTCCGCCTACAGTGGATTTATGTTTAGAAGAGATTTCCTTGAAACAGAAAATCCCATAAAAGCGGAACGACACTTTACGCACATGCATTAAGCCCGATTTTCCCACGACACGCCACAATTTAAGTTTTGCCTTTGACGTTGCTATATGACTATGATAAAATCAACATGTCAAGCAATGTTATTGTTGCATTTGAAGATGAAGTTCTCATGTATAGATCAGTAATGTGTAAAAGTCCTTATCATTTATTATATTATATTGTTTTTAAATTTTAAGATAACAAGCTTAACTCGGTCGCATTTACTGATCCAATGAACGCGTCACGTACTGTTGATCATTATTTGCAATAATATAACTTAATTATAGATAGGTTAAAAAACGCATTTTGTACAGGCGCGGTTACAGGATTTTGCGTAAGAGGGGGCGGAAATATTCAGTGAGCTGAAATAGGCTGATAACATACTGCTGTTGGTCTCTCCTACATGTTGGGGTTGACATCAAAAAGGTGCGATGTCGTCAAAACGAACAATTTAACGAACATACCGACAAACGGGTTTGATAATTACAATGAATTCATTTAATAATGCGTCATTTGGCAATGAAATGTACGTGTTTTAAGCTATTGTGAGGTATACAAAATCTAATGTTGGGCAATTTTAGAGGGGGCGTACGCCGCTTCCGCGTATGCGCTTCCGCCCCCACTAAAACCGTTGTCACCAATCATCCCCTTCAGTGACTTGCTTTCGTTGTCATTTTAAGAAGTCCGAACTAAACATACTAACATATATTTCTGTGTTATTTAATGCACCTATCAATATTTCCCCCAGGGGGTGGGGTGGAGCGGCGGGCATATACGGGACTTTAGACTGAAAGTGATTCCCGACAAGCGGGAGTTTGACATTCCGAATGATTCTGGGTCCTGGGAAATTTGGTCGTATTTTAGATCCCGGTATAAATTTTGGTGAATTTTAACGCCGGCTTTTGCACACAACTTAAAGATGGCAGACACGCTTTACACATCTCCTGCTTTGGGGATTTAGACAAAAATGCTTGGCGCTAGGGAGGGGAATTCGACCCCAACAAATAAAAGTAGTCAAACCCCATTGGTCAGCCCGCTGCTCTCCCCCTGGGGGAAAATATTGATAGGTGCATAATGAACCTCAATTATTTAAAAAGTCGCGACCCCGAAACATATGTTATTAACCACACTATTTAGTAAGACGCAAATCATAATTCATCCTGTACGTTTCTTGTTTTATTATTTTTTTAATTTGTTGATATAACTAATTTACATTTTTGCCGTGACACAAAATGATTTATTCCCGCGAGAATGATTTATAAATGTTGTCATATGACGTATAAAAAGTTGTTGGTTTCCGCTTACTCGACCCCCTACCCTATTTTTTGCCGCCGACCCTAAAAGTTTTTTGGCCAATAAATCATGCACTTTTGCCTATTGTCGGGAAAAATAGCAGTTTTCGCTTATATTACAATGTTCTTGCCATAAATCTCTTTTTCTATGACCTTATCTATAGTTAAGGTACAGTTTCATTGTTTGGAGGCATTTAAACATTATACATGCAGTCCAATATACTTAAACTGTGTGGTGAGCATGCGGCGAAGAAAAAAAGTTAAAGACAAACAAGTTATATTTTACCTCCCTTCCTAGATTTTTTTCGAGATGTAAGCGGAAACCAACAATGTATTTATTGTTTGGCCTATTTGAAACTATACGTGACACTGTATTTAATACATAACAAGCTTAGGGAGATTACTTGTAATGTGTATAAGGCGTAAAAAATAAGTTGTTGGTTTCCGCTTACCCTCCCCCCCCCCCCCCCTCCATATTATTCCGCCGACCCTAAAAGTGTTTTTGCTTATCAATCATTAACTTGACAGTTTAAACATTTTACATGCTGTCCAATATACTTAAACTGTGTGGTGAATATGCGGCAAAGAAAAATAAATAAATATATTTATGTTTTACCTCCCCTCCTTGATATTTTTGGAGATGTAAGCGAAAACCAATTTTTTTTTTTTGTCTAACAATAGTTTTACACCATGAAACGGATGTAATATTTAATAAAGATCTACGCTACCGTGCGCAAATATCCGCGATAAATGTTACCTGTACACCGGTACAATAAATTACCTTACCTGTGCAGAGTAAATGTAGGTCACAATATTGTGACAGTTGTGTTGACAGTTATAATAACGGGTAGTGTCGTGAAAATCGTTTTCATCGATAATTCTCACGTGTTTAGACAACAATTAAGTACGCCGGATTATTTTCAACGATCACTCGTTACAAGGTAAATCTTCACGTATTTTAACTCCAGTTATACCAACATTACTGCGAAGTGATATATTTTTTTATATATATTTATGTAAAGAACTGAATCATAACGTTTGCTGCACAGTCATGCATAGTTTGTAAATAACTACATAAAGATCTAGAAGAATTCGAATCATTCGATAAATATTTATTTTCCCATGTATTTATATACATTTAATTTCATATATACATACATAGTATAATTATGGTTAACGACTAGATTAAAAGTAACACATTTTCTTTGCTAAATTGATATTCAGTTTTTAAATGATATATTAGGTGAATGTATATCTACTATTTTAACAGTATCCAAGTATTGCGAATAAATTCACAGGTACACGCGGCTATCATTATTTCTTACAGAAATATGATATATAATAACTAATTTGTGAACCTTATATAATTTTATTTGTTTGATTTCTATTCACAAATAGTATAAACATTACAAGAGAAACAATCATCAAATACAAAGAACAGAATAAAAAAAATCTAAACCTTGTATTACTTAAAACAAATATAACGATTTAAATGATATGATTTAAAAAATAGGTGTACATTTAATTACAGCTAAAAACCTCTACATCTGCTAGGTTCAATGATCTATAATGTATCTTATATTCTCATTGTTATGTTAGTTGCTCAGACATAATTACAATGAACAATCTGAAGGCAATACATCATTGGAGTTTATCATTTTACGTAATAATGCGTTAAATCCTACTATCATATTTTCGTCATTGTTTTGTAGATCGAGATCAAGATACGATGGAAATGAGTGACACAACATCATCAGGATAAGAGCAACATGATTGAAGATCACATCTCATGTATTCACAAAGAGTGCCTATCAGTCGTAGTACGGAAATACGTTCTTTGCTGTCATGCTCCTCATATAGCTATGATGATTAGATGCTATCCCCGAAATGCTAGAATATTCATTTTCACAGCTTTGCTGGTTGGACTTTTAATAATTTACAAAACTTTAATGCCGACACACAGTCAGGAAGACAATATTTTTGATAGCGATGGATTAACCAGGGACTATGTTTTGGAAGAGATGTCTGATAAATTAGTGTTACACAGAAATAACAGTCATGCGACAACACGAAAAAATAGTGTTAACATATTCAACCTAGGTCAGGAAAGAACAAACCCTGGATTCCCATTCTATAAGGGATTGCTTAAAACGCCAAGAGGAAAGACTCCAATATTTCTGTACCCGCCGGACACTGACAGAATGATTTCGTCCTACGTAAAAGATTTCCAGACGTGGGAGGAGAATGAATTGAACCAAACAGCGCAGTTAGTTTTAAAAGAACAAAATGTAACGTTTATAGACCTTGGCTGTAACGTTGGTGTGTATAGCTTGTTCATTGCAAGAC
The DNA here is from genome assembly GCA_027627225.1 of Congeria kusceri. Lineage (NCBI taxonomy): Eukaryota > Metazoa > Mollusca > Bivalvia > Myida > Dreissenidae > Congeria > Congeria kusceri. The sequence goes on along the minus strand of CM051032.1, from coordinate 49,380,983 downwards.
TCGGTGTAAATATTGTAGCAGTGGATGCGGTGGAAGATAATCTGAAACTCTTGTCCATGTCTCTAAAAGCAACTAGCAGTAAGTCCCGTTCAACTCTCGTGCACAACGCTATCTCAGACAAGTATGAAACCGTCGTAATATCAATTCCTGATGATAACAGGGGAGGGGCCCATATTGCTAGTGTTGTCGACAAAAACAATTCGAAACACGCACTTGAAAAATCTATGAAACATATTACTGTAGAAACTATTACACTCGATGATTTAATACCTTATGTAGAGCAGACTAAGGTTGTAATTAAAATGGACATAGAAGGATACGAGCTTAATGCATTAACAGGTGCCAAGACTTTCCTTCAGACAGTAGACGTTCGCGCATTACTTATGGAGTGGACGCATTATCGGTACCAAGAGTCAGGCAAAACGCTGGCTGACATCTTGATTAAAGAAGGGTTTCTTCCATATTCAACAGCATCCGCAGAAAAGGTGTTAGATCCAGAAAAGTATTATACATGGCCTGAAAACGTTTTCTGGATAAAACGATAGAACTTAATGTTCTGTTAATGCAACGGTTGCGGGGATTGGATCCTATTCACATCCGGGCCGAACATCCAGTCCAGAATTGATCAAACTTCATGAATGCGAAATGAAATAGAGATCTGTTATTCAATTGTTGTTGTTTATTAAAATAAAAGAAAATAAAAGATGGCAAACAATTATATTGTGTTACACTTTAATAGGTTAAACTACACTACTAAAGTGATAATGACATACAAAGTATTACAATTAAGAAATGATACATTGGAATTTAAAGGTCGCAATCAATATAAAACAAATAAATAAAGATGGAATTTTTGTTTCATTTATTCAAAAATATAATACACGATAACTGTTTTGGTACATGCTAATTTGTGTGGAACGTACAAATATTTAATGACTTCAGTGAATAATATCTGTTTTGAAAGTATGGTCCGATCGTTCCCATATTATTTAATGCGGAAAAAGACAGGCGCATCTGGTGATGCAAGAAAACCAATGCGCTCTGCTTTAAAATCTTTACTTTCAATGTTTGCATGATACGTATACAAAACATTAGAAGTTGAACGAACGAACGGTAATCTTTAGTTACCCTTGATGGATTTAATGTATCTACTTGTGTTAAATTATTTAAATAGAATGTAGTGTTAAATAACATGATGATTTAAATCGCCAAAAATATGCATTTATTGAAATGGCATTACAAAATAAATGCTCTGTATTATTATTTCCCAAAGGACATAAATACATCATAAATATATATTGCTGAAGTTATTTTATTTGTGTAGTATGTTCGTTGTGTTGTAAATATTAGTAACACTCTGAGTATGGCCAGTAAGAATCAAACGAAACGAAATCGTTATCTTTCTTACATAAATGAGAGAACAAACGGATCATTGAACATTGTTATATTTTCACAGTGAAGAGAAATGTTATCTAAGACAGTTTAGAAGCAGACACTGTCAAGACTCAAACATATACAGTGTTATCTTCAGTTACATCTTGATATAAGGAAAATTCAAAATTGATAACAAGCGATTGAATGTCGATACACCCAATTGGTATCGTACACTACCAACAATCAAAGCTTCAGCGATAATATCATCTTGCAATATACGTCGCTTATATTTCATATAATGCATTAACAAATATTGAAAATAACACTGGACATAAAATAGACCATTGCGTATCTCCAGTTGAACTGTTTTCTTTAGAGATGCCATCTCTGATACACTGAGATGATCAGATATGTGTTACCGCGGGGTAAGCATAAGTAGTAAAGTGCCACCTATGGCCTCGCGCCCCCTGAACTTCAACTAAAAATGAAGTTATCGAGCGTATCAAATGCGTTTCAGAAATCAATGAGTACTGTGCCAAAAGTATTCTTAATGTAATTTCTGTATTTATTAACATATACATATACTTGGAGTCTCGGAAAAAAATTGAAGAAAAGTGACATTTAAATGTTAAGTTTGTCAAAACCAGGCGTATCGCTAGATGCCGTTATGGGCATACCCAGCATAATAATTATGATATAGATATATCGGATATTTTCACTTGTTGATCACTTTGATGCAATGCATTAATAATAGTCTAAGTTTTCGTTTACTGCAAATTTATATTTTCCTTGAGATGATGTTACATGGGTGAAAACACGTGTAAAGGTGTCATATCCAATAGGTGTCTATTGATTGATTGACTTTAAGTGCATATTTATACAAAATGAAACCTGTATGCTAGATATTTAGAATTATCTTATGTAAGTGAACACACGACATTTAATAAAAGATAATGAATTACAAATATTTTATTCATGTGTTAAATGTATTAATTATAAAAAAACAAAAACAAAAACGGACAAAAGTTACATTTAAATGTGTTAGTCCATAACATTTAGTGCATCTTCTGCATTAGTTTTTTGTTAAACATCGTTAATATTTTGCACACGAATATAACTCGTGTTAGTAATAATTATATATTAAAAGTATAAAGCCCTTATATCGCGCTTGAGTTGCTTCATATAAATGGACTGTAACATTAAAATATAGAAAGACAATTGGACAATCATACCAATAGATATACACTAAAACACCAATAAACAGTCAAATGAAATTAAAGTGCTGTGCCCCTTAAGATATATGACAATGCTGCCAGTTTATCTGTAAGCACTTCTACTTTTCCTTTTCTTGGACCGAGCTCGTTTTTTTTGCTGCTTTTTGGTCTTGGCCCACGTAAAGACCGTTCGTTCTCCATTTCGTTTTCAAAGAATGAATGAAAACTTATAGAAACGTTCTTCTTTAGAAAGATTTGACATCAATGTTTTGTCTTTTGTCTCGCTTGATTGAGGTGTCACTTCGTCAGGATACTCGGGTTTCCTTTTTGTCGCACTGTTCTCTCTGGCAGAAGAAGAATCCTTTGGTCTGGTCTTCACATGATTTGATACAGTCGTCATGTCGTCTTGATACTCAGGATTTTTCTGTATGATACTTGCGATATTTAAAACTGGGCTTGCATCTGCTTTATCAGGACATACCCTTGACTTCTTACGCTGCGTGAAAAATCGCGACGTATGGGTTGTTATGGCGTCGTTGTTTTCATTATAACCTAGTGGTATTCTGCTTTTCGAATTTTCCCTCGCTGTGAAGTCACCACCGCCATCAATGTATTGATGTCCTTCTCTTTTTAAAGAGGTGCTTCTGTACGCGTTCTGTTTCCTTAACAGTCGTTTGTTATCAATTGACTGTTTTTCAAAACGCACCGGAGAAGCAGGTACAATTGTTTGCTCTTCGGGATGTTTGAAACACTGCGTTTCCTTGTGTTCTACGATTTGACTTTTCCCGTATGTGTCTTCACATGCTACTTTAGAATCAGACGTCATCAAGCCTAAAAGGTCGTCTGTACCAACACGTTTGTTTTTAGTTTTAACTCGTGTATATACGCCTACGCTTTTAGTTTTTGGTTCTGAAGACGCCGTCATTGGCATTACAAAAATGCCACAGACAGTTGTGCTGTCATTCCTTTGTCTGCAAATCCTCATCTTTGATATCGGGCCTGTGTTTTTCTGGTCCTTTGTTGCCATCATCTGTTTCATCGGGCGTTTGTTTTCCTGGTCCTTTGTTGTCATAATTTGGATTTTTGCTAGGCGTTTGTTTTCCTGGTCCTTAATTGTCATCATGTGGATGTTTGTCGGGCGTTTGCTTTCCTGTTCCTTCGTTGGCAATATCTGGATTTTTGTTGGGCGTTTGCTTTCCCCGTCCATCGTTGCCATCATCTGTTTTTTTGTTTGGCGTTTGTTTTCCTGGTCCTTCGATGCCATCATTTGGATTTGTATTGGGCTTTTGTTTTCCAGGTCCTTTGTTGCCATTGTCTGGATTTTTGTTTGGCTTTTGTTTACAAGGTCCGTCATTGTCATCATTTGGATTTTTGTTGGACGTTTGTTTTCCTGGTCCTTCGATACAATCATTTGGATTTTTGTTTGGCAATTGCTTTTCTGGTCTTTCGTTGCCATCATCTGGATTTGTGTTGGGTGTTTGTTTTCCTGGTCCTTCATAGCCATCATTTGGATATTTGTTTGGCGTTTGTTTTCCTCGTCCATCGTTATCATTGTTTTGATTTTTGTTAGGCGTTTGCTTTCTTGGTCCTTCATTACGGTCATCTGGATTTTTGTTTGGCGTTTGTTTTCCTGGTCCGTTGTTGTCGTCATTTGGATTTTTGTTGGGCGTTTGCATTCCTACTGGTGAGCGAGTATTTGTCGGACGAAATATGCATTTATTTTGCAACAGTTTTAATTCATGAACAAACTAAACAATAAAAATTCCCTTGTAACATCCTGGGTTGATCACCCGTTTGCGTATGTAAAAATAATAAGTCTCACTTGTGCGCATGCGCAACAATAGAGGCCCTGAAAGTGATACATAAAACACGGTCTTTTTCACGTTGACAGTAGTATTTTCCGGACGTTTTTTTAACAGTGAACTATACGGAGAAATGCTTTATAACTTTATTTAATCTATATTAGACAACAAATAAATAATCAGATTTTACATTTACATCAAAATAATACCACTTTATTAAAGGATTTAATAATTACTAGAGAATATAAGTAAGGCATTAACAAATACGGAAGCATGACGTTTTAAAGAGTTTACTAGACGTTACGTATCTATGTAGCTACTACGCACGTCCTTAACGTCGTAGCGGGTTCAATAATGTTCTGCCAGAGTTCGTCTGCTATAATGAGCAGACAGCCAAAACTATCACAAACCCTGTCTGGGCCCCAAATTGGGATTTTATCGCGCATGCGCACGTCATTTTACTTCCCCAGACGACAGTTGCATGCGTTTCAGACTATCAACCCAAACAGTTGGGGTTTTACGAAAAAATAAACTCACTATTTTCGAAGAAAAATTAAACATACTTGAAAATATAAGCGTTTATTGGTATTATGATGATAAAATACGAAAAGCGGTTACGAAACGCGAATATTTAAAACTTCCGGATAATACTACTACTCGCTCACCAGTAGTCCGTCGTTGCCATCATCTGGATTTTTGTTTGGCGTTTGTTTTTCAATCTATCGTTGTAATTATTTGCATTTTTGTTGGGCGTTTGATTTCCTGGTTCTTGATTGCCATCATCTGAATTTTTGTTGGGCGTTTGTTTTCCTGGTCCGTTGTTGCCATCATCAGAATTTGTGTTGGATGTTCGTTTTCCTGGTCCTTCGCTGCCATCATCTGGATTTTTGTTGGGCGTTTGGTTTCCTGGTTCCTGATTTTCATCATCTGAATTTTTGTTGGGCATTTTTTTCCTGGTCCTTGTTGCCATCAGAATTTTTGTTGGGCGTTTGTTTTCCTGGTCCTTCTTTGTCATCATTTGGCTTTTTGTTGGGCGTTTGCTTTCCTGGTCCTGCGTTGCCATCATCTGAACCTTCGGGTGTTTGTATTCTTGGTCCGTATTTGTCATCGCCTGGATATTCGTTGGGCGTTTGTTTTCCTTTTCCTTTGTTGCCACCATTTGATTCATCTGGCGTTTGTTTTTCCAATCCATTACCGTCATCTGTTTCATCGGGTGCTTGTTTTCCCGATGCTTTGTGTCCACCAATATTTGGGGTTTGTAAGTTTTTATCGCTTTCCTTGTCTGCTTCTTTAGGATCTATTTGTTCAGTGTCATTTTTACGTCCCTGTTGTTTGCATTTAGGTTTACTTGTTTACACATCGCTGTGGCCCCTCTATTTAGGATTGTTCGATTCTTTTATTGGTACAACTGGAATCCCGCAATAAGGTTTATCGCCTGAATTATCGTAAGCACCTGGCTTCTCCAAATGTTTTTGAAGTGCTTTGTCGATTTCCTTACATGGATTATAAGGATCACAGTTCGTGTCGGCGGCTTTTGTTTTATTAACAATCTGTTTGCAACCAGTCTTTATTGTTGTCTTTGTTTTGATCACTTCAGCGCTGCAAATTAGATAGTCTGTGTCACAAATACCGCCAGTTTCTTTGCCCTCGCAATTGGGATCACATTTCTTATCCAAATCTTTTATCTCATCAATCAGTTTTTTAGTGCAAGGTGATTTACTTGGGCATTTGCTTGGGTTAGAAGGTTTGGGGCATTCAGAGGGTGTGCAGCATTCTGCAGGTTTACAACATTCCTTCATTCTAATCAACTCAATGCAAGAACAAATATTTCCTTTTGGCACATGTTTCCTATGTCACCAGTTCCCTGCAGCAATGTACAACAGTTAACCAATATGAATTCAATTCAATTAATGCATGAACTAATATAAAATAATGTGTCTTTTGCTTTATTTTTACCCTTTATCGGTACTTAAATTCTTTAAGACTGTTTTTTTTTACGTTTATTTGACACTTAAACGGTTCTTTATTGTTATTGTATTGTTTTACTAGCATACAATGTACTGTTGGAAATGTAAGAAATTTAGAATTTTGTGTTTAGCACATTGATAAATTGCGATGTGAACACGAATTAGTATACAACTGTATGCGAGTCTTTCCAGTATGAAATCTACAAACAATGCGACTTAGTCTAAGACTTGGATTATAATCTTTACCACTTTTCCGCTCCCTTTGCCGACCTTGCAAAGCACGAGAAACATAACACTCATAACGATCACTAACACGGCGAGACAGATAATAATCACAAGAATCTTTACGTTAATATTCTTGAAAACACCTGAATCGCAGCGTGATGGAATATTTGGGCGGGATAGTGGAGGTGCTTATGTTTTTGAAGTTAAGGCATTTGATGAGAGTTTTTAAAAAATACGAACATCTGTAAACAAGTCCCTTTAAAGTCTTATTTTAACACAGTAATACTGATTTATTGCTATTGTATATTATATGCTATTTCATACCTATTTCCGAACACTTGGTTCCATGCCAACCAGAAGGACACGCGCATTATCACAATGGCCATGCCAGGTACAATCTGCAATACACGGCACCAAACTTAAAGACTTTCACAACAATGTTTTCCTTTTTTTTCCAACGACAGATTTTCTTAAAAATTTGCACAAACATGTGTCAGTGAATCCTAAAACTAAAACAGTCTTAGAAAATAGGGGTTACCGGCCTTGTTCCGGAAATATTGGGGTTTAAATACGGTACCTGTCGAAGCCTTTTTATTCAGTTTGTGTGACTAGCAATGTTCAATTATATAAAGCGTTCATATTCAAACAAGGACGGAGATTTTTGAATGCATCTTTTTTCAATGTTTCGTTTGGCAATATACAAGTGCAGTTTAATGATAAAATGCGCTTTATCTATAGTTGCCATTTAAACATGAATTTTAATGGCCGCTTAATGAGGTTAATATGCATTTAATATGCCTTTGAAACCATTAAATAAATAATCAAATATACGAATATCTTTTGTTCCAAACGACAGATTTTGTTTAAAAAAATCCAGATATATGTGTCATTGTAAACTGAAACTAAAACAGTGATAAAACGTAATGGTCACAGGCCTTTTCCCGGAAACATTGGGTTTTGAATACGGTACCTGTCGAAGCCCCTTTTTTCAGTTTGTATTTTTTATTTATGTTTTAAGTATACAGGGGAACTCTTTTCAAACCAGGTTATGGTTCTTTCAACTGATATGTTTTCACATGTCTTGTTTGGCAATATACATGTGTATTTTGGTAATAAAAAACGCTTTACCTACATTTACTGTCAAAATAATGAATTTGACTGGTCATTAAAGTATAGAAATTGGTAGCCTACTAATAGTACATTCTGAAACGTCATTTATTATGCATCAATATATTTTGTTCCAAACAACAGATTTTCTTAAATTTTCGCACATACATGCACCAATGTATACTTACACCAGAACATTAATAAAACGAATGGGTCACCGAACTTGTTTGTGAAATATTGGACTTTAAATAAGGTACCTGTGTAGCCTTTTTCGTGTTCGTGTTTACGTAAACAACGCATCATTTTAAAACTAGAATGAAGATATTTAATGCATCTTTTTGAACTAATTTCTTTGGTAATACATTGATATTGAAATAGTGAGCAATTTTAACTATCTAGGTATTGTTATGTCTAGTGGCGGGTCATTTGTTCCTGCCACAAGTACATTATATGGTGAAGCCACAAGAGCAATGAACTCATTATTTTGTATAACGAAAGACATGGAAGTTCCAATTAATATTATGTTTACGTTGTTTGATTCATATGTTTTGTCAATTTTGAATTACAACTGTGCAGTATTGGATTTCATTGCAGCTACCAATATTGAACGTGTTCAAAGAAAATTCTGTAAAAGGTTATTAAATGTTAAATTGTCGACAAATTCATTGACATTATATGCTGAAGTCGGTCGATTTCCTTTATATATTGGTAGATACTTAAGAATTGTTAAATATGTTTTGAAACTATATCAAAATAAACAAGGAAATTGTATTGTTAATGCTTTCATTAATATACAAAGATTAGAACTTGATACAAGAAATAACACTGTTAATAGGTCCTCAAAGGTTCGTGATATTTTGAATCATGCAGGATTTACAGATGTATGGTTATTCCCAGAATCTGTTAATATGGATCACTTTATTCCTTTGTTAAAGAATATAATGAGCGATCATTATTAGGGAAAGATCTAGAGCAAAATAGCAGGGCACAGCACCCTGTTCCTGTTTGGTTCCATCCTGCTCTCCTCTGGGCTGGTCAACACAGAAATATTAAATTTATTTTGAAATGAAATACATTTTTGCAAATATTCAATGACAAAAGAATAGACAATGCTTAAAAACCTTATTCAGAAGCATTAACCTTATGAAAACCCTGGATTAAGAAAAACATTAGAAAATGTCAACGAACTGGTCCTGATTTCCACCCTGCTCCTTTTTAGCAGCACCCTGTACCTTTTTTGATCCTAGATCTTTCCCTACATTATATATCACAATGGAGAGTTAATGTTGATTCTTCACCATCTTTACACGTATACAAAGAACTTAAACCTGTATTTGAAAGGTCGTTATATTTGGATGTTATTAATAAAAAAAAACATAGGAATATCATTGCAAAAGTACGCATGTCACCTCATAAATTGTTGATTGAAACTGGCAGACATTATAAAATAAACAGAAATGAACAAACATGTATTTTATGTAATCTTGACGATATAGAAGATGAGTGCCACTTTATATTAGTATGTCCGCATTATTTAGAAGAAAGATACAAAAATATTTCAAAATACTATACAACGCGACCATGTATGTACACATTTTAAAAACTTTTGAATAGTATTAATAAATCAACGCTCAGACAGTTAGCTATTTATTGTATAACATGCTGTAAAACAAGAGATAACAATATGTTCATTCTCAGTTAATTTTTGTTAATGTCATACATTACCAGTTATAATTAAGTATACACTGATTGTAAAGTGTAAACATTGCCTGTTACCGCTGAACTTTCCAATACATATAACTACATTCCATATCAGTACAATAGATCTACATGAAGCACTCTCACGCACACACACGCGCGCACACACACACACGCGCCACACACACGCGCGCACACCCCCCCCCCCCCCCCCACACACAGAGGAATACATTTACTTTTACCTACAAGTATATCATATTAAACCACGAATTCATTGTAACTGATTATGTATTTTGATAAAATATGTTGATGTGTGTGTGTGTGTTTTCTTCACGCATGTCTGTTTGATTTGATTGTGCAAAATAACGATGAGCTGTAATATGCATTTGTTCTGTTCTGTTTATTGTATACGTGTGTTTTTGATTATTATAATGCTTTTATGAATTTATAACCATTGGCTGGAACTTAATGACGAGGATTTATATTTATTGATTGAAACTAGTATATTGTAACCTATATACAATAAAGAAATAATGAAGCAAAAGGAGAAATTAACCCAATTATTTTGTTTGGTTGCGAACGTCTTTAAGGTCTAATTACCCCAAAACGGAAGTCACATCCTCAGGGTTACATGCTGTCAGTTAGATAATAAGCACATGTGGCTGAGTGCAGGATGCATATAATTTGTAAAATACAGATTAAATGATATGTTTTGATATCATTTTAAAGGTATATATGTAAGCAATAAGAAAAAAGGCAGTTTTGTGCACTACTTGTTTGTCTAGTGGTTCCCAGCTTCATAACTTTTGGCCCATGTATTAATGCGCAAAATGGCAGCCTCCATGCCGGTCAAAACCGGTGTGTTTTTTCGAAGGTAAATATTTTGAGTTACAACGCATAGAATTTTTTGACATGCTTTTTTTTCAAAAGGTTATGTCCTCATCTTTCCAACAATGTATGGTGATATATTGGAAAGTAGTTTGGTCATGGTGAAAAGTGAGATCAAAGTTTGAATATTTTATATGTAACAAAGAAGGAATTTATTTGCGCATGCGTAACCTTAACTCTGTTTTGAATTGCTTCATATAAATGGCCTAATATCAAGTGACTGTGTAAGCAAGTCATTTAGTGAGTCATAAATCAATCAGTCTGTCATCGGGACAGTAAGACAGCGTGAGTAAGTGTGTGAGTAAGTAGTAAAGTGAGTGAGTGATTTTGTAAGCGAGTAGGTGAGTAAGTGAGTGTGTAAGTGACTGTGTGAGTGAGTAGGTGAGTGAGTGAGGGACTGAGTGTGTGAGTGAGTGAGGGACTGAGTGTGTGAGGGTGTGACTGTGTGCGTGCGTAGGTAAGTGAGTGAGGGAGTGATTGTGTGAAAACGTAGGTGATGGAGTGATTGATTGAGCGAGTGAGTGAGTGAGTCAGGGAGTGATTGTGTATGAGTGAGTGAGGGAGGGAGGGATTGTGTGAAAAAGTAGGTAAGGGTGTGATTGTGTGAGTGCGTGAGTGGTTAAGTGAGGGAGTGATTGTGTGAAAACGTAGGTGAGTGAGGGAGTGATTGTGTGAGTGGGTGGGTGAGTGAAGAAGAAATTATGTGAATAAATGGGTGATTGAGTGAAGGAATAATTTGTGAGTGAATGAATGAAAGAGGCAATGTGAGTGAGTGTGTGAGTGAGTGAGAGAGTGATTATGTGAGTGAGTGAGAGAGTGATTGTGTGAGTGAGGGAGTTATTGTGTCAGTGAGTGGGTGAGTAAGTAGGTAAGTGAGTAGGTGAGTTAGTAAGGGAGTGATCGCGAAAGTGAGTGAATAGGTTAGATGGTGTGCGAGTTAGTAGTTGAGTGAGTGAGGGAGTGATTGTGTAAATGAGTGGGTGGGTGAGTGAGTGAAGGAATTATTGTGTGAGTGAAATAATAGGTGAGTGAGTATATGTGAGGGAGTGAGGAAAGCTGTGATTGTGTGATTGATTAGGCGATTAAGTGATTAAGGGAGTGATTGTGTGAGTGAGAATATCAGCGGGTTATGGAATGAGTAGGTGAGTGAGAAGGTGAGTGATTAAGGGAGTAATTGTGTGAGTGAGTAGATGAGTCAGTGTGCGTGAGTGGGTGAATCAGTCAGTCATGTGATATATCACATATATAAGTACGTCAATAAATGTGAATGAAAGAATCATCATTAATTTATATGTTTACAACGGGAGAAAAGAACTCAACTACACATAGATCTACTGTAAAATATCTATATTTTCGGACACTTAAAAATAATAAAAAAAATTCGTGTCCGAAAATTTGGATACACAAAAATATTCCCAAAGTAAGGTGTCCGAAAATTTATAGACACTATGACAATATTGCAATTACGTTCGGATATGTCCAGTGTATAGCATCTTTTGCCGAAAATACACGGATAGTATCGATTAATGATTGCGCGTGCTTGTTAAATACCACGCCGTAAAGTATTATTAATTTTTAGCGATCTTTGCAATGAATTTTAAATAATTTCACATGTATGATTTTGTTTTACAGAAAAGTACGAAGCTTTGAGATAAATGCAATTTCACAGCTTTGCTATCCCGTACCTGAAACGACATAAAAACAACAACTGTGAATACTGTACCAAATTTGCGTCTCTCTCTTTCTCATTTAACTTTTATCGCTGCCACCACCCAATTGCTTGGGAAATATAACGTAAATCAATTGTTCTTTAAAATGTTTATTAACACCATATAAACCACTTATTTAGATTTCATGATAAATTTTACTTCTTAAACACTTTTAGCATTTCAGTGACTACATTATAATTAAATGTCCAAAAGATTGTAGTCAAGAAAGAAAATTAAAATCTAGTCCAGTTTTAGTAAGTCTTATTCCCGCTGAGTCAATTTTGCTGCCCTATTATATACTACCAGTTGCATAAGTCACCCAAAATCTGAAGCACTGACCCAAAATCAATTAGCTCCAAAAGTTTGGGTGTACTTAACATTTTCTTGGGTAGGTTATGTAATATTTTGGGTCTCTCAATTACCTAAACATATTTCTTGGGTATGTTCTACAACATTGTGGGTCTCTCATGTAGTTTTAACATAGTTCTTGGGTATGTTATGCAATATTTTGGGTCACTCAAGTAGCATTAACACATATTTCTTGGGTATGTTATACAACATTTTGGGTCTCTCAAGTACCATTAACACATATTTCTTGGGTATGTTATGCAACATGTTGGGTCTCTCAAGTAGCTTTGGTCACTGAGTGCAAGATGGATACTCCTTAAAGTAAACATGGAAAGGAACAGTGTGGAGAGTGAATCTATGTACTGGATGCTGTATCATCATTAAGCTTACTAATAATCTTATTAAATGCACTGCTGTATCTTTCTTAGCCCCCTCTTTTACATAAGTAAAATGTATAATACAAATATGTAAACATACACAGCCCTACATTCAAAACTGCCACAATACATTTAGCAGAATTTATTGGTAAATAATTAAGACTGGTTCCTTAATAGGATAATTTCAACAGCATATTCAATATACGATATCAATACCGGTATAGACAATCGGGTAAACATGACACATGGCTCTTAACCCAATAACGCGAATGTAACGGTCCACAGCCTCCACTCATTCATCTGCCAGGTTTTATTACCATCATACGGTTGTAAAAACACATGTGCGATGTGTCACCGGATTAGCGCAAACAGGTTAGAATTCTGCTAACATACCACTTTCCTATCAAATGTCCGAAAATTAAGATTCATTAATTATGGTTTAAAATCAGAATGTCTGAAAATATATAGTGACAACAAATAATTATTTTTGCTAAAAAAGAGGGTGTCCGAAAATTTACAGTGTCCAAAAATATAGATATTTTACGGTACATTTAATGTTTATTGAAACATTGATCTATTACATAACATATACCGTTACTTACCTATTGCGTCACAATATTGTGAGAGCCCTTCCTTACCACAGCGGCAGCGATACTTGGAGCCGTCGTAGTAGCAATTTACATCACCGCCAGGCCACAGGTGAAAGCAGTCTGGACAACATGGTATTGATATTTTTAACAATAAATATTCTTAGTATATAATACAATAAATACATTATTATATACGGTACGAATTATACGAGACCGTAGGCAAAAATTAATGTTATTATTAACCCGATTACAGATGTAGTTCGTATATTACCCATTTGTTGAACAGACTTTTGTGGAAGCGACTTCCGCAAGTTCAAGAAAATACTAAGGTTATTTATTTCTACAAGTTTTCTGAATTTGCAACAAAAAGACGCTCACGTGGTATCGGAACGTCTTACTAGAAACAACGTAGCCCCTCTTCTGTCGACGGTGTAGTTCCTTATTTTGACTGCATACGAGTACTGAAATGCAGATATACCACCGGGGCCAATTGCTAGAAGTTAAGTGAACTTAGATGATATGAGGCGTGTCGTGGGAAACACGGGCTTAATGCTTGTGCATAAAGTGCCGTCCCGGATTAGCCTGTGCAGTTCGTACAATGGATCTATGTTTAGAAGAAAATCATTGAAACAGAAAATACCATTACAGCGGAAAGTGACGTCCCGGATCCAGGATGACACTTTACCCACTTGCATTAAGCCCGGTTTTCCCACGACATGCATCAGTTATATATTTTATATAGCTCGGACAAATTGACCCGACATTCATGAACTCTATAAGCACAACTTCACTCTTAAAATTAATGATTTCCTATATTTATACTCGGTTTTGTTCGCGCACGTGTTTCACGCGTTTAATGATGCAATAACTGTATTTTCATTGTGCTTCTTTTACATCGATTTAACATGCCCGACAACAGTATAGAAACTAATATACTCTTCATAATGGATTTATAATATATTAAAGAAATAATTTTCGATTTATCGTTGTTTATCGGCCAATAAACAACGATTTGGAGTTTTGATGCGTAGGAATTAAACCACGAGGGTGTTAGCCCGAGTTGTGTAATAGGCACGCATACACATTACAAAGAGTTGTTTATTGGCAGATAAACAATGATAATGCGAAAATTATTTCGATTCTAACATGATTTGACATATAGTTTTGCAATTGTAATTGGAACTACTTTTTACGATGGTCCGCTCAGAATCGGGACTTCTTTATGCGCTGCTTATTGGGTAGTTTAACAACGATAATTTTGTACTTTGTCTATAGACATGTTAGCGAGTCAATCTATTTCAAATCAAATCCTAACATTGTTAGGATCTGAAGACATCTTATAACAGGTCATGCTCAAATGACCTTCCGAACAATAAAACTTCAGCCCCTCTGCGCCCAATGAAACTGACTTTTTGCACAGCAATGTTCGGCCACGGTTTTTGAAAAGTGATGCATTTACGTCTGATCCTCGGGAATAAATCATTTACAGTTAATTTTCATGGGGATATCAATGGATATAGTGGTATCTTAGGCGAGTAAATATCCAAAGTTCACGTTAATTTCGTGCGTAGTGTTTGTGGTTTATGCATGAAGCTATACCGCAAGATTTTGAACGCAACATTTTGATTGGCTCCTAAAAAGGTCACCTGAACGTGACCTCTAATGCGAAGTCATCAGATCCAGTCAGCGGATAATAAAGTAGCGTCAGACTGGAGATGATTTTGATGAGATTGGTTAGCGAGTATCATGATAGAATTATACGTAAAACTCTGTAACAGGTACAGTCATGTTTCCGAGCTATACAAATTTTGTTGTTGTTGATTGAACACATCTACAGGTGAATTTTACACCACATTTACTCTTTTTTCGGGTGACAATGCATCTAATTGTTTGCTTTTGCTTTCAAAATGTATTTATATAAATCATCCCGAACATCAGTACAAAGTATATTTATAGTCGCCCTATAAGCACGAATTAGTTTGTTGGTCATACGAATTCATAGGGGAAATTTTAATTCAGATTAATTCTTCACAACTCATAAAATATCTATCGACAGTTTTGACTGGACAACTATTTTTAATTATTACATATAGAGAAAATAAAGTTGAGGATAAAATTATTTGATAATTTATTATGTAACATAAATTATGCAGCCTGATTGTTCCAGTTACCAGACACATTTTTTGGTCTTGTTGATGTTAAAACTGGCTAATATGATTGTTATTAACCCGAATATTATTTACTGACTTGACTGTTATAAACCCGAATATTATTAACTGAATTCAAAACAGTAAATTAATATAATAATGGGTTCTGCCCCGTTCAGTATATTTAATAGTAATGTGAGCATTGTAATTAGATATTATTAAGTTGCATTAGATTGCGTGTTTGAACATGAGTTTTCTATCGGCTTACGGTAGCTGTTTTGTTGGAAGCCGCAGTCCATATAATAAAATTCAATACATCTTAGTTGTAATGAATGTTAATGACGTTCATTCGATTGAAAACTGTTTCTTACTTACGACAGGCATTTGATAATGTCTGTGTTCGAAAACTCTAGGTACGAACGGAATGTAAAGTCATTGAAGGAGTTCCGAATCACTGGTAGTGCCGGGTCACTTTAAGATTAATAGTTCTGAAAAGAATTACCACCCTCCCATTTCGATTTCTATTAACTGGTGTTTGAACAACAATACAATTGCAGTAAATCAACAAAGTTTCAACTCTGTATGCGGATCAATGAACCGAAACGGGGCTTTATAAGTAATTCATGTGGAAAAATCTACATGAACACCGGTTTCAGAAACTAGGCTACGGTTTATTCATCGCGATAAAACATCTGAAATGAAATGATCTATTTCAATAAAAATAACATGTTCTATATTGCTCTCAGAAATATTGAAAAATAAAATCAAATCTATAAAACGAAGTTAGTAGCTGTATTTACCAATAATGCTATTTAGCACGGGATATACATTTACATTTATTTAATTAATTGCTTCGTGCATATAATTATATGTGTTGGATATCTGTTTAGAAATAAAGAGAAGAAAATATTCATTAACGTTTACAAAATAATCGCGTACACATGTAAAAATCATCGCGATATCTTACGTTAATAAATGAATAAATAGAGGGCTTAGAGTTTGCAAAAATATACCGTTTTCACATGAATTTATTGGTAGTAAAAGCATTTCAAATTTACCCACAACAATCAAATAAAGGTTATTTTTATACCTTACATGTAATTTTAATTATAATATTCCTGTTGATACCAATGAATATTTGCGCTAAATAACCCGCCTCCATTGACATCATATATCAAAGCAGATCCGACCAAAGCAAAGTTTTAATATATATTTATTTATTTACTTATATATATATATATAATTGTATTAGTAAATAATTTGGAGTTCTACCGTTGTTTATCTGTCAATAAACAACGATTTGGAGTTCTGATGCGTAGGAATTGAACCACGGGGTCACAATGAGATGTTTATTGGCAGATAAACAAAAGTAATGCGAAACTTATTTCGATTCTAGCATGATTTGACAAATATTTTTGAAATTGTAATGAGAACTATATTTTACTATGCACCTCTCAGAATCGGGACTACTTTTTGCGTCGTTTATCGGGTAGTTTTACAACGATAATTGTGTTTTAGTCTATAGAAAAATAAGCGTGATATTAGAATGTTCATGATTTTATAAGTAAAGTGAAGCTCAGCGTTGAAGGAAACAACTGTTTAATAAACAGGTTTGCAAAAACACCGGCATGCATTAAAACACTTACCGGCATGCATTAAAACACTTACCGGCATGCATTAAAACACTTACCGGCATGCATTAAAACCGCAACTATTGCGCACTTGAAAATCATATTACACATTATACGGCATTATTTCTTGTTACCAGGATCCTGATGTGCGGAAATATCAAGACGACAGTAATGTTACATAGCACAGTCTGCGACGATTGACAGACTTAATTGCATTTCATTTGAAAAATTAGTTTTTAGCATAATACAAAAATACCGACCCCCCTCACGCAGACTGACGAATACACCAAAAGCAATGTGATTCATCGCGTGTCAATTTAAGAAGAATAAATAATCGCTAATAAAAGATATTTACCTCTAAAGAATTGAACCTAACTGGGTCAACTTGTAAACGTACTGACATTGAGCACTGGAATTTGGAAAGCGCACAATTAGGAATACGTAAATACAATGTGGAACAAATAAATATTACGGTACCCCCCGAGCAGAATAGACAATAGAGGATGTATACCCAGTGGAATGGTATTTACACTCGACCCATTCCTGTCTCGCCTCGAGATGCCAGTGTGTTTAATTAACTAGCTACATGACAATCTGAAACTTCATACTAAAGCATTTTCTTACCAGGGCTGGTATTCACAAAGCTCCTAAGTGAAACCGTAAATGAAGTTGTACTTAAATTGAAAGAAAATGTCAGATCAAATTTCATATGTTAAATCCAATTATTTGTTTTTAAAAAATGGTAAAATACTAAACACCTACTAAATGAAAAACGATCTCCAATGAAATAGCCAGAGACTTGACAAGGAATTGTATGAATTTAGGACATTAATTTAAGTTTTTCCAAAGACGCTGTAGGAATACAGGCCCTGGTCCGTACAACAACAACAACCTTGCCAGAAAAAAATACATTTCTCTTTAAACGTCCGAACGGCTGAACAAATAAATATGAAACCTACGTGCAAGTTAACATGTATCGTAAATAATTACAAGACTCTTGTAGAAATTACACTCTTATTCGACGGAATTATGGGAGTGATTAACGTAGATAATAATTTTACTACACGTTTTTTTATTTAAAAAAAACACGATAGAAATACTTAGCTGTTTGCGAATGATTGAAAAGGAAATTTCATTGATAACAATTTGATGTAATGGAACTTCTATATTTACTAAATATACCATACACACGCGTAACTAAGACAACACTGATCAGGGATTCCCCGTGCTAACACTTATCACATGAACTAGTTTTCGGGTTGCGTAAACAATGTGACAAGTAATTGTTTTATCATGCCCAAGGATGATGTATTTATCAATTATAAATAAAATAAACGTACTCTTAAAATTAGCTTAAAACAACTTTAAATCTCAAAGCAGTAGTAGAAATGCACATGTCTTAGCCTTATGAGGTTGTTCATAATACTCCTACTTCAACTCCGGATCGAATAAAGAATATTATGAGCCTTTTAGATATGAACGAAGTAATCTAGACGCAATCTGCAAAATAGTTCACATCTGGTTTAACTCCCAAATCGACAAGGACTCAACCTTTCAATCACCCGAGGTTCATGTTTTGTTGGTTCTTTTTCAACAACATTGTTTGTTTATAAAACAAGTATGAGTATCCGTTTAAGTTCCAAGTTAGATATTAATGTGAACATTGAAGACTGGGTAAAATGTTTGTATCATAAAAACCAGAACCAGTTTGTAGCGATTGGTAAGTGCAAAATAAATTTTGTACAACTCACGTTGTGCGAAGTGTTTTTTTTTGTTTCACTCTTTTATGAGCGATGAACACTTTCTGATGATCTGGTGCAATAATAGCTGAAATAAGATTTTAACATTTAAATTGTTAAGTTCTTCGTTGAATGACACCTTTTTACCAAGTAAAAAAGTGATGTTACAAAAAATGATATCAAAACACTGTTGTCCAGAAAATTTTACTGATATCATAGTCAACGGAAATTATGCGATTGTTTATGGTATCATAAACTGTTTGAGCAAACAACAAAAAGTTTTATTACATATAAATAAACAAAAAAGACTAAAATGAGAGATAATATAGTTGTTCACAGTATCAAAATTCTAAATAATAACAAGCCATGCATGTGTACCAATGTTCAGCGAATACGATAAAAGCAAGACAGTGTAATCATTATCAAATACTTTACGTACATATGAAAGACAATCAATACTGAAAATGCACAAAAACAAAAACACACAAAAACATTTAAAGCAAATGCAAACGCAACTTCAACTGAAAACTGTTATAGTTTAATTATTTTTCAGTTTTATCTCTCCCTGCCTATCTGTTATAATGGGCATCTACACAGACACGTTCCTTTCAGTTTTAAGCTCAAGTTGTGGAAATTCCATCGCCATTGGTATAATATTGAGTATTGTAATTTTTTAAACTAGAATTGTTTCACCTATATCATTCAAAATATAGGATAGTTCTGAATGTCGTAAAAGCTGTCTTATTCTACAGTCGATAAGAGTGCTTTAATAACATCTACAGGAGTCACTACATCTTCGCCAACCAAGAATACGAAGAACGAACTCGTCGACAGCTGAAGCATCAGGTTAACATTAGCGTCCATTCCTACGCCAACAATGACCAGGATTATACCATTGTCCTTCAACCGTTTTCCCTCAGTCATAAGGAAATTTCTTTCGCGATCCGTCACATGGCCCTGTGTGAAAACGATTGCAACTTCTTACGTCCCTCGTTAGCAACCGTTAGCACTTCCACAGACAAGTGATGCAGCAACGCAACTAGGTTACTTGAAGAACAATCCCTTGCATTACAGCTGTCCTTCTTAATAATACCACGGTACATCGAAGGTATCGTGACGTTGCTTTCATTTTTGAACCTGTTGAAGTCGAACACAGTTTCGCCTATTCCGTTTTCAGTTTTGGACAGACTGACCCGTAGATGGTTGGTACCCATGCGAACGTTCGCTATCAGCACTTCAGCCACTTTCAGGGCATCTTCTTACTGTTTATAACCATATAAGGCAACGTCGAATGCTAAAGCCAGGTCCGAGTATGAAAAAAAGCAAAATGAGACATTTGCATTATAAAACATGCGTGCCGCAATCTGCTGTTTTGAAGCCCGCCACCCCCTTGCTGCCACCGCTTTGCTGAAGAGCACAGAAACGTTTAATACCTTTTGATATTAAATGGATGTTTGCAAATATTCAATGACAAATGAACTGACTATGTTTTGAAACTTAAAATAAAAGCACCAAACTGATACGCGTTCGATTTTCAAAGAATCATATAATATGTAAGTGTACAAGTCGGGTTTCCAAATTTGAAAACAATGCCATAAAAACTGCAATAAAATGAACAGGTTACGTACGGTCGCACCCATACATTGTCCGTTTCAAGACGCTTATAATGGAATTGTCACCAAACAGGAGGTGTACATTCCTTACAGTGCCAGCTATAGCAAGCAGTTCTGCGTGTGACACATATTTACCAACACCGACGCTTAACACTTGATTGTTCGGAATGGTAGAAAGTCGCTTGGCCTGCTCAAAGGTTTTTTGCTTATCACTGGCTATTCCATCCGTGAGTACAAGCACATATCTATGAACCTCAACCCGACCGTCGTTTGATTCGAGGAAGCTTTCTTCGTATACAAAACCCAACGCTTTCCGGTGAATGTTGGTCCGCGTATTGTACCAGGAATTGACATATCGTCCACAGCGTCCAAGATAGTATCGTTGTCGTGTTTGTTGTACAGATGAAACACAACATGCGCCTGTTTTCCATTAAGAATTAGGCTGAACTGGAAGTGGTTCGTACCGACCGGAAACTGTGAAATTAATATTTAAAAAAAAAGTGCTTGTCTGGCTGTCGGAAACGTCGATTACCATAACAATGTCGGCAATATCATGTAAGGTGAACAGATTTATAATTAAAAAACTGTTTAATTTAACAACGGCGTTTTCATTTGAATAAAAAAAAACGTTTAATAATATATTTTGTTATTACAGTGTACTCCCTTAAAACCGAACTCTCTATAAACCGGAACTCTCTGAAAACCGGTCCCGTTTTTTTGCCTATATGTTTAATGTGCAAAAACCCCGGTATACTGGAACCTCTGTATTCCGAATATCGAACAGCAGGAACGGTACATCACGTTTTTTCGGAGTACAAATTGACCTCTGTAAACCGAACATGTGTGACAATCTGATGTTATCGATTATCTTTAGCGCTCGATTGTCTTGCCCCAGGGTGATTGAACGCTTAATCCGATAGTTAGGGGCAACAGTTCGACATATATTAGGACTCCAGATAAGGGTGTTTAGTCGCTAAATAAATTGGTATTCCCTATAAAGTGTGAACAATAAACAGCATGTTAAATAGACTGTTTTCATTTGTTTAGAAAATATTTAAACATTTTACAAACAATTTATATAACTCAGGTAATAACTATTAATAATTATTATTGATTACTTAAATTAAAACATAATTTGATTGATGTTGGTCGAATTTAAAGCACTGTCGAGCAGAACTGGCTTTCTTGAAAGAAATTACAGAGTATTTATCCTCGATGTTACTTACGAACTATCATTCTTTTGCAAAGTTAGTACAGTGTTAAAATGTCTGAGCCACCTTCTAAACGTCGACGGGTTGAATTTTAACTCTCGAAAACAAAACAACATTGATCAGTGATGCAGAATCTATCCCCAGACCCTTGCTTAAGGTTCTGAGTGAAAGGGATGGAGTAGGCAGGTCTACAGGTAGTGACATAATTCGTCGAAAATCTACTAACAGTTAACACTGGGAGAAAAATGCTGCACGGGAGAAATGTCGTTTCGGAAATGCATGTAAATTTGACAAACTTAACGATTAATATTAAACCCTCAGTAAACCGGAACTCCTGAAAACCGAACATTTGGTCCGGTCCGGCCGGTGTTCGGTATAGAGGAAGTACACTGTATTATTATTTACTAATTTGATGTTTCCATACCTATCTGGCAGTTATCTCCGAGGTATCCATCCGCGCATGTACAGTTGAACTCCTTTCCACTGTTTTGTAAGTGACATTCGCCATCGTTCAAACGGCGGATTGGGCTGGAACAATCTGAAAATTAGTCCATTATGGTCTGATAAAATTCATAAATTACTTGGTGTGAAGAATACACTAACAACAATGTACATGACTTTTCCAGTTTTTGCCTTTAACATTTTAAACATTTCTCAGGCAATCGTTAAAGGAACAATTATACTCATAAGAAATTATTCGGAAGCTTTACCACGTGTTCTATTGTGTAAACACTTGAATAAAATATATTCGATTGCAATAATTTCAAAAACATGATATTAAGTTGAATATGATTGGCATCTGTAAAAACGAACGTTGGACCTTAAGCACTCTTACCAATGAATTAATAGATACTAAATACGCATGTATCATGTTTATATTCAACTGGTTCGTGAAACGACTGGCGTACCGATGAGTTCACAGTCTTTCCCGGTCCATCCTTCCTTGCAGATATAGCGATAGTCCGTTCCACCTTGGACATCGTCCACACACACACCGCCATTGGTGCAATTCAACCCACTGCTGCAGTCTGAGATGAAAACAGTAATTGCACTTTTCATGTTATTTCCTGCATGAATACATGTAATAGCTGTTACCGGGTAATGATAAAATTAGACCGTACATAATAGTGTTGCACATAATAAAACAGTATTTGTTTTAAAATAAACGATTACGGCGGTATATGCCATTTATTTGTCAGTTGTATTGATATGGTTAACTATTTTGATACTCTTTATATAATTATGGTTAAAACTGTAGGGAAGCGTTATACAATGTTAGAATCTGAGAATTATTCGTGATGTGCATCAAAGAGACAAATTCTGTGTTAAGTCATCTACGCCATGTTCTGATTATTTTACTTCTGCTGTCGGTTACTTCAAGGTAAGGTTATGTCCCCTTGATATTGAATTGTATTTGCAAAATGATGTTAATTCAGGGTTGTTTTTTCCTGATTGGTCATTGCAGGAAAGTCACCCACTGTATTAAAAACTCACTTGGACAATTTCGTAAACCGTATTGTAATATTTGGGGATTAAAAAACGTCGAGTAGTTAGTAACTTTCTTCAAGATTGGCATCGGACATTATAAAACAATACAATGTTGGATGTGTTTAGATTGTTTAAAACAACTTAAAAAACACACATTTAAATTCAATACCAAAATCTTTTAAGGTATTACTTAGTCGATTAAGACTATTTGTGCATCCACTACATATCCAGACTGGATTTATGTCAAAATGGAATAACTATACGATTAACTAGACTTGCAGAACTTAACTATTTGTGAACAAGTGTCACCTTTCCAACCGGAAGGACAGGTGCACGTGTAAAGTAGCCCTTCCCCGTTGATACACGTGCCGCCATTCGCACAATGCCCAGGCCATAAACAATTTATAAAAGAAATTCAGAAGCTAAGTAATGTTTCTCAATACTTCAAGTGGTTTTCATATTACAAAGTAAACGTACACTCAAAAGTCCATGAACGTCAATTCATGCGCGTAGAGCTTTTTGTCAAGAATAATTAATAAAATACGATAAACACATACGATGTATAATTATGTAACATGCTTTTTTTATCATAACACATAGTTGAAGGCGGTTACAAATCCAATACCATAGCAATCTGAAGAAAAAACAGCTAGACATAAATATACAATCTGATTAAATTCACCTCCTTAATTACGCTAAACATAAGGGAGATAGTGCACTTTAGTCAGACTGTATTAGGAAAACGGATACATTTAGTCAGATAAGGTTTGGAAGATCGTGCACTTTAGTCAGATTATTTGGAAACTCGGATTCATTTAGTCAGATAGGGTTAGGAAGATCGTGCATTTTAGTCAGGTTATTTGGAAACTCGGGTACATTTAGTCAGATAGGGTTAGGAAGATCGTGCATTTTAGTCAGATTGTATCAGGAAACTCGGGTACATTTTGTCAGATAGGGTTTGGAAGATCGTGTACTTTAGTCAGATTGTATCAGGAAACTCGGGTTCATTTAGTCAGATAGGGTTAGGAAGATCGAGCATTTTAGTCAGAACATTATGAAGATCGGGCATTTTAGTAAGATTGCTTCAAAAAGGCGGAAGAAATTAATCTACAAAGCTTTATAAATAGTAGCTTCCTTAAACTATTTGGTTTCGGTTTCGGTCGCATTCATACATTTGGGTATTGATTTGCGCTTCTTAATCAATCAATAGCGAACGATAGAACTACGTTAATATGTACTTTTAGTTTTGAATAACGCATTGAATATTGACTTTACAAATTGCGCTGTAATATGGTTTATTTAGGCTCCGAACGCACATTCGCTGTTAGCTAACCAATGAAAATTAATCTTTAAGGTAAGACTGTATTTCAGAAGGATTAAAGCATACAGAGTTTAATTCCTAGCCTGCGATTTTAAACGAGTGTTCCATAAAAACTATAAAAAGGAACCAAAAAAGAAATGAAGCGTCGTAATGTATGTAAACAATACACGAATTACTGAATTCTTTGGTCAAATACTCTGTCTACCTGTCCTTATATAGTTAAAGACGATTTAGGTAGTTTTTTCTGCCCATCTTTTCGCGCATCAGTGGAGTTGATTTAAATCTTCATAATGGGAAGTGTTTTGACATATAATAATATTAAATAAATATTGTGTACACTGTAATTACCAACTCGAATCACTGAAAACGAAAGTAGGAAAATGTTGACAAAATATCGGACATGCATATAGCTGTGCACATGCTTGCGATTATTGTGAAATTGTTTTGGCTGTAATAACGTTTTGTACACAGTCATAATCAACTGCTGTTACTAAAATTATATATAATATATATTTATTTACTTTTATAAATGTATTGTTATAAATTATGACTGTCATTCCATCATGTTATTTTTACAGATAAATGACCAATACGCACACGTAAACTCCATATTTTTTCTCGAAAACAAGCACGGTGACCCCCTGTTTTCTGTTTCGCAGTTCATTAAGAATATAATTATATATGAAAAATCGAAAATTCAGGAATTTTCACCGAACAGATTTGTTTGTATAGTCAAAATCAAACTTTTATATGATCACAAAATGTAGATTCTTTCGGCAAAAAAGGATGAAAAAAGCATTTTTTTCACAAATAGCAAAATATTTGTTTCACTATGTATCGTATTGCTGTCTTACAATAACCCATTTCAACCATTAGGATGTTGTTATTTTTTACCAATCAATGGTAAATTCTTTTTTTTTAAATGAGACAAAAACAGCATCAACAGTTCCTAAAATGTATTAACGACTGGGTCATTTACATGCATTTTCCAATAAATCTAATGCGATGACCCAGATTTTTAATGGTTTCGTTGTATTAGGCATTGAACGATTTGCAACTTTATCCATAAATCTTTTTGACCGTCCGTCCGTTCTGTATTTCGTTTCCGCGCGATATCCCAACAACTAATGACTCGCATTCAACAAAACTTTATATGCAGCACCCCTTCCAGGAGGACATGCGCATATTGTCAGGTCGTTCCGGTCCAATATTAACAGATATCGTGACCTTTCTCATTTTCATCCCATCAACTGACAAAACGCATATTCTATTCGAATAGGGGGCTGATGTGAAGACCTACATTATGTTTGAGTAGGGAGTTGAATTGAAGACCTACATTATGTTTGAGAAGGGTGACAATTGGGACCTACATTATGTTTGAGAAGGGTGATGATTGGAAGACCTACATTATGTTTGAGTAGGGTGATAATTGAAAGACCTACATTATGTTTGAGTAGGCTGATGATTGGAAGACCTACATTATGTTGGAGTAGGGCGATCATTTGAACACCAACAATATGTTTTAAGTTGGGTGTGAATTTGAAGACGTTTATTCTGTTTAAGCAGTGTGACGATTTGAAGACTTACTTTATGTTTGAGTACTCTGATCATTTGAAAACACTTATTATTTTTGAGCATGGTGATGGTTTGAAGACCTACATTTAGTTGGAGTTGGGTGATGATTTAAAATCGTATATTCTGTTTGATGATGGTGATGTTTTCACGACATAATTTGTTTGAGCAGAGTGGTGAATTGAAGACCTACATTCAAATGGAGTATTGTGATGATTTGAAAACCTATATTCTGTTTGATGATGGTGATGATTTGACAACATAATAATGTTTGAACAGGTTGGTAAATTGACGACCTACATTCAGTTGGAGAACTGTGATGATTTGAAAAACATTATTTCTGTTTGATGATGGTGACGTTTTGACGACATAATTTGTTTGAGCAGAGTGGTGAATTGAAGACCTACATTCAAATGGAGCAGGGTGATGATTTGAAAGCATATATTCTGTTTGATGATGGTGATGTTTTGACGACATAATTATGTTTGAGCAGGGTGGTTAATTGACGACCTACATTATGTCTGAGTTGAGTGATGACTTGAAAAACTATATTCTGTTTGACGATGGTGATGTTTTGACCACACAATTTGTTTGTAGGAGCAGGGTGGTGTATTGACGACCTACATTTAGTTGGAGTAGGGTGATGATTTGAAACATATACTCTGTTTGATGATGGTGATGTTTTGATGACATAATTTGTTTGAGCAGGGTGGTGAATTGACGACCTACATTATGTTTGAGTTGGGTGATGATTTGAAAAACTATATTCTGTTTGAAGATGGTGATGTTGTGACGACATAATTATGTTTGAGCAGGGTGGTGAATTGAAGACCTACATTATGTTTGAGTTGGGTGATGATTTGAAAAACTATATTCTGTTTGAAGATGGTGATGTTTTGACGACATAATTATGTTTGAGCAGGGTGGTGAATTGAAGACCTACATTATGTTTCAATAGGGTGATGACTTGAAAACCTATATTCTGTTTGATGATGGTTATGTTTTGACGACATAATTATGTTGGAGCACGGTGGCGAATTGAAGGCCTACATTATGTATGTGTTGGGTGATGATTTGAAGACATTCTGTTCGAGCAGGGTGATGAATTGAAGACCTACATTGTGTTTGAGTAAGATGATGATTTGAAGACACATATTTTGTTTGAGCAGGGTGTGAATTTAAAGACTATTTGAAGTCTTGTCATTCTGTTTGCGTAGGGGTGGGTTTGGGCAGTGTGGAGATTAAAAGTATTTTATTTTCTGTTTAAGCAGTGTGTTATTTTGAAGTTTTACGAAGTTTGTTTGAGCAGTATCGGGATTTAAATTTATAGATTTTCTGTTTGAGCAATGCGGGAATTTGAAATCTTGTGCAATTCTATTTAAGCAGATAGGGGATGTGAAGTCTTGTTTTTTTCGGTGTGAGCAAGGTGGGAGTCTGAAGTTTTCTTTTCTGTTTGAGCAGGGATTTGAAGTTTTATGTTTTCTGTTTTAGCAGTATGAGAACATTTTTTTTTTTTTTAACAAAAATAAACTCACATTTTCGGAAAACAATGAAAAAGAATTTAACATACAAAAGTTTATTTGTATATAATGATATAATACGAAAAGCAGAACTTTACGAAACACACATATTTGAAAACGTCCGGAAAAAACTATTGTCCGAGTATACTCGCTAGACAGTACCAGCTAACAATCTAATCGACAAATGGCAAAATTGTCGCACTAGCGTATCAGCTCGTAGTATCGTTTTGTAGTGCAATGTCGCCTGCAGAGTTAAAAAGTAGGTCATATGCTGCCTGGTCTAGATTAAACTGAAGTTTGAACTTAAGCACAAAATACTTTTTATAAAATGGCCTTTCAGGAACTCTTATTAAACTTTACGGATCGAAACGAAGCAGTAATGTGTTTTATTTAGGAACCAAAGCGTTCAGATGCAAGTGCGGTACGCGCCAAGGGGACATTTCTATTACGATTCTATTCAACCTCTATATAAATGACTTGTACCGCCTTTTAAGAAACTGAGAAAACAGAGGTATATTTGTTGGTGAACACATACCAGATTTAATGTGTATACGTTTCGCGGACGATATTGCAAATTGCTCAGACACAGCGTTTAATCAACAAAATTAAAGTCTCTCCATTATTTTTCGAAAATACTGGTAAATCGATAAATGAAAAAAAGACAAAAAATATTGTTTTAAGAAGTGGTAATCCACTAAGTACATATAAACATTTGAATTAAAACGGTGCCCGTCTCAATGTAATCTCTGTTTATTAATACCTGAGTTTGAAATACACACCAAAGTTATCGTGGACAAAGACTAAGGCTAAGTCAAAGCAAACACATATCTTAATACTATTAAATCATACAAGCGTTTTTTTGAAATTCCAGCTAGAAGAATGTTTATAATTATTTGATTCCGTAGTTAAACCGAATTTGATGTACGGTGCAAATATTTGGGGCCTTACATATTCAGATGTCATTGAAATTTATATGTCCTAATGATTAATTTCGGAACATACACTAATTGTAACCATGTCCGACCTAGTCGAATATCGGATAGTTCTGAATGTCGTAACAGCTGTCGTATTCTAGAGTCGATATGAGTGCTTTAATAACATCTACAGGAGTCACTACATCTTCTCCAATCAAGAATACGAAGAACGAACTTGTCGATAGATGAAGCATCAGATCAACATTGGCGTCCCTTCCTACGCCAACAATGACCAGGATAACACCACTGTCCTTCAACCGTTTTCCTTCAGTTAAAAGGAAATTTCTTTCGCGATCCGTCACACGACCCTGTGTGAAAACGATTGCAACTTTCTTACGTCCCTCATTAGCAACCGTTAGCACTTCCACAGACAAGTGTTGCAGCAACGCAACTAGGTTACTTGAAGAACAATTCCTTGCATTACAGCTGTCCTTCTTCATAATACCACGGTACATCGAAGGTATCATGTCACTGCTGTCATTGAACCTGTTGAAGTCGAACACAGTTTCGCCTTTTTCGTTTTCAGTTTTGGACAGACTGACTCGTGTTTGGTTAGTACCCATGCGAACGTTCGCTATCAGCACTTCAGCCACTTTCAGGGATTCTTCCAACTGCTTATAGTCAAACGAGGCAACGTCGAATGCTAAAGCCACGTCCGAGTATGATGTTGTGCAACCTAAAATAAGCAAAATAAAATATTTGCCATATTAAACATGCTATTTATGCACAGTGTGCCGAAATCTGCTGCTTTGAACCCCCGCCTCCCCCTCCTGCCACCTCTTGGCTGAAGAGCACAAAAAACGTTTAATACCTTTTGAAATTTAATGTATGTTTGCAAATATTCAATGAAAAATGAACACACTATGTTTTAAAACTTAAATTAAAAGCACTAAACTGACAAGCCTTGGATTTTCCAAAGAATCATAAAATATGTTAGTGTACTAGTCGGGTTTCCAAAATTAAAAACAATGCTAATTACAACTGCAATAAAATGAACAGGTTACGTACGTTCACACCCATACATGGTCCGTTTCAAGACGCTTATGATGGAATCGTCACCAAAGAGGGGATGCACATTTCTTACAGTGCCAGCTATTGCAAGCAGTTCTGCGTGTGACACATATTTACCGACACCGACGCTTAAAACTTGATTGTTCGGAATGGTAGAAAGTCGCTTGGCCTGCTCAAAGGTTCTTTGCTTATCACTGGCCATTCCGTCCGTGAGTACAAGCACATATCTGTCAACCTCAGCCCGACCGCCGTTTGATTCGAGGAAGCTTTCTTCGTATACGAAAGCCAACGCTTTTCCGGTGAATGTTGGTCCGCGTATTGTATCGGGAATTGAAATATCGTCCACAGCGTCCAAGATGGTATTGTTGTCATGTTTGCTGTTCAGATGAAACACAACATGCGTCTGTACTCCATAAAGGATAAGGCTGAACTGGAAGTGGTTTGGACCGACCGGAAACTGTGAAATTAATATTTTTATTTTTTCCTTGAGTTCTTGAAAAACTGTGATTGTCTGGCTGTCGGAAACGTCGATTACCATAACAATGTCGGCAATCATGTAAGGCGAACACATATCTGTAAGAATAAAACAGTTACAATTTAAACTGTTTTAAGAGAGAATAATGCTATGCATTAAAAGACTCTGTTATGACTTGTGTTCGCATTCATTTGGATATTACCATACCTATCTGACAGTTATCACCCAGGTATCCATCCGCACATGTGCAATTGAACTCCTTTCCACCGTTTTGTAGGTGACATTCTCCGTCGTTCAAACAGCGGATAGGGCTGGCGCAGTCTGAAACCCGATTCATTGTGCGAAAATATATACGAATTATATTTAAAACTATGCATATAGCATGTTTTTATTAAGCTGTACATAAATAAAAAGACTGGAGCAATATAAATCTGAAATCTTTGCATGAACAGATATGTTTATAATTCAAACGTAATATAAAATATAAGTTTTCATGTTTATATTTAACTGGTTGGCAGAAAGACCGGCGTACCGATAAATTGGCAGTCCTTCCCGGTCCATCCTTCCTTGCAGATACAACGATAGTCCGTTCCATCGCTGACATCGTCCACGCACACACCGCCATTGATGCAATACAATCCACTGCTACAGTCTGAATTGATAAATTAAAAAATTAATAACATATGTTAACTCTACGTGTGCATGTCATTTTGTTCCTAAAATATGTAATAGAATTAGCCTATCTATTTAGTTGGTAAAAAGAACCAGATATCACATTTTTTAAATATCGAACATCATTTGATTGCCGTAACATTGTCAACAACGACTTGTTAAGCTACAACTGTCATTTAAATGAACATCTACATACTATTATTAATGCGAATCTCCTTTTAAATTGGTTTTATCATGTACTAAAGAGAAAACAATCATCTTGAAAACTATAATATCTTACCAACAAGATGACAACTTTTCCCTTTCCATCCTGCAATGCAATTGCTGCACGTGTAATCGGCATAAGTTGATGTTAGAAAGCAAGTTCCACGGTGGTGACAATGCCCAGGCCAGGAACAGACTGAAAGAAACTTAAGTTCTTAAATCTCGTGACAAGAGCGGACGAATAAGAATCTAGAAAGTCCGATCAAAAGTTTGGGTTACGATACAAATAAATAAGTTACTCGTGGTTGAAGAATGCACTGACTGGAATGTGAAGAACACAAGAACTTTCTAATTTTTGCCATGAATGCTACAACTCATCGTTATTGTGTACAGATTATTTTCCATTCATCGCTTTGAAACATGCTTGGAAAGATTTTCTACTTGCTCTGTTGTGTTGATTAAGTCAATAGTTAAATACAGAATGACAATTATGATCGTCATTTGTAGAAAGCTTTATTTGACCGTAAAACCATCCTACCGACGAGTTCACAGTCCTTCCCGGTCCATCCATCCTTGCAAATACAGCGATAGTCCGTTCCATCACTGACATCGTCCACACACACGCCGCCATTGGTGCAATACAATCCACTGCTGCAGTCTGAATTTAAAAATAAATAATGTATGTTACCTCTATGTGTGCATGTCATTTTGTTCCAACAAAATATGCAATGGACTAAGCATAACTATTTAGTTGGCAAAAACAACAAGATATCACATTTTTAAAATTTCAAACGTCATTTGATTGCCTTAACATTGTATCAACAACTACTCGTTAAACTGCATCTGTTATTTAAATAAAGATCTGCACAATATTTTTAATACGAATCTGCTTTTTTCTTTCTTATGTACATTATAGTGAACAATCATTTTGAAAACAACAAGAGCTGTTTTTAAAACAGTTATGCCCCACTAGGTTAAATGCAATCTTCAAATATCAAGTTTGGTGAGGACTAGATAAAAAAACTGTTGGGCATTGAGAGTGTATATATTGCTAAAAAGGCAAATTTAATATAAATAAAGGGCCCTAACTCAGTACTTCTTGGGGCGATTTGGCTGATTATCGAACATCGCCGATATATTATGGCGACACACATTTTTTGAATTTGGGTGAAGATTGAATGAAAACTGTTAAATTTAGAGAGCGGAAACTTATAAAAATGCCAATTTTAGATCATTCAATGGTCATAACTTAACAATTCATAAGGTGATTTGGCCAATTTGTGAACTTGGCAAATATATTATGACCACAAACATTTTCAGCAAGGTTGGTGAACATTGGATAAAAACTGTGGAACTTAGAGAGCGGAAACGGCTCAAAATGCCAATTTTAGATAGTTAAAGGGCCATAACTCAATAATTCCTTGAGCGAATTGGTTGATTATGGAACTTAGCCGTTTCAGTCTGGCCACAAACATTTTCATGAAGTTTGGTGAAGATCGGATGAAAACTGTTCGATGAAGAGAGCGGTAACGAAAGTGGTCTACCGACCGACAGACCGACTGGCCGACCGACCGACGGACAAGCCGACCAACGAACCGACCGACCGACATTAGCAAACCAATATACCCAGCCATCTTCGATGGGGGCATTAAAATATCTTACCAACAAGATGACAGCTTTTCCCTTTCCATCCTGCAGTGCAATTGTTGCACGTGTAATCAGTATAAGTAGATGTTGGAACACAAGTTCCACGGTGGTTACAATGTTCAGACCAGGAACAGACTGAAAAACTTAAGTTCTTCAAATCTCCTGACAATTGCGGACCAATAAGAATCAAAATGTCCGTTGAACTTGAAAGTATGAGTTTCGAAACAAATAAATAAGTTACTCATGGTTGAAGAATGCACTGACATAAATGTCAAAGCCACATGAACTTTCTAATTCTTGCCATGAATGTTTAAACGCATGGTTATTGTGTACAGATTATTTTCCATTCATCGCTTTGACACACGTATCGTTTCTACTTGCTCTGTTGTGTTGAGTAAGTCCATAGTTAAACATAGAATAAAATTAATTATGATTGTCAATTGTGGAAAACTTTATTTGACCGTAAGACAATCCTACCGACGAGTTCACAGTCCTTCCCGGTCCATCCATCCTTGCAAATACAGCGATAGTCCGTTCCATCACTGACATCGTCCACACACACGCCGCCATTGGTGCAATACAATCCACTGCTGCAGTCTGAATTTAAAAATAAATAATGTATGTTACCTCTATGTGTGCATGTCATTTTGTTCCAACAAAATATGCAATGGACTAAGCATAACTATTTAGTTGGCAAAAACAACAAGATATCACATTTTTAAAATTTCAAACGTCATTTGATTGCCTTAACATTGTATCAACAACTACTCGTTAAACTGCATCTGTTATTTAAATAAAGATCTGCACAATATTTTTAATACGAATCTGCTTTTTTCTTTCTTATGTACATTATAGTGAACAATCATTTTGAAAACAACAAGAGCTGTTTTTAAAACAGTTATGCCCCACTAGGTTAAATGCAATCTTCAAATATCAAGTTTGGTGAGGACTAGATAAAAAAACTGTTGGGCATTGAGAGTGTATATATTGCTAAAAAGGCAAATTTAATATAAATAAAGGGCCCTAACTCAGTACTTCTTGGGGCGATTTGGCTGATTATCGAACATCGCCGATATATTATGGCGACACACATTTTTTGAATTTGGGTGAAGATTGAATGAAAACTGTTAAATTTAGAGAGCGGAAACTTATAAAAATGCCAATTTTAGATCATTCAATGGTCATAACTTAACAATTCATAAGGTGATTTGGCCAATTTGTGAACTTGGCAAATATATTATGACCACAAACATTTTCAGCAAGGTTGGTGAACATTGGATAAAAACTGTGGAACTTAGAGAGCGGAAACGGCTCAAAATGCCAATTTTAGATAGTTAAAGGGCCATAACTCAATAATTCCTTGAGCGAATTGGTTGATTATGGAACTTAGCCGTTTCAGTCTGGCCACAAACATTTTCATGAAGTTTGGTGAAGATCGGATGAAAACTGTTCGATGAAGAGAGCGGTAACGAAAGTGGTCTACCGACCGACAGACCGACTGGCCGACCGACCGACGGACAAGCCGACCAACGAACCGACCGACCGACATTAGCAAACCAATATACCCAGCCATCTTCGATGGGGGCATTAAAATATCTTACCAACAAGATGACAGCTTTTCCCTTTCCATCCTGCAGTGCAATTGTTGCACGTGTAATCAGTATAAGTAGATGTTGGAACACAAGTTCCACGGTGGTTACAATGTTCAGACCAGGAACAGACTGAAAAACTTAAGTTCTTCAAATCTCCTGACAATTGCGGACCAATAAGAATCAAAATGTCCGTTGAACTTGAAAGTATGAGTTTCGAAACAAATAAATAAGTTACTCATGGTTGAAGAATGCACTGACATAAATGTCAAAGCCACATGAACTTTCTAATTCTTGCCATGAATGTTTAAACGCATGGTTATTGTGTACAGATTATTTTCCATTCATCGCTTTGACACACGTATCGTTTCTACTTGCTCTGTTGTGTTGAGTAAGTCCATAGTTAAACATAGAATAAAATTAATTATGATTGTCAATTGTGGAAAACTTTATTTGACCGTAAGACAATCCTACCGACGAGTTCACAGTCCTTCCCGGTCCATCCATCCTTGCAAATACAGCGATAGTCCGTTCCATCACTGACATCGTCCACACACACGCCGCCATTGGTGCAATACAATCCACTGCTGCAGTCTGAATTTAAAAATAAATAATGTATGTTACCTCTATGTGTGCATGTCATTTTGTTCCAACAAAATATGCAATGGACTAAGCATAACTATTTAGTTGGCAAAAACAACAAGATATCACATTTTTAAAATTTCAAACGTCATTTGATTGCCTTAACATTGTATCAACAACTACTCGTTAAACTGCATCTGTTATTTAAATAAAGATCTGCACAATATTTTTAATACGAATCTGCTTTTTTCTTTCTTATGTACATTATAGTGAACAATCATTTTGAAAACAACAAGAGCTGTTTTTAAAACAGTTATGCCCCACTAGGTTAAATGCAATCTTCAAATATCAAGTTTGGTGAGGACTAGATAAAAAAACTGTTGGGCATTGAGAGTGTATATATTGCTAAAAAGGCAAATTTAATATAAATAAAGGGCCCTAACTCAGTACTTCTTGGGGCGATTTGGCTGATTATCGAACATCGCCGATATATTATGGCGACACACATTTTTTGAATTTGGGTGAAGATTGAATGAAAACTGTTAAATTTAGAGAGCGGAAACTTATAAAAATGCCAATTTTAGATCATTCAATGGTCATAACTTAACAATTCATAAGGTGATTTGGCCAATTTGTGAACTTGGCAAATATATTATGACCACAAACATTTTCAGCAAGGTTGGTGAACATTGGATAAAAACTGTGGAACTTAGAGAGCGGAAACGGCTCAAAATGCCAATTTTAGATAGTTAAAGGGCCATAACTCAATAATTCCTTGAGCGAATTGGTTGATTATGGAACTTAGCCGTTTCAGTCTGGCCACAAACATTTTCATGAAGTTTGGTGAAGATCGGATGAAAACTGTTCGATGAAGAGAGCGGTAACGAAAGTGGTCTACCGACCGACAGACCGACTGGCCGACCGACCGACGGACAAGCCGACCAACGAACCGACCGACCGACATTAGCAAACCAATATACCCAGCCATCTTCGATGGGGGCATTAAAATATCTTACCAACAAGATGACAGCTTTTCCCTTTCCATCCTGCAGTGCAATTGTTGCACGTGTAATCAGTATAAGTAGATGTTGGAACACAAGTTCCACGGTGGTTACAATGTTCAGACCAGGAACAGACTGAAAAACTTAAGTTCTTCAAATCTCCTGACAATTGCGGACCAATAAGAATCAAAATGTCCGTTGAACTTGAAAGTATGAGTTTCGAAACAAATAAATAAGTTACTCATGGTTGAAGAATGCACTTACATAAATGTCAAAGCCACATGAACTTTCTAATTCTTGCCATGAATGTTTAAACGCATGGTTATTGTGTACAGATTATTTTCCATTCATCACTTTGACACACGTATCGTTTCTACTTGCTCTGTTGTGTTGAGTAAGTCCATAGTTAAACATAGAATAAAATTAATTATGATTGTCAATTGTGGAAAACTTTATTTGACCGTAAGACAATCCTACCGACGAGTTCACAGTCCTTCCCGGTCCATCCATCCTTGCAAATACAGCGATAGTCCGTTCCATCACTGACATCGTCCACACACACGCCGCCATTGGTGCAATACAATCCACTGCTGCAGTCTGAATTTAAAAATAAATAATGTATGTTACCTCTATGTGTGCATGTCATTTTGTTCCAACAAAATATGCAATGGACTAAGCATAACTATTTAGTTGGCAAAAACAACAAGATATCACATTTTTAAAATTTCAAACGTCATTTGATTGCCTTAACATTGTATCAACAACTACTCGTTAAACTGCATCTGTTATTTAAATAAAGATCTGCACAATATTTTTAATACGAATCTGCTTTTTTCTTTCTTATGTACATTATAGTGAACAATCATTTTGAAAACAACAAGAGCTGTTTTTAAAACAGTTATGCCCCACTAGGTTAAATGCAATCTTCAAATATCAAGTTTGGTGAGGACTAGATAAAAAAACTGTTGGGCATTGAGAGTGTATATATTGCTAAAAAGGCAAATTTAATATAAATAAAGGGCCCTAACTCAGTACTTCTTGGGGCGATTTGGCTGATTATCGAACATCGCCGATATATTATGGCGACACACATTTTTTGAATTTGGGTGAAGATTGAATGAAAACTGTTAAATTTAGAGAGCGGAAACTTATAAAAATGCCAATTTTAGATCATTCAATGGTCATAACTTAATAATTCATACGGTGATTTGGCCAATTTGTGAACTTGGCAAATATATTATGACCACAAACATTTTCAGCAAGGTTGGTGAACATTGGATAAAAACTGTGGAACTTAGAGAGCGGAAACGGCTCAAAATGCCAATTTTAGATAGTTAAAGGGCCATAACTCAATAATTCCTTGAGCGAATTGGTTGATTATGGAACTTAGCCGTTTCAGTCTGGCCACAAACATTTTCATGAAGTTTGGTGAAGATCGGATGCAAACTGTTCGATGAAGAGAGCGGTAACGAAAGCGGTCTACCGACCGACAGACCGACTGGCCGACCGACCGACGGACAAGCCGACCAACGAACCGACCGACCGACATTAGCAAACCAATATACCCAGCCATCTTCGATGGGGGCATTAAAATATCTTACCAACAAGATGACAGCTTTTCCCTTTCCATCCTGCAGTGCAATTGTTGCACGTGTAATCAGTATAAGTAGATGTTGGAACACAAGTTCCACGGTGGTTACAATGTTCAGACCAGGAACAGACTGAAAAACTTAAGTTCTTCAAATCTCCTGACAATTGCGGACCAATAAGAATCAAAATGTCCGTTGAACTTGAAAGTATGAGTTTCGAAACAAATAAATAAGTTACTCATGGTTGAAGAATGCACTTACATAAATGTCAAAGCCACATGAACTTTCTAATTCTTGCCATGAATGTTTAAACGCATGGTTATTGTGTACAGATTATTTTCCATTCATCGCTTTGACACACGTATCGTTTCTACTTGCTCTGTTGTGTTGAGTAAGTCCATAGTTAAACATAGAATAAAATTAATTATGATTGTCAATTGTGGAAAACTTTATTTGACCGTAAGACAATCCTACCGACGAGTTCACAGTCCTTCCCGGTCCATCCATCCTTGCAAATACAGCGATAGTCCGTTCCATCACTGACATCGTCCACACACACGCCGCCATTGGTGCAATACAATCCACTGCTGCAGTCTGAATTTAAAAATAAATAATGTATGTTACCTCTATGTGTGCATGTCATTTTGTTCCAACAAAATATGCAATGGACTAAGCATAACTATTTAGTTGGCAAAAACAACAAGATATCACATTTTTATAATTTCAAATGTCATTTGATTGCCTTAACATTGTATCAACAACTACTCGTTAAACTGCATCTGTTATTTAAATAAAGATCTGCACAATATTTTTAATACGAATCTGCTTTTTTCTTTCTTATGTACATTATAGTGAACAATCATTTTGAAAACAACAAGAGCTGTTTTTAAAACAGTTATGCCCCACTAGGTTAAATGCAATCTTCAAATATCAAGTTTGGTGAGGACTAGATAAAAAAACTGTTGGGCATTGAGAGTGTATATATTGCTAAAAAGGCAAATTTAATATAAATAAAGGGCCCTAACTCAGTACTTCTTGGGGCGATTTGGCTGATTATCGAACATCGCCGATATATTATGGCGACACACATTTTTTGAATTTGGGTGAAGATTGAATGAAAACTGTTAAATTTAGAGAGCGGAAACTTATAAAAATGCCAATTTTAGATCATTCAATGGTCATAACTTAATAATTCATACGGTGATTTGGCCAATTTGTGAACTTGGCAAATATATTATGACCACAAACATTTTCAGCAAGGTTGGTGAACATTGGATAAAAACTGTGGAACTTAGAGAGCGGAAACGGCTCAAAATGCCAATTTTAGATAGTTAAAGGGCCATAACTCAATAATTCCTTGAGCGAATTGGTTGATTATGGAACTTAGCCGTTTCAGTCTGGCCACAAACATTTTCATGAAGTTTGGTGAAGATCGGATGCAAACTGTTCGATGAAGAGAGCGGTAACGAAAGCGGTCTACCGACCGACAGACCGACTGGCCGACCGACCGACGGACAAGCCGACCAACGAACCGACCGACCGACATTAGCAAACCAATATACCCAGCCATCTTCGATGGGGGCATTAAAATATCTTACCAACAAGATGACAGCTTTTCCCTTTCCATCCTGCAGTGCAATTGTTGCACGTGTAATCAGTATAAGTAGATGTTGGAACACAAGTTCCACGGTGGTTACAATGTTCAGACCAGGAACAGACTGAAAAACTTAAGTTCTTCAAATCTCCTGACAATTGCGGACCAATAAGAATCAAAATGTCCGTTGAACTTGAAAGTATGAGTTTCGAAACAAATAAATAAGTTACTCATGGTTGAAGAATGCACTTACATAAATGTCAAAGCCACATGAACTTTCTAATTCTTGCCATGAATGTTTAAACGCATGGTTATTGTGTACAGATTATTTTCCATTCATCGCTTTGACACACGTATCGTTTCTACTTGCTCTGTTGTGTTGAGTAAGTCCATAGTTAAACATAGAATAAAATTAATTATGATTGTCAATTGTGGAAAACTTTATTTGACCGTAAGACAATCCTACCGACGAGTTCACAGTCCTTCCCGGTCCATCCATCCTTGCAAATACAGCGATAGTCCGTTCCATCACTGACATCGTCCACACACACGCCGCCATTGGTGCAATACAATCCACTGCTGCAGTCTGAATTTAAAAATAAATAATGTATGTTACCTCTATGTGTGCATGTCATTTTGTTCCAACAAAATATGCAATGGACTAAGCATAACTATTTAGTTGGCAAAAACAACAAGATATCACATTTTTATAATTTCAAATGTCATTTGATTGCCTTAACATTGTATCAACAACTACTCGTTAAACTGCATCTGTTATTTAAATAAAGATCTGCACAATATTTTTAATACGAATCTGCTTTTTTCTTTCTTATGTACATTATAGTGAACAATCATTTTGAAAACAACAAGAGCTGTTTTTAAAACAGTTATGCCCCACTAGGTTAAATGCAATCTTCAAATATCAA
The DNA here is from genome assembly GCA_027627225.1 of Congeria kusceri. Taxonomy (NCBI): domain Eukaryota; kingdom Metazoa; phylum Mollusca; class Bivalvia; order Myida; family Dreissenidae; genus Congeria; species Congeria kusceri. The sequence goes on along the minus strand of CM051032.1, from coordinate 49,341,178 downwards.
GTTTGGTGAGGACTAGATAAAAAAACTGTTGGGCATTGAGAGTGTATATATTGCTAAAAAGGCAAATTTAATATAAATAAAGGGCCCTAACTCAGTACTTCTTGGGGCGATTTGGCTGATTATCGAACATCGCCGATATATTATGGCGACACACATTTTTTGAATTTGGGTGAAGATTGAATGAAAACTGTTAAATTTAGAGAGCGGAAACTTATAAAAATGCCAATTTTAGATCATTCAATGGTCATAACTTAACAATTCATAAGGTGATTTGGCCAATTTTTGAACTTGGCAAATATATTATGACCACAAACATTTTCAGCAAGGTTGGTGAACATTGGATAAAAACTGTGGAACTTAGAGAGCGGAAACGGCTCAAAATGCCAATTTTAGATAGTTAAAGGGCCATAACTCAATAATTCCTTGAGCGAATTGGTTGATTATGGAACTTAGCCGTTTCAGTCTGGCCACAAACATTTTCATGAAGTTTGGTGAAGATCGGATGAAAACTGTTCGATGAAGAGAGCGGTAACGAAAGTGGTCTACCGACCGACAGACCGACTGGCCGACCGACCGACGGACAAGCCGACCAACGAACCGACCGACCGACATTAGCAAACCAATATACCCAGCCATCTTCGATGGGGGCATTAAAATATCTTACCAACAAGATGACAGCTTTTCCCTTTCCATCCTGCAGTGCAATTGTTGCACGTGTAATCAGTATAAGTAGATGTTGGAACACAAGTTCCACGGTGGTTACAATGTTCAGACCAGGAACAGACTGAAAAACTTAAGTTCTTCAAATCTCCTGACAATTGCGGACCAATAAGAATCAAAATGTCCGTTGAACTTGAAAGTATGAGTTTCGAAACAAATAAATAAGTTACTCATGGTTGAAGAATGCACTGACATAAATGTCAAAGCCACATGAACTTTCTAATTCTTGCCATGAATGTTTAAACGCATGGTTATTGTGTACAGATTATTTTCCATTCATCGCTTTGACACACGTATCGTTTCTACTTGCTCTGTTGTGTTGAGTAAGTCCATAGTTAAACATAGAATAAAATTAATTATGATTGTCAATTGTGGAAAACTTTATTTGACCGTAAGACAATCCTACCGACGAGTTCACAGTCCTTCCCGGTCCATCCATCCTTGCAAATACAGCGATAGTCCGTTCCATCACTGACATCGTCCACACACACGCCGCCATTGGTGCAATACAATCCACTGCTGCAGTCTGAATTTAAAAATAAATAATGTATGTTACCTCTATGTGTGCATGTCATTTTGTTCCAACAAAATATGCAATGGACTAAGCATAACTATTTAGTTGGCAAAAACAACAAGATATCACATTTTTAAAATTTCAAACGTCATTTGATTGCCTTAACATTGTATCAACAACTACTCGTTAAACTGCATCTGTTATTTAAATAAAGATCTGCACAATATTTTTAATACGAATCTGCTTTTTTCTTTCTTATGTACATTATAGTGAACAATCATTTTGAAAACAACAAGAGCTGTTTTTAAAACAGTTATGCCCCACTAGGTTAAATGCAATCTTCAAATATCAAGTTTGGTGAGGACTAGATAAAAAAAACTGTTGGGCATTGAGAGTGTATATATTGCTAAAAAGGCAAATTTAATATAAATAAAGGGCCCTAACTCAGTACTTCTTGGGGCGATTTGGCTGATTATCGAACATCGCCGATATATTATGGCGACACACATTTTTTGAATTTGGGTGAAGATTGAATGAAAACTGTTAAATTTAGAGAGCGGAAACTTATAAAAATGCCAATTTTAGATCATTCAATGGTCATAACTTAACAATTCATAAGGTGATTTGGCCAATTTTTGAACTTGGCAAATATATTATGACCACAAACATTTTCAGCAAGGTTGGTGAACATTGGATAAAAACTGTGGAACTTAGAGAGCGGAAACGGCTCAAAATGCCAATTTTAGATAGTTAAAGGGCCATAACTCAATAATTCCTTGAGCGAATTGGTTGATTATGGAACTTAGCCGTTTCAGTCTGGCCACAAACATTTTCATGAAGTTTGGTGAAGATCGGATGAAAACTGTTCGATGAAGAGAGCGGTAACGAAAGTGGTCTACCGACCGACAGACCGACTGGCCGACCGACCGACGGACAAGCCGACCAACGAACCGACCGACCGACATTAGCAAACCAATATACCCAGCCATCTTCGATGGGGGCATTAAAATATCTTACCAACAAGATGACAGCTTTTCCCTTTCCATCCTGCAGTGCAATTGTTGCACGTGTAATCAGTATAAGTAGATGTTGGAACACAAGTTCCACGGTGGTTACAATGTTCAGACCAGGAACAGACTGAAAAACTTAAGTTCTTCAAATCTCCTGACAATTGCGGACCAATAAGAATCAAAATGTCCGTTGAACTTGAAAGTATGAGTTTCGAAACAAATAAATAAGTTACTCATGGTTGAAGAATGCACTGACATAAATGTCAAAGCCACATGAACTTTCTAATTCTTGCCATGAATGTTTAAACGCATGGTTATTGTGTACAGATTATTTTCCATTCATCGCTTTGACACACGTATCGTTTCTACTTGCTCTGTTGTGTTGAGTAAGTCCATAGTTAAACATAGAATAAAATTAATTATGATTGTCAATTGTGGAAAACTTTATTTGACCGTAAGACAATCCTACCGACGAGTTCACAGTCCTTCCCGGTCCATCCATCCTTGCAAATACAGCGATAGTCCGTTCCATCACTGACATCGTCCACACACACGCCGCCATTGGTGCAATACAATCCACTGCTGCAGTCTGAATTTAAAAATAAATAATGTATGTTACCTCTATGTGTGCATGTCATTTTGTTCCAACAAAATATGCAATGGACTAAGCATAACTATTTAGTTGGCAAAAACAACAAGATATCACATTTTTAAAATTTCAAACGTCATTTGATTGCCTTAACATTGTATCAACAACTACTCGTTAAACTGCATCTGTTATTTAAATAAAGATCTGCACAATATTTTTAATACGAATCTGCTTTTTTCTTTCTTATGTACATTATAGTGAACAATCATTTTGAAAACAACAAGAGCTGTTTTTAAAACAGTTATGCCCCACTAGGTTAAATGCAATCTTCAAATATCAAGTTTGGTGAGGACTAGATAAAAAAACTGTTGGGCATTGAGAGTGTATATATTGCTAAAAAGGCAAATTTAATATAAATAAAGGGCCCTAACTCAGTACTTCTTGGGGCGATTTGGCTGATTATCGAACATCGCCGATATATTATGGCGACACACATTTTTTGAATTTGGGTGAAGATTGAATGAAAACTGTTAAATTTAGAGAGCGGAAACTTATAAAAATGCCAATTTTAGATCATTCAATGGTCATAACTTAATAATTCATACGGTGATTTGGCCAATTTGTGAACTTGGCAAATATATTATGACCACAAACATTTTCAGCAAGGTTGGTGAACATTGGATAAAAACTGTGGAACTTAGAGAGCGGAAACGGCTCAAAATGCCAATTTTAGATAGTTAAAGGGCCATAACTCAATAATTCCTTGAGCGAATTGGTTGATTATGGAACTTAGCCGTTTCAGTCTGGCCACAAACATTTTCATGAAGTTTGGTGAAGATCGGATGCAAACTGTTCGATGAAGAGAGCGGTAACGAAAGCGGTCTACCGACCGACAGACCGACTGGCCGACCGACCGACGGACAAGCCGACCAACGAACCGACCGACCGACATTAGCAAACCAATATACCCAGCCATCTTCGATGGGGGCATTAAAATATCTTACCAACAAGATGACAGCTTTTCCCTTTCCATCCTGCAGTGCAATTGTTGCACGTGTAATCAGTATAAGTAGATGTTGGAACACAAGTTCCACGGTGGTTACAATGTTCAGACCAGGAACAGACTGAAAAACTTAAGTTCTTCAAATCTCCTGACAATTGCGGACCAATAAGAATCAAAATGTCCGTTGAACTTGAAAGTATGAGTTTCGAAACAAATAAATAAGTTACTCATGGTTGAAGAATGCACTGACATAAATGTCAAAGCCACATGAACTTTCTAATTCTTGCCATGAATGTTTAAACGCATGGTTATTGTGTACAGATTATTTTCCATTCATCGCTTTGACACACGTATCGTTTCTACTTGCTCTGTTGTGTTGAGTAAGTCCATAGTTAAACATAGAATAAAATTAATTATGATTGTCAATTGTGGAAAACTTTATTTGACCGTAAGACAATCCTACCGACGAGTTCACAGTCCTTCCCGGTCCATCCATCCTTGCAAATACAGCGATAGTCCGTTCCATCACTGACATCGTCCACACACACGCCGCCATTGGTGCAATACAATCCACTGCTGCAGTCTGAATTTAAAAATAAATAATGTATGTTACCTCTATGTGTGCATGTCATTTTGTTCCAACAAAATATGCAATGGACTAAGCATAACTATTTAGTTGGCAAAAACAACAAGATATCACATTTTTAAAATTTCAAACGTCATTTGATTGCCTTAACATTGTATCAACAACTACTCGTTAAACTGCATCTGTTATTTAAATAAAGATCTGCACAATATTTTTAATACGAATCTGCTTTTTTCTTTCTTATGTACATTATAGTGAACAATCATTTTGAAAACAACAAGAGCTGTTTTTAAAACAGTTATGCCCCACTAGGTTAAATGCAATCTTCAAATATCAAGTTTGGTGAGGACTAGATAAAAAAACTGTTGGGCATTGAGAGTGTATATATTGCTAAAAAGGCAAATTTAATATAAATAAAGGGCCCTAACTCAGTACTTCTTGGGGCGATTTGGCTGATTATCGAACATCGCCGATATATTATGGCGACACACATTTTTTGAATTTGGGTGAAGATTGAATGAAAACTGTTAAATTTAGAGAGCGGAAACTTATAAAAATGCCAATTTTAGATCATTCAATGGTCATAACTTAACAATTCATAAGGTGATTTGGCCAATTTGTGAACTTGGCAAATATATTATGACCACAAACATTTTCAGCAAGGTTGGTGAACATTGGATAAAAACTGTGGAACTTAGAGAGCGGAAACGGCTCAAAATGCCAATTTTAGATAGTTAAAGGGCCATAACTCAATAATTCCTTGAGCGAATTGGTTGATTATGGAACTTAGCCGTTTCAGTCTGGCCACAAACATTTTCATGAAGTTTGGTGAAGATCGGATGAAAACTGTTCGATGAAGAGAGCGGTAACGAAAGTGGTCTACCGACCGACAGACCGACTGGCCGACCGACCGACGGACAAGCCGACCAACGAACCGACCGACCGACATTAGCAAACCAATATACCCAGCCATCTTCGATGGGGGCATTAAAATATCTTACCAACAAGATGACAGCTTTTCCCTTTCCATCCTGCAGTGCAATTGTTGCACGTGTAATCAGTATAAGTAGATGTTGGAACACAAGTTCCACGGTGGTTACAATGTTCAGACCAGGAACAGACTGAAAAACTTAAGTTCTTCAAATCTCCTGACAATTGCGGACCAATAAGAATCAAAATGTCCGTTGAACTTGAAAGTATGAGTTTCGAAACAAATAAATAAGTTACTCATGGTTGAAGAATGCACTTACATAAATGTCAAAGCCACATGAACTTTCTAATTCTTGCCATGAATGTTTAAACGCATGGTTATTGTGTACAGATTATTTTCCATTCATCGCTTTGACACACGTATCGTTTCTACTTGCTCTGTTGTGTTGAGTAAGTCCATAGTTAAACATAGAATAAAATTAATTATGATTGTCAATTGTGGAAAACTTTATTTGACCGTAAGACAATCCTACCGACGAGTTCACAGTCCTTCCCGGTCCATCCATCCTTGCAAATACAGCGATAGTCCGTTCCATCACTGACATCGTCCACACACACGCCGCCATTGGTGCAATACAATCCACTGCTGCAGTCTGAATTTAAAAATAAATAATGTATGTTACCTCTATGTGTGCATGTCATTTTGTTCCAACAAAATATGCAATGGACTAAGCATAACTATTTAGTTGGCAAAAACAACAAGATATCACATTTTTATAATTTCAAATGTCATTTGATTGCCTTAACATTGTATCAACAACTACTCGTTAAACTGCATCTGTTATTTAAATAAAGATCTGCACAATATTTTTAATACGAATCTGCTTTTTTCTTTCTTATGTACATTATAGTGAACAATCATTTTGAAAACAACAAGAGCTGTTTTTAAAACAGTTATGCCCCACTAGGTTAAATGCAATCTTCAAATATCAAGTTTGGTGAGGACTAGATAAAAAAACTGTTGGGCATTGAGAGTGTATATATTGCTAAAAAGGCAAATTTAATATAAATAAAGGGCCCTAACTCAGTACTTCTTGGGGCGATTTGGCTGATTATCGAACATCGCCGATATATTATGGCGACACACATTTTTTGAATTTGGGTGAAGATTGAATGAAAACTGTTAAATTTAGAGAGCGGAAACTTATAAAAATGCCAATTTTAGATCATTCAATGGTCATAACTTAATAATTCATACGGTGATTTGGCCAATTTGTGAACTTGGCAAATATATTATGACCACAAACATTTTCAGCAAGGTTGGTGAACATTGGATAAAAACTGTGGAACTTAGAGAGCGGAAACGGCTCAAAATGCCAATTTTAGATAGTTAAAGGGCCATAACTCAATAATTCCTTGAGCGAATTGGTTGATTATGGAACTTAGCCGTTTCAGTCTGGCCACAAACATTTTCATGAAGTTTGGTGAAGATCGGATGCAAACTGTTCGATGAAGAGAGCGGTAACGAAAGTGGTCTACCGACCGACAGACCGACTGGCCGACCGACCGACGGACAAGCCGACCAACGAACCGACCGACCGACATTAGCAAACCAATATACCCAGCCATCTTCGATGGGGGCATTAAAATATCTTACCAACAAGATGACAGCTTTTCCCTTTCCATCCTGCAGTGCAATTGTTGCACGTGTAATCAGTATAAGTAGATGTTGGAACACAAGTTCCACGGTGGTTACAATGTTCAGACCAGGAACAGACTGAAAAACTTAAGTTCTTCAAATCTCCTGACAATTGCGGACCAATAAGAATCAAAATGTCCGTTGAACTTGAAAGTATGAGTTTCGAAACAAATAAATAAGTTACTCATGGTTGAAGAATGCACTGACATAAATGTCAAAGCCACATGAACTTTCTAATTCTTGCCATGAATGTTTAAACGCATGGTTATTGTGTACAGATTATTTTCCATTCATCGCTTTGACACACGTATCGTTTCTACTTGCTCTGTTGTGTTGAGTAAGTCCATAGTTAAACATAGAATAAAATTAATTATGATTGTCAATTGTGGAAAACTTTATTTGACCGTAAGACAATCCTACCGACGAGTTCACAGTCCTTCCCGGTCCATCCATCCTTGCAAATACAGCGATAGTCCGTTCCATCACTGACATCGTCCACACACACGCCGCCATTGGTGCAATACAATCCACTGCTGCAGTCTGAATTTAAAAATAAATAATGTATGTTACCTCTATGTGTGCATGTCATTTTGTTCCAACAAAATATGCAATGGACTAAGCATAACTATTTAGTTGGCAAAAACAACAAGATATCACATTTTTAAAATTTCAAACGTCATTTGATTGCCTTAACATTGTATCAACAACTACTCGTTAAACTGCATCTGTTATTTAAATAAAGATCTGCACAATATTTTTAATACGAATCTGCTTTTTTCTTTCTTATGTACATTATAGTGAACAATCATTTTGAAAACAACAAGAGCTGTTTTTAAAACAGTTATGCCCCACTAGGTTAAATGCAATCTTCAAATATCAAGTTTGGTGAGGACTAGATAAAAAAACTGTTGGGCATTGAGAGTGTATATATTGCTAAAAAGGCAAATTTAATATAAATAAAGGGCCCTAACTCAGTACTTCTTGGGGCGATTTGGCTGATTATCGAACATCGCCGATATATTATGGCGACACACATTTTTTGAATTTGGGTGAAGATTGAATGAAAACTGTTAAATTTAGAGAGCGGAAACTTATAAAAATGCCAATTTTAGATCATTCAATGGTCATAACTTAACAATTCATAAGGTGATTTGGCCAATTTGTGAACTTGGCAAATATATTATGACCACAAACATTTTCAGCAAGGTTGGTGAACATTGGATAAAAACTGTGGAACTTAGAGAGCGGAAACGGCTCAAAATGCCAATTTTAGATAGTTAAAGGGCCATAACTCAATAATTCCTTGAGCGAATTGGTTGATTATGGAACTTAGCCGTTTCAGTCTGGCCACAAACATTTTCATGAAGTTTGGTGAAGATCGGATGAAAACTGTTCGATGAAGAGAGCGGTAACGAAAGTGGTCTACCGACCGACAGACCGACTGGCCGACCGACCGACGGACAAGCCGACCAACGAACCGACCGACCGACATTAGCAAACCAATATACCCAGCCATCTTCGATGGGGGCATTAAAATATCTTACCAACAAGATGACAGCTTTTCCCTTTCCATCCTGCAGTGCAATTGTTGCACGTGTAATCAGTATAAGTAGATGTTGGAACACAAGTTCCACGGTGGTTACAATGTTCAGACCAGGAACAGACTGAAAAACTTAAGTTCTTCAAATCTCCTGACAATTGCGGACCAATAAGAATCAAAATGTCCGTTGAACTTGAAAGTATGAGTTTCGAAACAAATAAATAAGTTACTCATGGTTGAAGAATGCACTTACATAAATGTCAAAGCCACATGAACTTTCTAATTCTTGCCATGAATGTTTAAACGCATGGTTATTGTGTACAGATTATTTTCCATTCATCGCTTTGACACACGTATCGTTTCTACTTGCTCTGTTGTGTTGAGTAAGTCCATAGTTAAACATAGAATAAAATTAATTATGATTGTCAATTGTGGAAAACTTTATTTGACCGTAAAACAATCCTACCGACGAGTTGACAGTCTTTCCCGGTCCATCCATCCTTGCAGATACAGCGATAGTCCCTTCCACCGCTGACATCGTCCACACACACACCGCCATTGGTGCAATACAATCCACTGCTGCAGTCTGAACAGAAAACAGTAAATGCACTTTATATGTAATTACTTGCATTAATACATTTATTTCAATACCTTTTTATGTTTTTGTTTTATCCAAATTATTGCAGTAAATGCTAAATGTGACCGAACAGAATTGTTGTACACATTTATTACATTCTTGAAAAGAAAATTATTTATTTGAAAATAAACGATTATATTTCATTTTTGTTGACGAGTTACGGCAAGGTTAAGTTATTTATTTCATGCTATGCGGTTAATGAATGGAGAATACCAGTGAATGACAAGCCCATCATTTCATTGTGGGTAGAGTAAAATGATAACATTTGATCATTTCACTCGGGGCTATATGGAACTACTTTTACTCTTTTTTTTGAAATATTTTTTGAAAATATGTAAATAACCTAATCGTCAGTGTAAACATCGGCCTTTTTAAACAACAGAAAACGCGCAATAAAATTAAATAAAAATTTAATCAAGCGCAAACAAGGCAGAAAGTATGGCACCACAACAGTGAGCAACACTTTTAGAATCAATATTACATCTTATTTATGACGTCATTATACGCAAACGTTTTTTTTATTTATCGTCCAAAAGCATGAAAGAAAACTAAATTATGTTGATTTCAGTATATTTTAATTCTTATGTGGTCGCCACTCGTAAAAATATGTTTTATATGACCGCTCAAGAAATAAAATACGATCTTACACTGAAATCAACAAAATCCTCTATGTCTCTTTTGTTTTATTCTCTATTTGTTGATGATCTTGAATTGCACATTTATTTGCAAACTGATGTTAATTCAGGGTTGTATACTGAGAACATCGTCTTGATTTTATTGTTAAATTGTTCATGGTATGGCCATAACAGGAAAGCCATGCACAACAATTCAAACATACTTGAACAATTAATTAAAGGTATGTACATGTAATACATGGGGATTAAAATGAAATTTTACATAAAATTTACTTATATATAGGCATGCATTGTAAAATGTTATTAACCTGAAATATACATTTACAAAATATATTGCATAAGTTTGGTGTTAGTTATGAATTGTATGCTATTTTACAGATTGACATTAACACATTGTAAAGGTGAACTTCCAGTAGTCGATTCTCTTCTTCAAGATTGTAATCTGACATAAGAAAAAGTATAAATTATTTAGATTTATTACCAAAACTTTAAGGTCTTAATATAGTCGATTCAGGATATCATTGCATCTACTACATATTCAGACTGGATGTTACGCCAGCAAAAGTAAAGCTAAAAACTAGAGATATTGTCCATGTTCTAATTGTAATGACATCGAAGACGAATTCCACTGTGTGAATGTTTGTCCGTCGTTTAACTCAATTAAAAAGAAATATATTAAGAAATATTTCAAAAGACCATCAACGTTTAAGTATCTGCTGTTTTTACTGACACATAACAGACCCGAACTCATTAATCTATGTATGTTTGACAATGAATAACTTTAATAAATATCAAATATTCCTATCGTTATTACATGTACTGAACATATCGTTTTGTTCATCTTCGATACTTTTGTGTTCAAAGAACACTTCAGTCTATATTTTTTTCTACATTTCATAACATTTTTGATATATTTTCCTATGTGTCATTATAATTATGTTTGTTCAGTCTCGTTGAGATGGTTTATTGAAATATTCTATGTGGTATTGACGATGTACATTATACAAGTACATTACCCTCCTCTGTGCTGCCCTGCCCTGCCATGCCATGCTATGCCATGCCATGCCATGCCTTACCTAATTGCATGCCTGCATGTCTGTTTAGTCTGTCTGTCTGTTAAACACTGGAATCCAGCATTTAATGAATGTCTTACCAATAAGATTGCAGTTCTTTCCTGTCCATCCGACGGCACAGCTGCAATTGTAATCCGTGTGGTCGGACGCTGGTGAACACGTTCCTCCGTTGATGCAATATCCGGACCAAGAACAATCTGAAAACGGTAATGTATTTATGGGTTTAATGACGGCAATACAACGTATAATCGTACAAAATGTCATCAATTATCTGGTTCCTTCTCGTGACATAAAACAAAACGACACAACAAAGCCATCGTCATGACATTTAGCATCGCTTCCTGAAAAAAAGTTCACAGGTAATATAATCTTAAACTAACCGTCAGAAAGGTAGAAATTGGTTATAAACGCTGCAATCAGGAGCTGAACGTCACCAAACACGAACACCATTATACAAATAAATGGTGTAAAACTTCACCACTTTACCAACAAGACGACAGCTCTTGCCCAGCCAACCCTTGGTGCAAATGCACGTGAAGTCTTGATTGTTTGAAGTCGGCAACACGTTCCCCCATTGTAGCAGTAACCCGACCAGGAGCAATGTAAAGTTCAAAATACTTAGTAGTTCAAAATAAATATCAGATATTGTGGTCATTTAATGCGTTGGTTACATCAAAAATATGTAAAACCGTGTCCCAATGTATTAAATGTAATTTCAAATTCTAAGAGTGACATTTTATCTGAAAAACACAATATCTTTAATAATAAAAAAACAACACAATTTTATGAAACTTTGACAGAGTTCCGACAAAATACATTTGTCAGTCGAATATCCAAACATTCGACACAAGTTTGGCATTAAGCGGAGTTTGTTTCCGGTTGAGATTAGCGAAGTTAGCCCAGATATGTGGTATTATCAAAATGAAACAGTAAATAAATTGTTGTTGACTTGAGTACTACAAATTTCGGATATTTTATCTACATAAACTGCGTTTAAGGCTGCACATTCTAAAACTAAAATGAGGTGTAATGAGATAAATATGTGCGATTGGAGAGTGCATGTTGGATTTGATCAACACATAATAGCAGCAAATATATTGTATGATGTGATTAATATCTACAAATGAGCTGTATATAATACTTTCGTAAAGCTAATTGAAATAAATATCTCTAGGTAAACATGACTTCTTATTTTAAGACTGCGACAGCGGCCTGTACTGTGAAAACGGGGGAACATGTCATAAATGTCAGCCTATACATTAAATTTGTTATGCATCCAGATAGGAGTTGTCTTAAAGGGGTTTGTTCACAGTTGTTTGTACTTATGAAATATGCGATAAACCATCTAAAGTGGAAAAACTAAAGAATCTGCAATGAAGAGCTCAGCTGTCACAACATAAGAAGCATACAAATAAAAAAGGCGCTTTAACCAGGGCTCGAACCAACGACATCCGGATAAAAAGTATGTCACGCTACCAATCTGCCAGTCAGATGGACATGTATGCCCGTGTATGGTTACTTGATGTAAGTGATTCACGTATTTCAACAATTTCAACAAAGACAACGGACGTTCTCAATAATATTCAATCGTTTCGCTTTTCAAAGTTTTTATGAATGTTTCAATTTCAATTGACGTTTACTCATTACATGTTATTTTCAATATATTTCTATGTCAGGAGTGTTTCGTTTCTTTATATGCTATATGTTTTTGTTTGGAATGAGTTACAAAAATTTAGAAATTTTCAATTCACCAATCTGTGAATAGGTCCTTTTAAAATTGGTATTACATGGAAAACACCTACATCCTAATGAATGGTTCTCTTACAGTTTGTAAAGTGTAACAGTAATTGCAAATACACATATATCATTAAAAACCAAAACAATTACTAAACCTGCTACAGGACATGTGTTAGTTGTAAAACAAAAATCAATATAAAGCACACTTTTGTGGTCACCTATCAAGTTACAGTCCTTTCCTTCCCATCCACTGGGACAGACACATCTGTAGTCCTGACCTCCGTTTACATCATCGAAACAAGTACCTCCGTTTTCGCAGTAGAGGCCACTGTTGCAGTATGCAGTGGTTGAAAAATATTCGCATTACTTGAAAAACGTTTAAATATTCTAGTTCACAATTTTCAATGAACACAAAGTCAGCTTCTTGTATATATTTCAAATACAATAATTGTACCACATACCAATCAAGTTACAGTCCTTTCCTTTCCAACCACCGGTACAGCTACATCTGTAGTCCTGACCGCCGCTTACATCATCGTGACAAGTGCCTCCGTTTTTGCAGTACAGACCACTGTCGCAGTCTTAAAATCAGAAATTCTGGCATAAATTGTGATAACCAAAAAATGTATGTTTATAAGATTTATACAGACTCGCAAGTGTGACCTCTAAAAGAAATATGTTCTTTGAAAAACAAGTAACCCTGGTTATCATAACGGTTCCTGTTTTTTTTTTGTGTTTCATGTATAGCAACTAATAAAATTATATCAAAACGGATTCGCAAACTATACGATTAACAAGACATGAAGAACCAACCTATTTTTGAACAAGTGTCACCTTTCCAACCGGAAGGACAGGTGCACGTGTAAAGTAGCCCTTCCCCTTTGATGCACGTGCCGCCATTCGCACAATGCCCCTGCCATGAACAATCTATACAAGAAATTCAGAAGCTATGTAAGGTTTCTCAATACTTCAAGTGGTTTTTATACGAAAAAGTAAACGTACACTCAAAAGTCCATGAACGTCAATTTATGCTCGTAGAGCTTTTTGTCAAGATTATTTAATAAAATACGATAAACACATTAGATGTATAATTATGTAACATGCTTTTTTTTTATCATAATACATAGTTGAAAGAGTTTACAAATCAAATACCATAATCCATGTGATATAAATTATTTGTTGGTTCCGCTGATAAAGCAGCAGCTGCATGTGGTTAAATGAACTAAGCAGAACTGTGTAGGTGATATTTATGTATAGTTAAATATTGTTATATACAAGAATACTAATTAGTTAATCAGATAAATGCTTCCCATAATGTCCTTTGTTAATTGATAAGAGGGGAATGAAAAGGACCGAAACATTGAAAAAAGCGACTTCAAATCAATATATTGCACGACTCAATGATCAATTGTCAAAAGTGTATTTTAAGCATACATGTGGCACAAGAGCATTATCAAAATGCAGATATATTAGGTTAAAAACATCAAAGGTAGTTAACTGCAAACATGTTGGAACATAATTGTTATACGGGCATCTCATCCTAGTATTTTACCTGTCCGTGAATCATTGTTTAAATGAATACAGAGTTTTAGAGAAATAACACTGACGCAAACAATACAGTAACTAGTTTTCGAAACCATACCAACCAAATCATTTATGCGGAACATCCTGACAGTATACTCATTTCCTTTTCAAAGGAAAACACCAAAATTTGCTTATTAAGATTTAAATTCCCTGTTATTGAATTTGTGCCAATATTTGTTATGAAACAGCTTGGCCTAGAATGGTGCATGAATTGCTTTATGCAGTTATGATCTAAGGCACAATATCCCAAAGAAAAATCATTGTAGCAGAACAGCCTGATAAATGCTTATCTGCTCACTGCTGATTTATTTTCAGTTTATATTTGCCGTTATGGAGCAAATGCTTACTAAGATTTACTAAGTCATTTATTTTCCGTAAAAATAAAACGTAAATATACATGTACTTTATTTCATTTATTTAATGCGTACTACATTGTTATAGAAAAGTTAAGCCATAATTTGTTAAATTTTAGTTACTCACCAACAGAGTCACAGTATTGCGTTAAACCAGGTTGACCACAGTCACATCGATACATAACGCCAGTGTGGTAACAATTATTATCGCCCCCGGGACAATGGTGAAAGCAATCTGAAGAAAAAACACCTAGACATAAATATACAATCTGATAAAATTCACCTACTTAATTACGCTAAAAATAAGGGAGTGCGCTTTAGTCAGATTGTATTAGGAAACTCGGGTACATTTAGTCAGATATGGTTAGGAAGATCGGGAACTTTTTTAGTCAGATTATATCAGGAAACTCGGGTTCGTTTAGTCAGATACGGTTAGGAAGATCGGGCATTTTAGTCAGAGCATTATGAAGATCGGGCATTTTTAGTGAAATTGCTTTAATAAAAAACGGGCATTTTAGTCGGATTGCACTTCAGGAACATCTGGCAATTTAGTCATATTACATAAGAAAGATCAAACTGTTTAGTCACTTTGCACACAATGAAAAACGGGCACTGTATATATATTGCACTAGGAAGATCGGGAACTTGAGTAAGATTGTACATTAGGAAGATCGGGCTCTTTCGAAGGATTGCACTTTAGTAACATCAGATAATTAAATCATATTGCATTAGGACGATCAGACTCTTTAGTCAGATTACACAATAGGGCGATCGGGCACTTAAGAAATATTAAATTAGAAAATTCGGACAGTGTCAGACTGCAATAAGACAATTGGGCTCTGTAGTCTGAATGCATAAGGAAGATCGGGAATTTCAATCAGAACATTATGAATATCGGGAACTTTAGTCAGATTGGATTAGGAAGATAGAGCACTTTAGTCAGATTGTATATGACGATCAGACGCTTTAGTTAGAACATTAATAAGATTGGGCATTTATGTGAGATTACATTAGGTATTTTGGGCACTTCAGTTAAATTGCAAATGAGGAATATCGTCACTTTAGACAGATTGTATAGGGAGATCAGACGCTAAAAGTTTAGACATACTGCTTTTGGAAGATCGGGCACTGAAATCAGACTGCATGAGGAATCTCTGGTACTTTACTCAGATTATATTGCACATTAGGAAGATCGGATATTGGTGTCAGATTGCATTGAGAATATCGGTACTTTAGTCAGAACATTATGAAGATCGACTATTTTAATGAGATGGTATTATGAAGAACGAGCACTTAAGTAGGATTGCACTTAAGGAACATCTGGTCAGATTGCATTAGGAAGATCAAACAGTTGGATCAGATTGCATTAGGGAGATCGGGCATTTAAGTCAGATTGCTTGAGGAAGATCGGGCCTTTAGTCAGATTGCATTAAGATGATCGGTCTCTTTAGTAAGACTGCATTAGGGAGATCGGGCAGTTGAGTCAGACTGCATTAGAAAGATCGGACTCTCTAGTCAGATTGCATTAGGAAGATCGGGCACTCTTGTCAGACTGAACATTAAGAAGATCGGGCACTTTAATTAGAAGGACAGCAATAAGAATATCGGACATTTTAGATCGGACATTGTAGTAATAAAGGTAAAACCTTTATAGATAATATACAGCCGCGAAGTGGGCAAGGTACGTTATCCTCTAACATCGTTGTAGTTGTAATTACCACGAAGAAGAAAGCAGAAAGGTCCTCAGTAACGTAAAATTACATCCATGTTTGCCTGTATTACATGAACCAAAGTGGGAATGGTAGAACAACCTTAGTAAAGTACTCACATGCGGTGTATGTCAATACATCGAGACTGCAAATGGTAACAACTGTGCATATATGTCCTTCATTATGGTAGCTTCACTACCTAAATAGTTGACATGGTGCAATAATTTGCTTTTCTTACTATTATAACTGCCACTGCTGGAAAAGTGGGCTTTATACATTTACATTCAAATAATAATTACCTAGGGTAACTGCCACTGTCTTAATAGTTCGCATCGTACACTAACGAGTATAAAGCATTTACCAATGGTAACTGTCACTACCTAAATAGTGGATATTGTAAATTAATGTGAATATAGTATTTACCTAATAAATGTGCATGTAGTATTTACCAATTATAACTGTCACTATAGTCGGCCTAAATTTTGTTAATACTGAGGGGATCAACCATTTATTGTAAATAGTGGGGGATGGTGGTTTTCTGTTTATAGACACGCTGCAATCGTCTGCATTTATAAATCTTCTAATTTACCTGTATTGACCAATGATAACTGCCACTACCTAAATAATGGACATGATATATTAATGTGTATATGGTATTTTCCAATGATAACTGTCACTACCTAAATAGTTGACATGGTATATTATTTTACATTTAGTTTTTACCAATGATATTTATCACTACCTCAATAGTGGACATCGTACACTAACGTGTCTATAGTATTTACCAATGATAACTGTCACTACCTCAATAGTGGATATCGTACAATCACGTGCATATTGTAATTACCAATGATAACTGTCACTACCTAAATAGTGGACATCGTACACTAACGTGCATATAGTATTTACCAATGGTAACTGTCACTACCTCAATAGTAGTCATCGTACACTAACGTGTATATAGTATTTACCAATGATAACGGTCACTACCTCAATAGTGGTCATCGTACACTAACGTGTTTATAGCATTTACCAATGATAACGGTCACTAACCTAAATAATGGTCACTTTGCACTAACATTCACATTATATTAACCTTTGGTAACTGCCAATATCTAAATAGTCTAGATACGTTAAATGCAGTGAATTATTAAAATAAAAAACACACTCCATTGAACTTACATATATATATATACACGACGAGATTATCTACGCTCATAAACACAAATATTGGTATTCTTAACATTAATCATTTGATCTCATTTACATGAATACGTATTAATCGTATCCATTTGATCTCATTTACATGAATACGTATTAATCGTATCCATTTGATCTCATTTACATGAATACGTATTAATCGTATCCATTTGATCCCATTTACATGAATACGTATTAATCGTATCCATTTGATCTCATTTACATGAATACGTATTAATCGTATCCATTTGATCTCATTTACATGAATACGTATTAATCGTATCCATTTGATCCCATTTACATGAATACGTATTAATCGTATCCATTTCATCTCATTGACATGAATACGTATTAATCGTATCCATTTGATCTCATTTACATGAATACGTATTAATCGTATCCATTTGATCCCATTTACATGAATACGTATTAATCGTATCCATTTGATCCCATTTACATGAATACGTGTTAATCGTATCCATTTGATCTCATTTACATGAATACGTATTAATCGTATCCACTCGACTCTATATTGATATTGGTTTAAAACCTTTAAGCGATGTAATAAATAGTGATCGCGTCACAGACACGGACCTTTACGGACCTTTATCATATGCAAGGGTGGTTATCGATGCGTGTTCATTCCAAGATAATCATACTGCGATGTATCGATAAATTATGATTGTCATAGATTATCTGGAAACAGATTACAGGTATGTAACACTTTAATAGCACAAAGTACGATGGCATTTCTACTATGTGGTATGATCATTGCATCAACTTCCATATTGCCGCAGGTTTTGCTTGAAAACGTGACAAATTTATTTAAGTTGCCCTGCTGTAAATCTGTCAATTTAAGTTCTTAAAATCAATTTGTCACGTTTTCAATAAAAATCAGCGATAATAGCACTCATGTCCCTATTATCATGGAACAGAGGTGATATTCGTTCGTAATTTGCGCTATAAAACTATTACATACCTCTTTCAATATCTATATTTTTCTATGAAAATCACAATGAATCGATACTTCGCAGCATGGCAACTTTAAAATCGCAGTATGTCAGATTAGAAATGCACGCGCATCCATAACCACCCTCGATACGGCAGTTATTGAATCAAATTTGTCTCGCAGCCTTAGAGAATGGTCCCCTTAAATGAGAGAAGCTTTAATTGTTACTGTTAACAACGGATTTATTGGTTTATCATGAAGACATAAAACATAACGTTACGCTTACTTGAATCTATAGCTCCTCTTTTTCCCCGGTGGTGTGATTCCTGTTGTTGACAATAAACACACACTGAAACATAGTCATAAAACATATAAATATCAAAGCCATACTTTATCTAAATAAACTCAAGTGTAATGGTACAGTATGTAATCTACATGTACAATTCCTATTTTGAGAAAATTAAAATGATTAACGCAAATAAGGTATAAAATATTATTCTAATTAATGTTATATCTACTAAAGTTATATTGCGCAGTTGTAACATGTTTCATATGTCTTTGAATCATAGTTCGTATTGTAATATGTGTTATAACCTGATAAAGATCTAGATACCTACTACTTTTCTGTTAAACTTTCGCTTTAGTAGACATTCTATATCCTTATGATAGAACGAAATGGAACCTAAAACAACCCTCCAACATACCTTAACACTTGATCGCCTGTGTACTTATTATTTTAAATTAACTATATATACAAGTTAAAACATTGGCGGTTGTGTAATAATAAACATATAAAACGCTGTTTAATATATTGGTAATGTAAATAAGTAAGACTTACGGACACACACAACACCCACGATCAAAATACTCTTCCAAACCATTCCTCTAAGAGTGTAAAAGAAATGCGTCTACAATGATTATGTTTTCAAAGTACTCCGCTTTTAATAGATCAAGTTTACAATACGCGAGCTTCTATTGGTTAAGTCGTTTCGGCAATTACAGGTAAATACCCTGAAATAAAGATCCAATAATGTCGCCTTCAAAAGCAATAGTAATCTAATCCATTAGTAAAACCTCCAATCGGGTGGTACACAGGCATACAAACATAAAACTAGCTGTTAAATACGGAATCCAGTTTCCGCCTGTTAAATTTCGCTCTATTCAAGCCCGCGAACATGCGACAACGCTACATTTATTGACCATAAACTCCAAATTTGGACCATAAAAATCGACCGTACGTTTTTAATTTTAAGCCGCACGTTTTATCGAAATGTGAACTCTGCAGACAAATGAAAACAAAAAAAATGTGGCATATTTCTGAGGGCGCAGATGCAAATAACTATCGCGTTGTCGCATCTTTGCGGTCTTGTATGGAGGGAATTTTTAACGGACTGACACAGGATATTGTAATTAACAGTGCTATTACATGCTAAGTACGATTCCGTGTTTTCGTATATTATAATTCCTACCTTTTATATGTTTTGCTCCGGACTAGTGCGACTGGTGGCGAGCAATGGTCGGGCGATTATGAAAAAACTAAAACACAAAAAGACGAAAGTCAATTTTGAAATAAATCCTGTTTGCTAACTTTAGCCTACAGACCCTCTATTTCGCTCATTCACAGTTTTCTCGATACATCCCCCCTCATATACTATTGTTTTCCATTATAATCGCAAAAAATGAGGAAACAAATCTTACAAATAAATACACATGGCCATAATTATTTTACCGGAATGTATATATTCAGGTACTTAAATTAATACATTCCATAAAAACGTAAGCAACATGAGCACCCATTTGTGAAGTAATGCACGAGTCAAAGTCTCTGCACCAATACCATTGACTTCAGTTAGATAAATGCTGGTGATATGGTAATATACCTTGTCACTGAACACACCAACGGTGTATACTTACCCAAACTTAAAAAGTTGGAATAATTTATATCACTTTAAAAAGTGTACATACATATCATTTGTGATTTATTTTGATAATACATGCAAGATTTAAATTTTCGCCAACTAAAGCACGCATATTTTTATCAAACAAAGGTGAAAGTAATTTGACTAGTGATGATCTTCATTGCTTGAGGTTGTGGACTTGCATTTTGAAGAAAGGTAGCAATCACAAAACATTAGGTAATAATCTGTGATGAGTTATTTAATTCAGTTAGTACATCACATTTTTCTGTTGGTTCTGTAACTCAGTCTGGTACAAAAACGACGTATTTAGGTATCTGATCCATTCTGGTTAACACAGTTGATATTGTGGAATTCACATACCAACAACTGTCTACTTTACTTCTTAATCACGTTGCAAAGTAATAATAATCATAAAAATAATAATAATAATAATAACAATAATAATAAAGATATGTTTAAAAAAAACTTTCAAAAAAGTAACAAACACAACGCCAAACATATTTTCGATCATCGGTTCAGTTATGCCTATAGTAAATGTCATGCTCGTTATTAAATAACGTTTTTGCCCATCATAATTCAAAACTTTAACAACTGTCCACCGCACATGCATTATGAAAGTTATTTATTAAACGTGATCTATACATATTTTATATAAAAAAAACATACACTATTAGTTTACATACATTTTGGCCACGGAAGTTTTATTGTCTTGTATTAAAAATTACAGCCAATACATCGTCATCCTCGTTTTCAATTAACTTTCACAAGGCAGACAACTCTTACAGTACTCGCTTGCAGGAATGTGAAAAGGGACTATTAATTAAATAATGACACATATTCAATTTACTAATTTAAGTAAGGACCCAATTGAATCCCCCTTCTTTATTTTAATGTCGAAATCAATTTGTCAATTGAGAAATTTTCCGTATATGAAGATCGCACACACACAAATAGTTTGCAATTCTCATTAGTACAAATACTTCTAAAACACTGGAAATTTGAATTATCGTTTTAAAGACTGATTGCAACCCGTAAATAAACCTATAGTAGTTTGTATATAGTTTTTTTTCCTTTTTCTTTTGAATAAATACATTGGTGATATATATGTATTGTGTTCAAATAATGGAGAACGGAAACCAATGGTAAATGTATAACTTATACACCAGTAATCTTAAGTAGTCACATATCTTTAATCCTAAGTAGTCACATATCTTTAATCCTAAGTAGTCACATATCTTTAATCCTAAGTAGTCACATATCTTTAATCCTAAGTAGTCACATATCTTTAATCCTAAGTAGTCACATATTTTAAAGGGCCCTGCAATATCAATTTACAAATGAAAATTTACTATTTATTTTGCATGTACTGTTTAAATAATAAGACATTATGTCAAATATGGACGCTGTTCTCAGAGTTAAGGAAAGGCGGAAGAAAATGATCTGCAGAGCTTTATAAATAGTAGATTCCTTAAACTATTTGGTTTCGATTTTGGTCGCATTCACACATTTGGGTATTGATTTGCGCTTCTTAATCAATTAATAGCGAACGATAGAACTACGCTAATATGTACTTTTAGTTTTGAATAACGCATTCAATATTGACTTTACAAATTGCGCTGTAATATGATTTATTTAGGCTCCGAACGCACATTCGCTGTTAGCTAACCAATGAAAATTAATCTTTAAGGTAAGACTGTATTTCCGAAGGATTAAAGCATACAGCGTTTAATTCCTAGCCTGCGTTTTTAAACGAGTGTTCCATAAAAGCTATAAAAAGGAACCAAAAAAGAAATGAAGAGTCGTAATGTATGTAAACAATAAATGAATTTCAGAATTCTTTGTCAAATACTCTGTCTACTTGTCCTTATATAATTAAAGACGATTTAGGTAGTTTTTTCTGCCCATCTTTTCGCGCATCAGTAGAGTTGATTTAAATCTTCATAATGGGAAGTGTTTTAACAAAGAATAATATTTATTAAATATTGTGTACACTGTAATTACCAACTAGAATCAAATATATTCATAATAATTGCCATGATCATAGTAGGAGTGTCTTTGACTCGATTTTATTTGCGAAAGTTTGATAATACACTGAAAGCGAAAGTATGAACACGCTGACTGAATATTGGACAAGCATATAGCTGTGAACATGCTTGCGATTATTGTGAAAGTGTTTTGGCTGTAATAACGTTTTGTACAAAGTCATAATCGTCTGCTGTTACTAAAATAATTATATATAATATATATCTATTTACTTTTATAAATGTATTGTTATAAATTATGACTGCAATTCCATCCTGTTATATTTACAGACAAATGACCAATACGCATATGTAAACTCCATATTTCTTTCTTGAAAACAAGCACGGTGACCACCTGTTTTTTTTTTTTTGCACTTTATTAAGAATATATTTATGTGTGAAATATCGAAAATTCAGGAATTTTCTGGGAACAGATTTGTTTCTATAGTCAAAACAAAACTTTATTTTGATTACAAAATGTAGATTGTTTTCGTCAAAAAAGGATGAAAAAAGCATTTTTTAGACAAATATAATATTATTTGTTCACTATGTAACACATTGCTGTCTTACAATAACCCATTTCAACCAATAGGATGTCGTTATTTTTTACCAATCAAAGGTCAATTCTTTTTTTCTTTGCTAAAACAAAAACAGCATCAAAATTTCCTAAAATTCATTCACAGGTAGGTCATTTACATGCATTTTCTAAAAAATCTAATGTGGTGACCCCCATTTTTATGCTTTCATTGTATTAGGCATTGAACGATCTGAAAAATATGTAAAAATGTAGAAATCGTCTTTAAGCTTTTGCAAAGAGATCTAATTGAACAATCATTTTTACTTGAAATATTATGCGATATTTTACTTTAGTAGTGGTCATTGACTGTCACCTTCGTTGCAGGGTTTAAAGTTGTTAATAATATAGGACCTCCATTTATAAACTTCCTGAACGGCGGAACATGTAGTGTCCGCTTTGTCCGGCCTCCGAATTCTAATTAAACTGCAATTCAGTTTGTCCCAATGCATTTCCCCGACAACTTCATCCATAAATCTTCTTGACTGTCCGTCCGTTCTGTATTTCGTTTCCGCGCGATATCTAATGACTCGCATTCAACGAAACTTTACATGCAGCACCCCTTCCAGGAGGACATGCGCATATTGTCAGGTCGTTCCGGTCCAATATTAACACCAGATATCGTGACATTTCTCATTTTCATCCCATCAATTGACAAAGCGCATATTCTATTCGAGTAGGGAGCTGATGTGAAGACCTACATTATGTTTGAGAAGGGTTACGATTGGAAGACCTACATTATGTTTGAGAAGGGTTACGATTGGAAGACCTACATTATGTTTGAGAAGGGTTACGATTGGAAGATCTACATTATGTTTGAGAAGGGTGATGATTGGAAGATCTACATTATGTTTGAGTAGGCTGATGATTGGAAGACCTACATTATGTTTGAGTAGGGTGATAATTGGAAGACCTACATTATGTTTGAGTAGGGTGATGATTGGAAGATCTACATTATGTTTGAGAAGGGTGATGATTGGAAGACCTACATTATGTTTGAGAAGGGTGATGATTGGAAGACCTACATTATGTTTGAGTAGGGTGATGATTGGAAGACCTACATTATGTTTGAGTAGGGTGATGATTGGAAGATCTACATTATGTTTGAGTAGGGTGATAATTGGAAGACCTACATTATGTTTGAGTAGGGTGATAATTGGAAGACCTACATTATGTTTGAGAAGGGTGATGATTGGAAGACCTACATTATGTTTGAGTAGGGTGATGATTGGAAGACCTACATTATGTTTGAGAAGGGTGATGATTGGAAGATCTACATTATGTTTGAGAAGGGTGATGATTGGAAGATCTACATTATGTTTGAGAAGGGTGATGATTGGAAGATCTACATTATGTTTGAGAAGGGTGACAATTGGGACCTACATTATGTTTGAGTAGGGTGAAGATTGAAAGACCAACATTTTGTTGGAGTAAGCTGATGATTGGAAGATCTACATTATGTTTGAGTAGGGCGATCATTTGAACACCAACATAATGTTTTAAGTTGGGTGTGAATGTGAAGACATTTATTTTGTTTGAGCAAGGTGACGATTTGTAGACTTACATTATGTTTGAGTAGTGTGATAATTTGAAGACCAAAATTATTTTTGAGTATGGGGTTGTTTTTAAGACCTACATTTAGTTATAGTAGGGTGAGGATTTGAAAACCTATATTCTGTTTGATTATTGTGATGTTTTAACGACACAATTATGTTTGAGCAGGGTGGTTAATTGAAGACCTACATTCAGTTGGAGTAGGGTGATGATTTGAAAACCAAAATTCTGTTTGATGATGGTGATGTTTTGACGACATAATAATGTTTGAGCAGGGTGGTGAATTGAAGACCTACATTATGTTTGAGTTGGGTGATGATTGACGACCTACATTATGTTTGAGTTGGGTGTTAATTTGAAAAACTATATTCAGTTTGATGATGATGATATTTTGACGACATAATTATGTTTGAGCAGGGTGGTGAATTGAAACCTACATTCAGTTGGAGTAGAGTAGTGATTTAAAAACATATATTCTGTTTGATGATGGTGATGTTTTGACGACATACTTATGAGCAGGGTGGTGAATTGAAGACCTGTATTGAGTTGAAGTAGGGTGATGATTTGAAAACAGGGTCGTGAATTGAAGACCTACATTATGTTTGAGTTGGGTGATTATTTGAAAAACTATATTCTGTTTGATGATGGTGATGTTTTGACGACATAATTATGTTTGAGCAGGGAGGTGAATTGAAGATCTGCATTTAGATGGAGTAGGGTGATGATTTGAAAACAGATAATCTGTTTGATGATGATGATCTTTCGACGCCATAATTATGTTTTAATAGGGTGGTGAATTGAAGACCGACATTCAGTTGGAGTTGGGTAATGATTCGAAAACCTATATTCTGTTTGAATTTGGCGATGTTTTGACGACAAAATTATACTCGAGCAGGGTGCTGAATTAACGACCTACATTAAGTCGGAGTAGGGTGATGATTTGAAAACCTATAGTCTGTTTTATGATAGTGATGATTTGACGACATAATTATGTTTGAGCAGGGTGGTATATTGAAGACATACACTATGTTTGAGTTGGGTGATGATTTGAAAACATATATTCTGTTTGATGATGGTGATGTTTTGACCTCATAATTATGTTTGAGCAGGGTGGTGAATTGACAACCTACATTATGTTTGAGTTGGGTGATGATTTGAAAAACTATATTAAGTTTGATGATGGTGATGTTTTGACGACATAATTAAGTTTGAGCAGGGTGGAGAATTGAAAACCTACATTTATTTGGAGCAGGGTGATGATTTAAAATCATATATTCTGTTCGATGTTGGTCATCTTTTGACGACATAATTATGTTTGAGTAGGGTGGTGAATTGAAGACCTACATTATGTTTGCGTTGGGTGATGATTTGAAAACATATAATCGGTTTGATGATGGCGGTGTTTTAACGATATAATTATGATTGAGGCGGGTGGTGAATTGACGATCTACATTATGTTTGAGTTGGGTGATGATTTGAAGACTTATATTCTGTTTGATGATGGTAATGTTTGGCGACATAATCATGTTTGAGCAGGGTGGTGAATTGACGACCTACATTATGTTCTAGTAGGGTGATGATTTGAAAAGCTATATTCTGTTTGATGATGGTTATGTTTTGACGACCTAATTATGTTTGAGCCGGGTGGTGAATTGAAGACCTACATTATGTTTGAGTAGGGCGATGATTTGAAAAACTATATTCTTTTTGATGATGGTGATGTTTTGACGACATAATTATGTTTCAGCAGGGTGGTGAATTAACTACCTTCATTATGATCTAGTAGGGTGATCATTTGAAAACATATATTCTGTTTGAGGATGTGATGATTTGACGACATAAGTTGTTTGAGCAGGGTGGTGAATTGAAGACCTACATTATGAGTTGGGTGATGATTTTAAAACATATATTCTGTTTGATGATGGTGGTGTTTTGACGACATAATTATGTTTGAGCAGGGTGGTGAATTGAAGAGATACATTATGTTTGAGTTAGGTGATGATTTCAAAAACTATATTCTGTTTGAGAATGGTGATGTTTTGACGACATTATTATATTTGTGCAGGGTGGTGAATTGAAGACCTACATTATGTTTGAGTTGGGTGATGATTTGAAAAACTATATTCTATTTGATGATGGCGAGGTTTTGACGGCATAATTATGTTTGAGCAGGGTGGTGAATTGACGACCTACATTATGGTTGAGTTGGGTGATGATTTGAAAAACTATATTCTGTTTGAGGATGGTGATGTTTTAACGACATAATTATGTTTGAGCAGGGTTGAAGACGTACATTATGTATGAGTTGGGTGATGATTTGAAAAACTATATTCTGTTTGAAGATGGTGATGTTTTGACGACATAATTATGTTTGAGCAGGGTGGTGAATTGAAGACCTACATTATGTTTGAGTTGGGTGATGATTTGAAAAACTATATTCTGTTTGAAGATGTTGATGTTTTGAAGACATAAATATGTTTGAGCAGGGTGGTGAATTAACGACCTACATTATGTTTGAGTTGGTTGATGATTTGAAAACCTATATTGTCTTTGATGATGGTGATGTTTTGACGACATAAATATGTTTGAGCAGGGTGGCGAATTGAAGACCTACATTATGTTTGAGTTGGGTGATGATTTGAAAAACTATATTCTATTTGATGATGGCGAGGTTTTGACGGCATAATTATGTTTGAGCAGGGTGGTGAATTGACGACCTACATTATGGTTGAGTGGGTGATGATTTGAAAAACTATATTCTGTTTGAGGATGGTGATGTTTTAACGACATAATTATGTTTGAGCAGGGTTGAAGACGTACATTATGTATGAGTTGGGTGATGATTTGAAAAACTATATTCTGTTTGAAGATGGTGATGTTTTGACGACATAATTATGTTTGAGCAGGGTGGTGAATTGAAGACCTACATTATGTTTGAGTTGGGTGATGATTTGAAAAACTATATTCTGTTTGAAGATGGTGATGTTTTGAAGACATAAATATGTTTGAGCAGGGTGGTGAATTAACGACCTACATTATGTTTGAGTTGGTTGATGATTTGAAAACCTATATTCTCTTTGATGATGGTGATGTTTTGACGACATAAATATGTTTGAGCAGGGTGGCGAATTGAAGACCTACATTATGTTTGAGTTGGGTGATGATTTTAATACATTCTGTTCGAGCAGGGTGATGAATTGAAGACCTACATTGTGTTTGAGTTGGATGATGATTTGAAGACATAAATTTTGTTTGAGCAGGGTGTGAATTTAAAGACTTATATACTGTTTCTGTTTGATTATTTGAAGTCTTGTCATTCTGTTTGGGTAGGGTAAGAAATTAAAGTATTGTGTTTTCTTTTTGAGCAGGGTGGGGATTTGATGTCTTGTGTTTTGTGTTTGAGCAGTGTGGAGATTTAAAGTCTTATATTTTCTGTTTTAGCAGTGTGTCATTTTGAAGTTTTACGAAGTTTGTTTGAGCAGTATGGGGATTTAAATTTTTAGATTTTCTGTTTGAGCAATGCGGGAATTTAAAGTCTTGTGCATTCTGTTTAAGCAGATAGGGCATTTGAAGTCTTGTTTTCTGTTTGAGCAGTATAGGGATTTGACGTTTTATGTTTTCTGTATTAGCAGTATGAGGATAAAAAGTTTTATGTATTTTGTTTTTTCAGTATGAGAATATATTTTTTTACCAAACTAAACTCACATTTTTAAAAAACAATGAAAAAGAATTGAACATACAAGAGTTTATTTGTATATAATGACATTATACGGAAAGCAGAACTTTACGAAACACACATATTTGAAAACGTCCGGAAAAAACTATTGTCCGACTATACTCGCTAACCAGTACCAGTTAACAATCTAATCGACAAATGGTAATATTGTCGTATTAGCGTATCAGCTCGTAGTATCGTTTATAGTGCATTGTCGCCTGCAGAGTTTAAAAGTAGGCCATATGCTGCCTGGTCGAGATTAAACTGAAGTTTGAACTTAAGCACAAACTACTTTGTAGTAATTCGTTGTTTATTTGTTCAAAAGAAGCATCGATAACAAGAAATAACACCAACCAAAATAGCCGAAAAAGCGTAATAATTTAGTGTTCTTATTCCAGTGCACTTATGTTAATAATTTGGTTACATACAAGTTCATAGCGAAAGTAGAGTGTGATTAACGTTTGAGTAACAATTTTATAAATTGGCCTTTCAGGAACTCTAATTAAAGCATACGGATAGAAACGAAGCAGTAATGTGTTTTATTTAGCAACCGAAGCGTTCAGATGCAAGTGCGGTACGCGCCAAGGGGACATTACTATTACGATTCTATTCAGCCTCTATATAAATGACTTGTACCGCTTTTTAAGAAACTGAGAAAATACAGGTATATTTGTTGGTGAACACATACCAGATTTAATGTGTATACGTTTCGCGGACGATTTTGCAAATTGTTCTGACACAGCGTTTAATGAACAAAATCAAAGTCTCGACATATAAACATTTGAATTAAAACGGTGCCCGTCTCAATGTAACCTCTGTTTATTAATACATGGTTTGAAATACACACCAAAGTTATCGTGGACAAAGACTAAGGTTAAATTAGCAGTCCAAGCAAACACATATATTAATACTATTAAATCATATAAGCATTTTTTGGAAATTCCAGCTAGAAGAATATTTATAATTATTTGATTCCATAGTTAAACCGAATTTGATGTACGGTGCAAATATTTGGAGCTTTACATATTCAGATGTCATTGAAAAGGTACATTTGCAATATTGTAGGCAATATTTAGGTGTGGACCACTCTACAGATAATGACACGACTTTAGGAAAGTGTGGTAGATCGCCCCTGTGTATTAAATAAAATAATGGTGTAGTCTTTTACAAATGCCTTTTCATTTTACCACCACAATGGTTAAATTATGCTTAGACGCCAAGAATAAACTCTGTTACTTCTGTTAAACTTCTTCTATATCGTATGGCTTTGGTTTTGCTTAGCTTATACAAGAAATTGGAGACGTTAAGGTATTTTGGAATGCGTTAAAGCAGAGTTTAATAGATTGTAAAAATCAAGATAGGCATAATTCATTAACTGAATCAACACGATGTGATATATCTAGATGCTTTAAATGGCAAATTATTCCAGAACAGATTTATTTATAGATCTATCATTTTGATTGAAAAAATCATTTGCTAAATTTAGATGTTCAAATCACAACTAAGTTTAACACATGGATATCCTGTTTCACTCTCAAAATAAGACTTAAAATAACATATAGGACACATGTACACAATATTAAAAACTGGAAGAATAAAAAGCCTCGATAAGAACAGGCGCAGAACATATACATTTAACATTGCTATTACTGAGCCCAATGTAAACTATATTCTGAGGTATAGCAACAAAGAAATATATCAATGCTGTTATGAAAACAACACTTTTAATGAAAATGCGCGGCAAACCCCTAACACAAAACATGCAATGCATATGAAAGTAAAAATAAATAAAGGATTGCTTTTTTCCTAATAATTTCAGCTACGACTTTGAGTACTTTTAAATTTATATCAACTTTAACATTTATATGTCCTAATGATTAATTTCAGAACATACACTAATTGTAACCATGTCCGACCTAGTCGAATATCGGATAGTTCTGAATGTCGTAACAGCTGTCGTATTCTAGAGTCGATATGAGTGCTTTAATAACATCTACAGGAGTCACTACATCTTCTTCAATCAAGACTACAAAGAACGAACTTGTCGATAGCTGAAGCATCAGATCAACATTGGCGTCCCTTCCTACGCCAAAAATGACCAAGATAACACCACTATCCTTCAACCATTTTCCCTCAGTTATAAGGAAATGTCTTTCGCGATCCGTCACATGGCCCTGTGTGAAAACGATAGCAACTTTCTTACTTCCGTTTCCGTTCGTTAGCACTTCCACAGACAAGTGTTGCAGCAACGCAGCTAGGTTTCTTGAAGAACAACCCCTTGCATCACAGCTGTCTTTCTTCATAATACCACGGTACATCGAAGGTATAATGTCACTGCTGTCATTGAACCTGTTGAAATCGAACACATTTTCGCGTTTTTCGTTTTCAGTTATGGACAGACTGACTCGTGTTTGGTTAGTACCCATGCGAACGTTCGCTATCAGAACTTCAGCCACTTTCAGAGATTCTTCCAACTGCTTATAGTCAAACGAGGCAACGTCGACTGCTAAAGCCACGCCCGAGTATGATGTTGTGCAACTTAAAATAAGCAAAATTAGATATTTACCATATTAAACATGCTATTTATGCACAGTGTGCCGCAATCTGCTGCTTTGAAGCTCCGCCTTCCCCCTCCTGCCACCTCTTGGCTGAAGAGCACAGAAACGTTTAATACCTTTTGAAATTTAATGCATGTTTGCAAATATTCAATGAAAAATGAACAGACTATGTTTTAAAACTTAAATTAAAACCACAAAACTGAAAAGCCTTGGATTTTCCAAAGAATCATATAATATATCAGTGTACTAGTCGGGTTTCCAAAATTAAAAACAATGCCAATTACAACTGCAATAAAATGATCAGGTTACGTACGTTCACACGCATACATGGTCCGTTTCAAGACACATATGATGGAATCGTCACCAAACAGGGGATGCACATTTCTTACAGTGCCAGCTATTGCAAGCAGTTCTGCGTGTGACACATATTTACCGACAGCGACGCTTAAAACTTGATTGTTCGGAATGGTAGAAAGTCGCTTGGCCTGCTCAAAGGTTCTTTGCTTATCACTGGCCATTCCGTCCGTGTGTCCAAGCACATATCTGTCAACCTCAGCCCGACCGCCGTTTGATTCGAGGAAGCTTTCTTCGTATACAAAAGCCAACGCTATTCCGGTGAATGTTGGTCCGCGTATTGTATCGGGAATTGAAATATCGTCCACAGCGTCCAAGATGGTATTGTTGTCATGTTTGTTGTTCAGATGAAACACAACATCGGCCTGTAAGCCATAAAGGATTAGGCTGAACTGGAAGTGGTTTGGACCGACCGGAATCTGTGAAATTAATCTTTTTATTTTTTTCTTGAAAAACTGTGCTTGTCTGGCTGTCGGAAACGTCGATTACCATAACAATGTCGGCAATCATGTAAGGCGAACACATATCTGTAAGAATAAAACAGTTACAATTTAAACTGTTTTAAGAGAGAATAATGTTATGCATTAAAAGACTCGGTTATGACTTTTATTCGCATTCGTTTGGATGTTACCATACCTATCTGGCAGTTATCACCCAGGTATCCATCCGCAGATGTGCAATTGAACTCCTTTCCACCGTTTTGTAGGTGACATTCCCGGTCGTTCAAACAGCGGATAGAGTAGCGCAGTCTGAAACCCGATTCATTGTGCGAAAATATATGCGAATTATATTAAAACTATGCATATAGCATGTTTTTATTAAGCTGTACATAAATAAAAAGACTGGAGCAAAATAAATCCCAAATCATTGCATGAACAGATATGTTTATAATTCTAACGTGATATAAAATATAAGTTTTCATGTTTATATTTAACTGGTTGGCAGAAAGACTGGCGTACCAATAAATTGGCAGTCCTTCCCGGTCCATCCTTCCTTGCAGATACATCGATAGTCCGTTCTATCGCTTACGTGTGCATGTCATTTTGTTTCTAAAATATGTAATAGACTAAGCCTATCTATTTAGTTGGTAAAAACAACCAGATATCACATTTTAAAAATATCGAACATATCATTTGATTGCCGTAACATTGTCAACAACGACTCGTTAAGCTACAACTGTCATTTAAATGAACATCTACATAATATTATTAATGCGAATCTGCTTTTAAATTGGTTTTTTCATGTACTAAAGAGTAAACAATCATCTTGAAAACTATAATATCGTAACAACAAGATGGCAGCTTTTCCCTTTCCATCCTGCAATGCAATTGCTGCACGTGCAATCGGTATAAGTTGATGTTCGAACGCAAGTTGCACGGTGGTGACAATGCCCAGGCCAGGAACAGACTGAAATAAACTTAAGTTCTTAAATCTCGTGACAAGAGCGGACGAATAAAAATCTAGAAAGTCCGATCAAAAGTTTGGGTTACGATACAAATAAATAAGTTACTCGTGGTTGAAGAATGCACTGACAGGAATGCGAAAAACACATGAACTTTCTAATTTTTGCCATGAATGTTACAACTCATCGTTATTGTGTACATATTAATTTCCATTCATCGCTTTGAAACATGCTTCGAAAGATTTTCTACTTGCTCTGTTGTGTTGATTAGGTCAATAGTTAAATACAGAATGACAATTATAATTGTTATTTGTAGAAAGCTTTATTTGACCGTAAAACAATCCTACCGACGAGATCACAGTCCTTCCCGGTCCATCCATCCTTGCAAATACAGCGATAGTCCGTTCCATCACTGACATCGTCCACACACACGCCGCCATTGGTGCAATACAATCCACTGATGCAGTCTGAATTTAAAAATAAATAATGTATGTTGCCTCTATGTGTGCATGCCATTTTGTTCCAACAAAATATGCAATGGACTAAGCATAACTATTTAGTTGGTAAAAACAACAAGATATCACATTTTCAAAATTTCAAACGTCATTTGATTGCCATAACATTGTATGAACTACAACTCGTTAAACTACAACTGTTATTTAAATGAAGATCCGCACAATATTTTTAATACGAATCTGCTTTTAAATAATTTTTCTTATGTACATTAGAGTGAACAATCATCTTGAAAACAACAAGAGCTGTTTTTAAAACAGTTATGCCCCTCTAGGTTAAATGCAATCTTTTAAAATATCAAGTTTGGTGAGGACTGGATAAAAAACTGTTTGGCATAGAGAGTGTATATATTGCTAAAAAGGCAAATTTAAGATAAATAAAGGGCCCTAACTCAGTACTTCTTGGGTCGACTTGGCTGATTATCGAACACGGCCGATATATTATGGCGACACACCTTTTTTTAAAGTTCGGTGAAGATTGAATGAAAAATGTTAAATTTTGAGAGCGGAAACGTCAAGAAAATGCCAATTTTAGATCATTCAATGGTCATAACATAACAATTCATAAGGTGATTTGGCCAATTTTTGAAGGTTGGTGAAGATTGGATCAAAACTGTGGAACTTAGAGAGCGGAAACGGCACAAAATGCCAATTTTAGATAGTTAAAGGGCCATAACTCAACAATTCCTTGAGAGAATTGGTTGATTATGGAACTTAGCCGAGACAGTCTGGCCACAAACATTTTCATGAAGTTTGGTGAAGATCGGATGAAAACTGTTCGATGAAGAGAGCGGTAACGAAAGTGGTCTACCGACCGACAGACCGACTGGCCGACCGACCGACGGACAAGCCGACCAACGAACCGACCGACCGACATTAGCAAACCAATATACCCAGCCATCTTCAATGGCGATATTAAAATATCTTACCAACAAGATGGAGGTTTTTCCCTTTCCATCCTGCAGTGCAATTGCTGCACGTGTAATCGGTATAAGTAGATGTTGGAACACAAGTTCCACGGTGGTTACAATGTTCAGACCATTAACAGACTGAAAAAAAACTTAAGTTCTTAAAATCTCCTGACAATGGCGGACGAATAAGAACCTAAAATGTCCGACGAACTTAAAAGTTTGATTCCAAAACCAATAAATAAATTACTCATGGTTGAAGAATGCACTGACAGAAATGTCAAAGCCACATGAACTTTCTAATTCTTGCCATTCATGTTTAAACACATGGTTATTGTGTACAGATAATTTTCCATTCATCGCTTTGACACACGTATCGAAAGATTTTCTACTTGATCTGTTGTGTTGATTAAGTCCATAGTTAAGTATAGAATAAAATTAATTATGATTGTCAATTGTGGAAAACTTTATTTGACCGTAAAACAATCCTACTGACCATTTCACAGTCTTTCCCGGCCCATCCATCTTGCAGATACAGCGATAGTCCCTTCCACCGCTGACATCGTCCACACACACATCGCCATTTGTGCAATACAATCCACTGCTGCAGTCTCAACAGAAAACAGTAAATGCACTTTATATGTAATTACTTGCATTAATACATTTATTTCAATACCTTTTTATGTTTTTGTTTTATCCAAATTATTGCAGTAAATGCTATATGTGACCGAACAGAACTGTTGTACACATTTATTACATTATTGATATATTGTTTTGAAAATAAACGATTATATTTCATTTTTGTTGACGAGTTACCGCAAGGTAAAGTTATTTATTTCATGCTATGCGGTTAATGAGTGGTGAATACCAGTGAATGACAACCCCATCATTTCATTGTGGGTCGAGTAAAATGATAACATTTGATCATTTCATATTATATGGAACTACTTTTTACTTTTTATTTAAAATATTTTTTCAAAATATGTGAATAACCTAATCGTCAGTGTAAACATCGGCCTTTTTAAACAACACAAAACGCACAATAAAATTCGATAAAAATCTAATCAATCGCCTACGAGGCAGAAGGTATGGCACCACAACAGTGAGCAACACATTTAGAATCATTATTACATCATATTTATGACTTCATAATACGCAAACTGTTTTTTTTATTTATCGTCCACAAGCATGAAAGAAAACTTAATTCTGTTGATTTCAGTATATTTTAATTGTTATGTGGTCCGCCACTCATAAACATATGTTTTATATGACCACTCATGAAATAAAATACGATCTTACACTGAAACCAACAAAATCCTCTATGTCTCCTTTGTTTTACTCTCTATTTGTTGATGATCTTGAATTGCACATTTATTTGCAAACTGATGTTAATTCAGGGTTGTATACTGAGAACATGGTCTTGATTTTATTGTTAATTGTTCATGGTATGGCCATAACAGGAAAGCCATGCACAACAATTCAAACATACTTGAACAATTAATTAAACTTATGTACATGTAATACATGGGGATTAAAATGAAATTTTACATAAAATTTACTTATGTATAGGCATGCATTGTAAAATGTTATTAACCTGAAATATACATGTACAAAAAATATTTCATACGTTTGATTTAGTTATGAATTGTATGCTATTGTTCAGATTTACATTAACCTAGGTGAACTTCCAGTAGTCGATTCTTTTCTTCAAGATTGTAATCTGATATAAGAAAAACTACACATTATTTAGATTTATTACCAAAAACTTTAAGGTCTTAATGTAGTCGATTCAGAATATCATTGCATCCACTACATATTCAGACTGGATGTCTGTTTGTATGTCTGTCTGTTAAACACAGGAATCCAGCATTCAATGAATGTCTTACCAAGAAGATTGCAGTTCTTTCCTTTCCATCCGACGGCACAGCTGCAATTGTAATCCGTGTGGTCGGACGCTGGTGAACACGTTCCTCCGTTGATGCAATATCCGGACCAAGAACAATCTGATAACGGTAATGTATTAATTGATTTAATGAAGGCAATACAACGTATAATCGTACAAAATGTCATCAATTATCTGTTTCCTTCTCGTAACATAGAACAAAACGACACAACAAAGCCATCGTCATGACATTTAGCATCGCTTCCTGACGAGAAGTTCACAGGTAATATAATCTAAAACTTACCGCCAGAACGGTAGACATTGGTTATAAACGCTGCAATCAGGATCTGAACGTCACCAAACAAGAACACCATTATACAAATAAATGGTGTAAAACTTCACCACTATACCAACAAGACGACAGCTCTTGCCCATCCAACCCTTGGTGCAGTTGCACGTGAAGTCTTGATTGTTTGAAGTCGGCAAACACGTTCCCCCATTGTATCAGTAAGCCGACCAGGAACAATCTAAAGTACAAAATACATAGTACATAGTAATTCGAAATATATATCAGATATCGTGGTCATTTAATGCGTTGGTTACATCAGAAATATTTCAAACCGTGTCCCAATGTATTAAATGTAATTTCAAATTCTAAGCGTGACATTTTACCTGAAAATCACAATATCTTTTATAATAAAAAAACAACACCATTTTATGAAACTTTGACAGAGTTCCGACAAAATACATTTGTCAGTCGAATATTCAAACATTCGACACAAGTTTGGCATTAAGCGGAGTTTTTTTCAAGTTGAGATTAGCGAAGTTAGCCAAGATATGTGGTATTATCAAAATGAAACAGTAAATAAATTGTTGTTGAATTGAGTACTACAAAGTTCGGATATTTTATATACATGAACTGCAGTTAAGGCTGCAGCTTAAACTACATATTATCGTACATTATGAATTTACCAAGTACATTATTTGGCGACGTAACAGAAAATTTAAAATCCACGAAGTTTCATTGTCCACGAACTTAGGCATCGTGTCGATTCTTACATACACACATACATGTACGTTGATTTTAGTGCTTCTTACTTATCAGTTGACAATCGTCCCCTTTCCATCCAGGAAGACATTCACACCTGCAGTCAAGACCGCCATTCACATCATTGTGGCAGGTCCCACAGTTTTCACAGTAGACGCCTCTGTCACATTCTGGAATATAAAATTTAGTGCCATGCGGCGTCAATAAAATATGCGGCGTCAATTAGATAAGCAATAGAAGAAGCTAGACAACAGTTTCGTTATTAAATAATAATAAAAATATATTTTGTTAATGCAATTAATTTGGGATTTAAATAATAATATAACACGAACCGACAATGTCGCAGTCTTTCTCTTTCCATCCAGTCTGACATTCACATCTGTAATCTGTGCCGTCGTCGACATCATCATGGCAGGAACCATCGTTCCGGCAGTACACTCCACTTCCACAGTCTGTGGAGAGAACAATTGGTTAGAAGGGTTATCTGTATTCATCCGATTAAAACATCTTAAATGCCATCGGACACCACAGGCGTTAGAAGCGGAACATATACAGGCCAGGAAATGTAACTATCCAGGCTGCACATTTTGAAAAATCATAAAAACCTAATTATTAAAGGAGGCAAATAAACAATACAAAGTGAAAAACAATGACAAAAATCCACCCAATAAAGAAAACTCAATGAGTTCAGCTGTGATCATACCATAATGGAACCTCAGAATACTTATTTACATATTTTGAATAAACGTGAGGTTAGCATTAGTTTCAAACCCCACAGCACCTTCCGGACGGCAAATCCGGATCCATCCAAGGGACACCACAGTGTGTGATCTCGTATATCCCATCAAACGGCAAGGGGTCATCCACATAAGATTAGGCTACTAGCAAATTGATGCAAAGGAAAAACGTCTAAAGATATTTTATAAAGCATATGACCAAGACCATCCAGCTCAATTTGTAGTAAAATATTCAACAACTTTCATACTGACTGTCCAGGACTCACGGTCTCCACGGACTCAGTGACCATACTTGACTGGGATCCAATCTGGTTTGTTAGAGGGGTGAGAGAGACATATACATGTATAAGTAAACAGAACCAAACATTGGAAATGAAAGATGGACGGCACTGTATATCATACATCTGGGACAGCTTATTAGCATTCATAGTGGCGTTTATTCCCAGTAGGCTAATGTCTAATGCAGTCTTTAGTATTACAACGAATGAGCTTGGCTATATTTCCATGATATGTGCTGGACATAATTAAACGTGTTTCAAATATATAGTCTATATAATATCTATAGTCTTGACCGCCGTTTACATTATCATGACAAGTGCCTCCGTTTTCGCAGTAGAGTCCGCTGTTGCAGTCTTTAAATCAGAAATCTGAATGTTAGTCATAACCAACGACAGATTGATGTTAGCTATAAGAAATAAAAGCCGTATTTAGATGTTGTGTTTAGATTTAATTCTAGATAAATATGACCGGCAAAACTTCTGATTTATTACCTTTATCATCCTTTTAGTGTACAACTGTGTTTAATAAGAGGGTCAAGAGATACATTAAATATTTTCTCATTTTTCAGTAAGAGAAATCTTGTCTTTTGTATTAGGTATTACGTATTGGAAATGATTTTATCATAAACGTGGAATGAAGTTGTTTTATTTATAAATAAATACATGTAAGTACAAAACATTACAATTGACGAAAGTGTAATAACACCTGTTTCAAAACCCAAACATCAGCAGCAAACATAATTAGTCGTTTACCTATCAAGTTACAGCCCTTTCCTTTCCATCCCCTAGGACAAACACATCTGAAGTCCTGACCTCCGTTTACATCATCGTGACATATTCCCCCGTTTTCACAGTACAGGCCGCTGTCGCAGTCTTAAAATAAGAAGTCATGTTCACCGAGAGATAATTATTTCAATTAGCTTTACGAAAGTATTATATACAGCTCGTTTGTAAATATTAATCACATCATACAATATAATTGCTACTATTATGTGTTGATCAAATCCAACATACACTCTCCAATCGCACATATTTATCTCGTTACACCTCATTTTAGTTTTAGAATGTGTTGTAATAAAATGTCAACATATACATTAAATTTGTTATGCATCCAGATAGTAGTTGTCTTAAAGGGGTTTGTTCACAGATTTTTGTACTTCTGAAATATGCGATCATCCATCTAAACTGGAAAAACCAAAGAATCTGCTATGAAGACCTCAGCTGTTACAACATAAGAAGCATGCAAATAAAAAAGGCGCTTTAATCAGGGCTCGAACGAACGACATCCGGATCAAAAGTATGTCACGCTACCAATCTGCCAGTCAGATGGACATGTATGCCCGTGTATGGTTTACTTGATGTAAGTGATTCACGTGTTTCAACAATTTCAACATAGACAACGAACGTTCTCAATAATATTCAATCGTTTCGCATTTCAAAGTTTTTATGAATTTTTCAATTTCAATTGTCGGTTACTGATTACACGTGATTTTCAATATATTTCTATGTCAGGAGTGTTTCGCTTCTTTATATGCTATATGCTTTTGTTTGGAATGAGTTACAACAATTTTGAAAGTTTCAATTCACCAATCTGTGAATTGTTCCATTTAAAATTGGTATTACATTGAAAACACCTACATCCTAATTTCCAGGTGAATGGTTCTCTTACAGTTTGTAAAGTATAACAGTAATTGCAAATACACATATGTGACGCGGTCAGCGAAAATGAGTCTTGTTGCGGTAACGACGTTATCGAAAAAAAACGAGATTAAAATTTCTACACGATTTTCTCCAATTATTTCCTTGTTTAATTTTGCGTGCATGTCATTAATATGCAGTAGTTTCGATAGCAAATGTCATAAGTAACAAACTTAATCTCTTTTCCCTAAAATATTGTGAAATCAATAAATGTTACTGTTTTGTAACCAGTTTATTAGGGTAATTTCCCTCGAGCGGAAGGTGTCGCTAGTCGCCATTTTTTGTAAACAATGTCGTTTTGATACCGGAGATGTCCTTTTTTGCGGTTAATTTTAACATAAAAGCTGTATTGTTTGACTTTATACATGGAAAACCAATTCCAGAAGGTATGTATGACATTTTCTGTTGTTGTCATTGTTTATCTATTGAATTATGGTCTAATTACCCCAAAACGGAAGTCACAGGGTTACATGCTGTCAATTAGATAATAAGCACATGTGGTTGAGTGCAGGATGCATATAATTTGTAAAATACAGTTTAAATGATACGCTTTGGTATCATTTTAAAGGCATATATGTAAGCAATAAGAAAAAATGCTGTTTTGTGCACTACTTTTGGCTCCCAGCTTCATAACTTTTGGCCCATTTATTCATGCGCAAAATGGCAGCCTCCATGCCCGTCAAAACCGGTGTGTTTTTTCTAAGGTAAATATTTTGAGTTATAACACATATAATTTTTTTACATGCTATTTTTCAAAAGGTTATGTCCTCATCTTTCCAACAATGTATGGTGATATATTGGAAAGTAGCTTGGTCATGGTGAAAAGTGAGATCAGATTTTGAATATTTTATATGTAACAAAGAAGGAATTTATTTGCGCATGCGTAACCTTATTTGCCTTTTCCTTGTAAAAATTATCAGCAGAGTTTGACCCGGAAGTAATTTTTTCAGACAATATATTCAAGTGGCGGCAATTTCAAATTGTAATTTCTTAATAAAATAACGTTAAGAACTAATATACTTATTATAAGTGTACTAGTTTTGATAAGAAAATTGTGCAAAGACTTTTACTTTTTATTTCTAAAATGCGAACATAATTCAAGACATTATTAATGTGTTTTGCATTTTTTCATACTGTGGTTTCGTCCGCCTTATATGTTGAACTCATGCCTTTGCATTGATCAAACTTAAAAATTATGTTTTTTCATGAGTAATGTTTTAAATTGTAATTGAAACCAATAAACATTTCTAACTAACAATACCAATTGGTAAAGAAACTTTACTGCGTAAACAAACTTTAAAAAAGTAAGTTGTATTCTTCTAGACGTTTCTTTTGGTTGGCAAATTTTGATTGGCTAGCTCATAGCAGGTACCCTGAGAAGCCCAGACGGTTGCGCTGTTTCTTATATCATAGGCCGATTGTTTTTTAAGATCATTAAATGAATTTAAGGCATGGCCTAATTGACCCGCCTCATTGCTTTATTACTGTAATGTCATTTGACCACCAAAATATCTGACAATACACATGTCTGCATGAGTTTTCACTACTTGAAATAGTATTTAATCATAACATGAGTACAGAAACTTTTTATTGATAAAATTGAACTTGTTAATATTTTGTTTTGTTGCAGTTTTGTGATCAAATATATTAGTCAAAACTTCCGGTGGAAAATGTATAAAATTTGAATATGTGCTGTGTCTAGAAATAAGGTTAATGTTATGTTCAGACAACTGTTAGGTTGGCTGAATCCACCATAAAGAAGGTGTCTGTGATGCAACAGCAAAAACGATATTTGTTTTATTTGTTTTTTTAGAGAAGCACGTGTTTTATCTTCCATATGAAGGCTTGGCGCCAGGAAAAGGGGCCTACACAGCTATAAGCTTCCAACGCCATTACCTTAAA
The DNA here is from genome assembly GCA_027627225.1 of Congeria kusceri. Classification (NCBI taxonomy): domain Eukaryota; kingdom Metazoa; phylum Mollusca; class Bivalvia; order Myida; family Dreissenidae; genus Congeria; species Congeria kusceri. The sequence goes on along the minus strand of CM051032.1, from coordinate 49,299,648 downwards.
TACTACGGTCTTGGTGAGAGGTATGCTCAGTTCCACTACAACAACTGTGATGGATAGAATACACATAATACTGTCCTGGTGTATGCTGTGTAGAGAAAATTGACTGGTAAGTATTCTGCCTTAAAATGCTTATACATAATTCATTTACCATTCACATGTTATTTTCTTTTACACTGGGATGATTTAATTTTATTACCATGGAAAACATGAGTGACTAGTAGTTTTCCAGAACTGAATGTGCACATTTTCCACATTGTTTAAAAACATTTCCAAAGCCTAATGTATTTAACAGAATATCTTCATTTGTTGGAAACTATATCTTAAAATTGCTATCTTAAATTTATATTTTGAAGGAAACCACTAGGGGATTGAATACTCCTTGATGCTGGCAGGCCACACCAAGTTATCAAGTGACTGGCACTTTTGGCTGTGGGAAAACAAATAGCGACATAGGGATGCTGTAACCATGCAGGTATTATGAACCATGAACCAAGTATTATTCCACATGATATTAGATGATCATGTCACCAAATTACAGATACCATGCATAGCTTGAGAGATTAATCTGATGATGAATGCCACAAGAAATCCCTACTATATGTAAATTTTAATTAAAAACACATTTACTAAGGACTTGATAATTAATGAATGACATTAAATTAACTTAAGTTTAAATTTGGGACCTATAATTACAAAAAATCATGAGGAATTTTATTTACAAAAGAATACTTGTACTGTACTATTTATAAAGGACACAGCCTCAACAATCATGAAGTCGTGCCGGAATATGCCACATCTGGTTTCTTCAGTAGAATGTAGATGCAGCTTGTGTTAAAAGCTTGATGATGGTCCCGAGGTGAAAGTAAAATGTGGGGAGGCCAGGTGTCAACCTTCAGACTGATGCAATGGCAAACCAAATATTTGGACCAGGTTTCTCCGTTTGTCTTCAGAAAGGCAGTGGTATCTCTATGATGGAATGTGACAATGTTTTTGAACAACTGTTGCTAACCTGGCAATTACCTCTAGTTCCTAGATGAGCTCATCAAAGACAAAAATGAACGTGTTGAATGTTTGTTTTAATGTGTACACATTCAATAATGTTTGATCATAACTGGACAAAAGGAATGCGTTTTTCCATAACTGTTAAACTTAACAAAAACTCTGAAATTTGTTATAAGTTGACCAGGGTTCCTATTCACAAAGCTCTATAGGGAAAAACCTAAGTTTTTTTAATCACAAAATTCCTTAAGTCTATGGAAATTTCATGAAGAATTTTTTTTATATTTAAATGTTTTAAACTAGTAAACATTGCTTAGGTTTTTAGTATTTTGCGATTTTGTAAACAGAAATAATTAACACATGTATAACACATAAGTATTATTTAAGATTTCCCCTAGGACATTTTTAAATACTGGCCCAGTACATTTACCAGTATCTTATTATACTCTATTACATGTATCTTGTTTTCATGTGGACAAAACCTAAGTATTTTAAAACTGCATAAGTTTTAGTTGTTTATTGTAGCAATGAAGAATTATTTACCTAGTTTTCTTACAAACTAAAAGTATTATATTATGGGTAACTGTTCTAGTGTTGTCAAGTTTGAAAGAATGATACTAATAACTTTTTGTTTTATTTTTTAATATACCGTTAAAGGATTTAAGTAACACAAAATTATATTATTAATGTATTTAATATTCAATCAAACAATACTAGTGTACGTGCTAAAACTGTAAAGGTTGTTTTTATAAACACATGTGACATGCATTACTTAAATCATTATTGCATGTTTGGTTGTTGTACTGCCCCATTAGCATCTAAAATGCTGTTGCTATGGAGACATTTAATGTCTTCAACACATGTGTAGATTCAATGAAATGATTCTATTATGCATCAGCTGTAGTGTGCATATTAAAAAGAAGTATATTGGCCAATAGAAACAAATATTATGGATATCATATGAGTAACACAGTTTATTATTCTTAAACCTACATACATGTAAATTGATTCCAACAGGTTTGTAAAGAAATTTCATGGCAGTGCAATTATCACAAAAAAAATACTTTTATAATCTTCCAAATAAGATGTTAATATTCAAATACAATGTGTTAAATAAGATTTTGGTAAAAAAATATAAATTGGTAAAGTCCACTCAGTTTTTAATCTAAATAACTAATTTTCTAATTTGGTTACCATGGAAACTGTTTTGAAACATTTTTGGTAACAATGTGAGGACAGAATGAAAACTAATTATTTATTTTAAACAACTGTAGTATAGTCGTTGATAATAGTGTTTTCATTGTGTATTGTTTGTATATCAATATAAGTAATATAAAGTGCACTTTTTTGTTCGTATTTTTGCACAATATATGACATTTTGTATTATACGGTGGTATTACGTTTCTGGAAATATCTCAAAAAATAAAAATGATAGAAGCATAATTTTTTTCAGTGTTTTATTTCTTAAAGATAGTACTAAATGAAAATGTAAAAAACTGAAAATGTGATTTTTCATCCATAGGACCCATTTTTGCAGCACAGGTCACATATATTATTAAAAACCAAAACAATTATAAAGCACATTTTTGTGGTCACCTATCAAGTAACAGTCCATTCCTTTCCATCCACTTGCACAGTCACATCTGTAGTCCTGACCTCCGTTGAGATCATCGTGACAAGTTCCCCCATTCTCGCAGTAGAGGCCACTATCGCAGTCTAAAAAGTGCAACCGTTCTAGTTATTGTTTCCTTTCCAAGGTTTTCAAACGTTCACACATTTCATACATTTTAGTCAACCCAATTAGCTAACAGGTTAATACCAGTTAAAATGTCAAAACTGTCATACTTATCAATTGACAGTCCTTTCCTTCCAATCCACTGGGACAGACACATCTGTAGTCCTGACCTCCGTTTACATCATCGTGACAAGTACCTCCGTTTTCGCAGTAGAGGCCACTGTTGCAGTCTGCAGAGGTTCAAAAATATTCGCATTACTTGAAAAACGTTTACATATTCTAGTTCACAATTTTCAATGAACACAAAGTCAGCTTCTTGTATATATTTCAAATACAATAATTGTACCACATACCAATCAAGTTACAGTCCTTTCCTTTCCAACCACCGGTACAGTCACATCTGTAGTCCTGACCGCCGCTTACATCATCGTGACAAGTGCCTCCGTTTTTGCAGAGCAGACCACTGTCGCAGTCTTAAAATCAGAATCTGGCGTAAATTGTGACAACCAAAAAATTTATGTCTATAAGATTTATATAGCCTTGCAAGTGTGACCTCTAAAAGAAAAATTTTCTATGAAAAACAAGTAACCCTGGTTATCCTAACGGTTCCTGTTTTTTTTTTTTTTGTTTCCTGTATGGCATATACCTAATGATTTATATCAAAACGGATTAACTATACGATTAACTAGACTTGAAGAACTTACCTATTTGTGAACAAGTGTCACCTTTCCAACCGGAAAGACAGGTACACGTGTAAAGTTGCCCTTCCCCTTTCATGCACGTGCCGCCATTCGGACAATGCCCAGGCCATGAACAATCTATAAAAGGAATTCAGAAGCTATGTAAGGTTTCTCAATACTTCAAGTGGTTTTCATACGAAAAAGTAAACGTACACTCAAAAGTCCATGAACGTCAATTCATGCACGTAGAGCTTTTTGTCAAGAATAATTAATAAATTACGATAAACATATTAGATGTATAATTATGTAACATGCCTTTTTATCTTAATACATAGTTGAAAGCGGTTACAAATCAAATACCATAGTCCACTGATAAAGCAGCAGCTGCAAGTGGTTAAATGAACTAAGCAGAACTGTGTAGATGATATTGATGTATAGATAAATATTGTTATATACAAGAATACTAATCAGTGAAACAGATAAAAACTTCCCATATTGTCCTTTGTCAATTGATGGGAGGGGCATGAAAAGGACCGAAACATTAAAAAAAAACGACTTCAAATCAATAGATTGCAAGACTCAATGATCATTTGTCAAAAGTGTATTTTAAGCATACATGTGGCACAAGAGCATTACCGAAATGCAGATATATTACGTTAAAAACATCAACGGTAGTTAACTGTAAAAATGTTGGAACATAATTGTTATACGGGCATCTCATCCTAGTATTTTAACTGTCCGTCAATCATAGTTAAAATTGATACAGAGTTTTAGAGAAATAACACTGACGCAAAAAGTACATTAAATAGTTTTTGAAACCATAGCAACTCTGCGAAAATCATTAATGCGGAACATTCTGACAGTATACTCATGTCCATTTCAAAGGAAGATACAAAAATTTTCTATTAGAAATTTAAATTAACTTTTATTGAATTTGTGCCAATATTTGCTATAAAACAGCTTGGCCTAGAATGGTGCATGAATTGCTTTATGCAGTTATGATCTAAGGCACAATATACCATAGAAAAATCATTGTAGCAGGACAGCCTGATAAATGCTCATCTGCTCCTGCTGCTGAATTATTTTCAGTTTATATTTGCCGTTATGGAGCAAATGCTAGAAGATTTACTAAGTCATTTCTTTTCTGTTTAAATAAAACGTAAAAATACATGTACTTTATTTCATTTATTGAATGTGTATTGCGTTGTAATAGAAAAGTTAAGCCTTTTTTTTTTAAGTCACTCACCTACATAGGCACAGTGTTAAACCAGGTCTACTACATTTACATCGATGCATAAAGCCATTCCAGTAACAGTTAATGTCGCCCCCGGGACAATGGGGATAGCAATCTGAAGAAAAAACAGCTAGATATAAATATACAATCTGATTAAATTCACCTCCTTAATTACGCTAAACATAAGGGAGATAGTGCACTTTAGTCAGACTGTATTAGGAAAACGGGTACATTTAGTCAGATAAGGTTTGGAAGATCGTGCACTTTAGTCAGATTGTATCAGGAAACTCGGGTACATTTAGTCAGATAAGGTTTGGAAGATCGTGCACTTTAGTCAGACTGTATCAGGAAACTCGGGTACATTTAGTCAGATAAGGTTTGGAAGATCGTGCACTTTAGTCAGATTGTATCAGGAAACTCGGGTACATTTAGTCAGATAAGGTTTGGAAGATCGTGCACTTTAGTCAGATTGTATCAGGAAACTCGGGTACATTTAGTCAGATAAGGTTTGGAAGATCGTGCACTTTAGTCAGATTGTATCAAGAAACTCGGGTTCATTTAGTCAGATAGGGTTAGGTAGATCGGGCATTTTAGTCAGAACATTATGAAGATCGGGCATTTTAGTAGGATTGCTTTAAAAAGGCGGAAGATATTCATCTACAAAGCTTTATAAATAGTAGCTTCCTTAAACTATTTGGTTTCGGTTTCGGTCGCATTCATACATTTGGGTATTGATTGATTTGCGCTTCTTAATCAATCAATAGCGAACGATAGAACGACGTTTATATGTACTGTTAGTTTTGAATAACGCATTGAATATTGACTTTACAAATTGCGCTGTAATATGATTTATTTTGGCTCTGAACGCACATTCGCTGTTAGCTTACCAACGAAAATGAATCTTAAAAGGTAAGACTGTATTTCAGAAGGATTAAAGCATGCAGAGTTTAATTCCTAGCCTGCGTTTTTAAACAAGTGTTCCATAAAAGCTATAAAAAGGAACCAAAAAAGAAATGAAGCGTCGTAATGTATGTAAACAATAAATGAATTTCAGAATTATTTTGTCAAATACTCTGTCTACTTGTCCTTATATAGGTAAAGACGATTTAGGTAGTTTTTTCTGCCCACCTTTTTGCGCATCAGTGGAGTTGATTTAAATCTTCATAATGGGAAGTGTTTTGACAGATAATAATATTTATTAAATATTGTGTACACTGTAATTACCAACTAGAATCACATATATTCATAACAATTGCCATGATATTAGCAGGAGTGTCTTTGACTCGATTTTATTTGCGAAAGTTTGATAATACACTGAAAACGAAAGTAGGAACACGCTGACATAATATCGGACATGCATATAGCTGTGCACATTATTGCGATTATTGTGAAAGTGTTTTGGCTGTAATAACGTTTTGTACACAGTCATAATCAACTGCAGTTACTAAAATTATATATAATATATATCTATTTACTTGAATAAATGTATTGTTATAAATTATGACTGTCATTCCATCATGTTATTTTTACAGAAAAATGACCAATACGCACACGTAAACTCCATATTTTTTCTCGAAAACAAGCACGGTCACCCCCTGTTTTCTTTTTCGTAGTTTATTAAAAATATAATTATGTATGAAACATCGAAAATTCTGGAATTTTCACGGAACAGATGTTTTTCTATAGTCAAAACCAAACTTTTATATGATTACAAAATGTAGATTTTTTTCGGCAAAAAAGGATGAAAAAGGCATTTTTTGACAAATAGCAATTTTGTTTTTCACTATGTAATGTATTACTGTCTTACAATAACCCATTTCAACCAATAGGATGTTGTTATTTTTTACCAATCAATGGTAAATTATATTTATTTATTTTTTTGATGAAACAAAAACAGCATCATAATTTTCTAAAATGCATTGACGAGTGGGTCATTTACATGCATTTTCCAATAAATCTAATTCGGTGACAACCATTTTTTAAGGTTTCTTTGTATAAGGCATTGAACGATCAGCAAAATATGTTAAAATTTCACGGAAGGGAAAAAACTGTAGAAATCGTCTTTATGCTTCTGCAAAGAGATTTAATTGAAAAATCATGTTTACTTGAAATATTATACGATATATTTCTTTAGTAGTGGTCATTGAATGTCACCTTCGTTGCAGGGTGTAAAGTTGTTAATAATATAGGACCTCCATTTATAAACTTCCTAAACGGCGGAACATGTATTGTCCGCCTTGTGCGGCCTCCGAATTCTAATTCAACTGCAATTTAGTAAGTCCCAATGCATTTCCCCGACAACTTTATCCATAAATCTTTTTGACCGTCCGTCCGTTCTGTATTTCGTTTCCGCGCGATATCCCAACAACTAATGACTCGCATTCAACGAAACTTTATATTCAGCACACCTTCCAGTCAGGTCGTTCCGGTCCAATATTAACAGATATCGTGACCTTTCTCATTTTCATCCCATCAACTGACAAAGCGCATATTCTATTCGAGTAGGGAGCTGATGTGAAGACATACATTATGTTTGAGTAGGGAGTTGATTTGAAGACCTACATTATGTTTGAGAAGGGTGACACTTGGAACACCAACATTATGTTGAGAAGGGTGATGCTTTGAAGACGTACATTATATTTGAGTAGGGTGATAATTGAAAGACCTACATTATGTTTGCGTATGCTGATGATTGGAAGACCTACAGTATGTTTGAGTAGGGCGATCATTGAACACCAACAATATGTTTTAAGTTGGGTGTGAATGTGAACACATTTATTCTGTTTCAGCAGGGTGACCATTTGAAGACTTACTTTTTGTTTCAGTACTGTTATAATTTGAAAACACACATTATTTTTGAGTATGGTGATGGTTTGAAGACCTACAATTAGTTGGAGTTGGGTGATGATTTAAAATCGTATATTCTGTTTGATGATAGTGATGTTTTTACGACATAATTTGTTTGAGCAGAGTGGTGAATTGAAGACCAACATTCAAATGGAGTAGGGTGATGATTTGAAAACCTATATTCTGTTTGATGATGGTGATGATTTGACAACATAATTATGTTTGAACAGGTTGGTGAATTGACGACCTACATTCAGTTGGAGTACTGTGATGATTTGAAAAAACTCTATTCTATTTGATGACGTGACGTTTTAACGACATAATTATGTTTGAGCAGGGTGGTGAATTGAAGACCTACATTATGTTTGAGTTGGGTGATGATTTGAACACATATATTCTGTTTGATGATGGTGATGTTTTGACGACATAATTATGTTTGAGCAGGGTGGTGAATTGACGACCTACATTATGTCTGAGTTGAGTGATGATTTGAAAAACTATATTCTGTTTGATGATGGTGATGTTTTGACCACACAATATGTTTGTAGGAGCAGGGTGGTGTATTGACGACCTACATTTAGTTGGAGTAGGGTGATGACTTGAAAACATATACTCTGTTTGATGATGGTGATGTTTTGATGACATAATTTGTTTGAGCAAGGTGGTGAATTGACGACCTACATTATTTTTGAGTTGGGTGATAATTGGAAAAACTATATTCTGTTTGAAGATGGTGATGTTTTGACGCCTTAATTATGTTTGAGAAGGGTGATGAATTGAAGACCTACGTTATGTTTCAGTAGGGTGATGATTTAAAAACCTATATTCTGTTTGAAGATGGTGATGTTTTGACGACATAATTTTATGTTTGAGCAGGATGGCGAATTGAAGACCTACATTATGTTTGAGTTGGGTGATGACTTGAAGACATTCTGTTCGAGCAGGGTGATGAATTGAAGACCTACATTGTGTTTGAGTAGTATGATGATTTGAAGACATAAATTTTGTTTTAGCAGGTGTGAATTTAAAGACGTATATACTGTTTCCGTTGATTATTTGAAGTCTTGTCATTCTGTTTGCGTACTGTTGAAAATTAAAGTATTGTGTTTTCTTTTTGAGCAGGGTGGGGATTTGAAGTCTTGTGTTTTGCTTTATTAGCAGTGTGGAGATTAAAAGTCTTATATTTTCTGTTTTAGCAGTGTTTTTACGAAGTATGTTGGAGCTTTTGGATTTATAGATTTTCTGTTTGAGCAATGTGGGAATTTGAAATCTTGTGCATTCTGTTTAAGCAGATAGGGGATTTGAAGTCTTGTTTTTTCGGTGTGAGCAAGGTGGGAATTTGAAGTTTTGTTTTCTGTTTGAGCAGAATAGGGATTTGAAGTTTTATGTTTTCTGTTTTAGCAGTATGAAGATAAGAAGTTTTATGTATTTTGTTTTAGCATTATGAGAACATATTTTTTTACCAAAAGTAAACTCACATTTTCAAAAAACAATGAAAAAGAATTGAACATACAAGAGTTTATTTGTATATAATGACATAATACGAAAAGCAGAACTTTACGAAACACACATATTTGAAAACGTCCGGAAAAAACCATTGTCCGACTATACTCGCTAACCAGTACCAGCTAACAATCTAATCGACAAATGGCAAAATTGTCGCTCTAACGTATCAGCTAGAAAATATTTATAATTATTTGATTCCATAGTTAAACCGAATTTGATGTACGGTGCAAATATTTGGGCCTTTACATATTCAGATTTCATTGAAATGTATATGTCCAAATGATTAATTTCGGAACATACACTAATTGTAACCATGTCCGACCTAGTCGAATATCGGATAGTTCTGAATGTCGTAACAGCTGTCGTATTCTAGAGTCGATATGAGTGCTTTAATAACATCTACAGGAGTCACTACAATACGAAGAACGAACTTGTCGATAGCTGAAGCATCAGATCAACATTGGCGTCCCTTCCTACGCCAACAATGACCAGGATAACACCACTGTCCTTCAACCGTTTTCCTTCAGTTAAAAGGAAATGTCTTTCGCGATCCGTCACATTGCCCTGTGTGAAAACGATAGCAACTGTCTTTCTTCCGTTTCCGTTCGTTAGCACTTCCACAGACAAGTGTTGCAGCAACGCAGCTAGGTTTCTTGAAGAACAACCCCTTGCATAACAGCTGTCTTTCGTCATAATACCACGGTACATCGAATGTATCATGTCACTGCTGTCATTGAACCTGTTGAAGTCGAACACAGTTTCGAGTTTTTCGTTTTCAGTTTTGGACAGACTGACTCGTGTTTGGTTAGTACCCATGCGAACGTTCGCTATCAGAACTTCAGCCACTTTCATGGATTCTTCCAACTGCTTATAGTCAAACGAGGCAACGTCGAATGCTAAAGCCACGTCCGAGTATGATGTTGTGCACCCTAAAATAAGCAAAATGAGATATTTGTCATATTAAACGTGCTATTTTTGCACAGTGTGCCGCAATCTGCTGCTTTGAAGCCCCGCCTCCCCCCTCCTGCCACCTCTTGGCCGAAGAGCACAGAAACGTGTAATACGTTTTGAAATTTAATGTATTTTTGCAAATATTCAATCAAAAACGAACATACTATGTTTTAAAACTTAAATTAAAAGCACTAAACTGAAAAGCCTTGGATTTTCCAAAGAATTATATAATATGTCAGTGTACTAGTCGGATTTCCAAGATCAAAAACAATGCCAATTACAACTGCAATAAAATGAACGGGTTACGTACGTTCACACCCATACATGGTCCGTTTCAAGACGCTTATGATGGAATCGTCACCAAACAGGGGATGCACATTTTTTACCGTGCCAGCTATTGCAAGCAGTTCTGCGTTTGACACATATTTACCGACTCCGACGCTTAAAACTTGATTGTTCGGAATGGTAGAAAGTCGCTTGGCCTGCTCAAAGGTTCTTTGCGTATCACTGGCCATCCGTCCGTGAGTAGAAGCACATATTTGTCAACCTCAGCCCGACCGCCGTTTGATTCGAGGAAGCTTTCTTCGTATACAAAAGCCAACGCTTTTCCGGTGAATGTTGGTCCGCGTATTGTATCGGGAATTGAAATATCGTCCACAGCGTCCAAGATGGTCTTGTTGTCATGTTTGCTGTTCAGATGAAACACAACATGCGTCTGTAATCCATAAAGGATTAGGCTGAACTGGAAGTGGTTTGGACCGACCGGATACTGTGAAATTAATCTTTTTATTTTTTCTTTCAGTTCTTGAAAAAATGTGCTTGTCTGGCTGTCGGAAACGTCGATTACCATAACAATGTCGGCAATCATGTAAGGCTAACACATATCTGTAAAAATAAAACAATTACATTTTAACCTGTTTTAAGAGAGAATAATGTTATGCATTAAAAGACTCGGTTATGACTTTTGTTCGCATTCATTTGGATGTTACCATACCTATCTGGCAGTTATCACCCAGGTATCCATCCGCACATGTGCAATTGAACTCCTTCCCACCGTTTTGTAGGTGACATTCCCCGTCGTTCAAACAGCGGATAGGGCTGGCGCAGTCTGAAACCCGATTCATTGTGCGAAAATATATGCGAATTATATTTAAAACTATTCATATAGCATGTTTTTATTAAGCTGTACATACATAAAAAGACTGTAGCAATATAAATCCCAAATCATTGCATGAACAGATATGTTTATAATTCTAACGTAATATAAAATATAAGTTTTCATGTTTATATTTAACTGGTTGGCAGAAAGACCGACGTACCGACAAATTGGCAGTCCTTCCCGGTCCATCCTTCCTTGCAGATACATCGATAGTCCGTTCTTTCGCTTACATCATCCACACACACACCGCCATTGTTGCAATACAATCCACTGCTACAGTCTGAATTTAAAAAAATACGTATGTTACCTCTATGTATTGTTCCTCAAAATATGGAAAAGACTAAGCATAACTATTTAGTTTATAAACATTCAGGTTTTGCAATTTTAAAATTTTGAACATCATTCGATTGCCGTAACAACGACTCGTTCAGCTACACTTGTCATTTATATGAACATCTACATAATATTATTAATGCGAATCTGCTTTATATCAGTTTTCTCATGCACTAAAGAGTGAACAATAATCTTGAAAAGAATGATATCTTACCAACAAGATGGCAGCTATCTAATTTTTGCCATGAATTTAACAACTCATCGTTAGTGTGTACAGATTATTTTCCATTCATCGCTTTGAAACATGCTTCGAAAGATTTTCTACTTGCTCTGTTGTGTTGATAAAGTCAATAGTTAAATACAGAATGACAATTATGATTGATATTTGTAGAAAGCTTTATTTGACCGTAAGACAATCCTACCGACGAGTTCACAGTCCTTCCCGGTCCATCCATCCTTGCAAATACAGCGATTGTCCGTTCCACCACTGACATCGTCCACACACACGCCGCCATTGGTGCAATACAATCCACTGCTGCAGTCTGAATTTAAAAATAAATAATGTATGTTACCTCTATGTGTGCATGTCATTTTGTTCCAACAAAATATGCAATGGACTTAGCATAACTATTTAGTTGGTAAAAACAACAAGATATCGCATTTAAAAAAAATTCAAACGTCATATGATTGCCGTAACATTGTATCAACAACGACTCGTTAAACTACAACTTTTATTTAAATGAAGATCTGCACAATATTTTTAATACGAATCTGCTTTTAAATAATTTTTCTTATGTACATTACACTGAACAATCATCTTAAAAACAACAATGTTCTAATTGTAATGACAGCGAAGACGAATTCCACGGTGTGAATGTTTGTCCGTCGTTTAACTCAATTAAAATGAAATATATTAAGAAATATTTCAAGAGACCATCAACGTTTAAGTATCTGCAGTTGCTACAAACACATATAAGACTGCGACAGCGGCGTCTACTGTGATAACGGAGGAACTTGTCGAGATGTAGGCGGATGTCAGGTCTATGAGTATGACTGTCCTAATGGTTGGAAAGAAAAGGACTGTCAATCGATAGGTGACCGACAGCATTTGTTTTATGTTGAAATTTGATAGCTGGCACAGTTTTGTCGCAGGTTACTATTAATTGATTTGTTTAATAATGTGTATTTGCGATAAGCTGTAATATTTAAGAAAGTGTATAAAGCCCGGAAATTAGGATGTAGTCATTTCACATATATTTCCAATTAAAAAAAAAACACTATCTGGATGCGTAAAAATTCAATATATACCTTGACCCTCCTATACATTACATTTACAAACTAAGGTGATGAGCAACGAGATAAATATGAAGCGCATGGAATGTTTATCTTGCCAACAAACATACTCGTTAAAGTCATAAATACATGTATTTTGTATGATGGGTTTCCAGTTACTTGAAACGAGCTATATAATTTTTTTAAAGCTAGAATATTTTTCTCGGTGGTTATGGCCTTACATCCATCCAGCTATCTGATTTTAAGACTGTGACAGTGGCGTTTACTGCAAAAACGTAGACACTTATCGTGATGTAAACGGAGGTCAAGATTACGAGTGTGACTGTCCCAATGGTTGGAAAGGAAAGGACTGTAACTTGATAGGTAAACGACTATATTTTTTATTTTGTCTTATTCGATTCTCAGCACTAATCAAGATAAAAGACGATTAATCTAATTTGTGTTTGGTAAGTTTGAATGGTAAGTTATGTCTCAGAGCGTTCCTGGTCGCCCTTCGTGTTGAATGGTCAATAGCGGTGTGTGCAGTCTGCACACGAGTTCCGCTTTTTATACTTGTTTTTGTCCGATGTCATTTAATATGTTTCAATCCGATGAAAAAACTTTCCTTAAGCAATCTGTTCTCTTCGCAGACTGTGGAAGTGGAGTATATTGCCGGAACGATGGTACCTGCCACGATGACGTCGATGACGGCAAGGATTACAGATGTGAATGTCAGACCGGATGGAAAGAGAAACTGTGGCATTATTGGTTGGTGACGTAGTGTTATTTAAATCCAAACGGAATTGCATGGACACGTTTATTGTAACTTTATAATTTTATTATTGGGATGATGATTGCATTATTATTATTATTATTATTATTATTACATTTGTATTATTATTATTATTATTATTATTATTATTCACGACGCATGTAAATAAATATTTGATATTTCAGACTGTGACAGCGGCGTTTATTGTAAGAACGGTGGGACCTGCCAAAACGATGTGAATGGCGGACAGGACTACAGGTGTGAATGTCTTCCTGGATGGAAAGGGTACGATTGTCAACTGATAAGTAAGGAGCACTAAATTCAACGTTATGCATGTGTGTATTTAAGAATAACATGGATGTAGTTTTTAATTCTGAGTTGAACTATGATAGAGATTATTCTGACTTACCTAGAAATAATAAAGATGAAGGCTATAATTCATTCGGACACACGTTAGTACACCTATGTCGCGCGCATGGAATTCATATACTTAATAGGCGAGTTGCTGGCGAACCAGAAGGCGATTTGACTTGTATTACACAAAATGGAGCTAGTGTAATTGATTATCACATTATTTCAACAGAATTATTTAAGTTTATTACAAAGTTTAGTATCTCACTTCGTGACGAATCAGACCATTTCCCTATTTGTGCTACTTTGACGTTTGATAGGAAAAACGATCATACCGATGTTCATTTACTGTGTTCCCACTGTAATTATAACCACACTGATGGTGACAATTTGGAACTTGTGAAATTTAAATGGAATGATTCTTATAAGGATCAATTCATTGGGACTTGAAAAAATTTGTATGATACATGCGCAAACGACATATTGCAAGAAATTGCCACCAATATAAATCGGGCTCTTGAACAAATAGTATCACTCTATAATACAGCTGCAGAGAACATGCAAGTTCGTCATAAAACAAATTTACGCAACTCTACAAATGCACAAAATAAGCCGTGGTGGGATTATGAATGTTATACATTGAAATACGCTAAGTATTATTCTCTTAGAAAATTCCGATTAAAAAATTCACAGGAAGACTTGCAAATTTATCTTAACGAAAAGAGACAACTTAAAGTTAAGTGTAGAGAGAAGACGGATGTATACCAGTTTAATATGAGAACTATGTTATGCCAGGCACGTTGTAATCCAAATTTATTTTGGCAAACAATAAAATGCGCTAAGAGTAAACAATCTGTTCAGCCTAGTTTTGAGCACCAAATTAAACAAAGTGACTGGTTGCAGTATTTTAGTACATTATTATTTCGGGAAAACTTACCTGCGATTCCAGTCTCTGAAGAAAGCGCAGTACCTGAATACGATTTGATTCTAAATAGTCCTATTACACAGGAAGAAATAGTTATTAGTATTAATAAATTAAACACGGGCAAGGTACATGGATTTGATGGAATAGGTGCAGAGTTTTATAAACGCGCGGCTAATGTAATATGTCCCATTCTGTGTTCGCTATTTAATCACATACTAAATACGGGATTCTTTCCTGATATGGGGTGCGAAAGCATTATTGTCCCTTTACATAAATCTGGTTTTAAGGCAGAACCAACACATTATATAGGGATTTCCTTGATAAATGTTATCTACACAATATTTGGTAATATTGTAAATTCTAGATTATGTGAATGGTCCGAAGACTTTGGCAAAATAGACGAATCGCAATCAGGTTTTCGAAGAGGTTACTCTACATTTGATAACATGTTCATTCTACAGAGTATGGTACAAAAATAT
This sequence comes from Congeria kusceri, assembly GCA_027627225.1. Classification (NCBI taxonomy): domain Eukaryota; kingdom Metazoa; phylum Mollusca; class Bivalvia; order Myida; family Dreissenidae; genus Congeria; species Congeria kusceri. Next base: position 49,284,405 of record CM051032.1, on the reverse strand, counting down.
TTAACTAAACCTGGAGGGAGGTTCTATGTTTTATACGTCGATTTTCAGAAGGCCTTTGATGGGATTGTGCACTTTAAATTATTTGACACAATGCAAAAAATAGGCTTGAAAGGAAAACTGTATAAGGTCCTGGTTTCAATGTATTCTAATTTAAGAAGCAGTGTGCGTGCTATGAATCCCGAATTTAAATGTAACCTTGGTACCGGACAAGGGGACGTAACCAGTACGATAATCTTTAATCTATACATTAATGAGTGATCTCTCTTCCTTCATGACAAGGGTCATCAAGGAATATTCATTACAGAAAACATGCCAAATATACAATGTATATTGTTTGCAGACGACGTGGCGAGCTCCAACGTAAGTTAAATAGTATTTTTTGAATTTTGTCAATTAAGTAGCATGACTGTAAATGAAAGGAAAACTGAAATAATTGTGTTCCGTAATGGCGGCCCTTTGCGATCATATGAAAGTTGGTTTTACAATGGGAAATCGTGTAAATGTTACATCGGTATATAAATATAGGGGGTTGCTTTTTACTCCTAAATTAAGTTGGACTAAGACAAAGGTTAAGCTGGCAGCGCAAGCAAAGAAATCTATTAATGCTATAAAAAACTTTCAGGGCACATTCGGAAAATTCGATATTCAGGAGTATTTCAAACTTTTTGATTCAATGGTAAAACCTATCCTTATATACGGTGCTGAAATTTGGGGTCATAATTTTTCTGATATTATAGAACAAGTTCAAACGCAATTTTGCAATGATTTTATTGGTTTAAATAAGACAGACAACAATTGCATTGCTTTGGGAGCGTGTGGGAGATTGGAATTATGTGTAGAATACCATATGAATTTCAGGAAAAAATGTCGATATTAATTTGTTTCATTCCTGATATTTATGAATGAATGAATATTTTTACCATTTTTAACGATCATTGTTAGAAAATGAAATCCAAAACGTACCCTTTGTTATACAAACGTTATTTTAACTAAAGGCATGCATAGCCGTGTGGAAAACGTGTTTGCAACAATAAAACGCTAAAATTCTTTCGAAACACGCAAAGCCACGGACTCCTCAGGATTCACGTGCGTGTTCTGGACACATCATCAATTGCAAATTGATAGTTACCGATTCTATCACATGTGTTTCCTTTCCAACCGGAGGGACAACTGCATGTGTATTTTGTGTAGTTTGATGAGTCAACCGATTACACGTGCCCCCGTTTGAACAATGTCCAGCCCACAGACGACTACCTGCAAAGCATTATGTGACTGCTAAAGTATTTATGTAAAACCGATCATGCAATTTTAAACGTAAATTTTAAACGCTGACAGCGTAGAAAGACTGATGACGACAAAATAAACTAAAATCATGTGAATTATGGGTGCATTTTTGCTAAAAAAGAAAAAAAAGCTCAATTTCCCACATTTAAATTGGTGATATGGCTTCTTATCCAATAGTATACGACGTCATAATAAAAATAAATTTATTTGTAAGTGACGAACACATATTTTCAAGCTAATTATCGAATGCAAACGGAATTATATACATGCCAGATAACAAGTCAATCTGCTACGAGTCCTACAGAATAACAGATAAAGTGTGGTAGTTAGAAGCATCGCTTGTTAGTGATTCGGAGCCTACTGAGTCAAACGATGCGTGCTCTCGGTGTTTAAGGTGTCTCGTAGCCTTCAAAGAAAAGAAGTAATTTGCTGCGATGCCTGTTCTAAAAATTACCCTCTCAAAAGACCATTGGCTTCCGCCAACAGTCTAAACATCGCCTAATGTTATACACTCAACAAAAGTTGTAACGCATCAAATGGAAATTGATGTGTTTTCTTTATTTATAAGAATTTCAGCTTGACATGTCAGCTATGATTATTTGAGTTATACATGCATGTGTTCATACCAAAATATTGGTATGAATAATACAATACGAAACAATTTCGTCTTTACCACCGTGCAGTTGAAATTCTTATAAATAAAGAAAATGCAGCAATTTCCATTTGGTGCGTTATAACTTTTGTTGAGTGTATATAACTTGTGAATTGTCTGTGAATTATATACAGTCTATAAGCAAAAAGATAAATAATTGTTTCAGCTCGTTAATTTATGTCGGGTACATGTTCTATGTTAATCTTTCTTAACTTTTGACAAAGAAAAATTGCCAAAACACAACGACTGACCATTGTACAAAATAAACGCATAAATGAAGTGGAAAATTCATTAAAATGTGCATTTAAAAGGACATATCGACGGAACTTCCCATAAATATAGACATATACTAAAACTTCACATATTCCTACTTTTCACGAATATATTTTTCTAGAAGCAATACTACTTTGGTGGACTCGTGAAGAAAAATATATATATTACGTCAATTTTTTTTTATACACGGTTCCAACAGGATTCGAACTCACACATACGAAATTGCGCACACTTCAAATAAACATTTCCTACACTAGACTACAATTATCAATAGTGCGGATGCGCATAGCTGTACTTCATGTACATTTCATTCATATCGATTTTACTACCACTCCAAATTTTTCCGCGCCCGCGAAAAGTGTTACCGTGACAGCTTTTTATTATTAAAACTATTTTACTGTTTGTTCATAAAAAAAACGAGACCTATGTGTGAAGTCATAATATAATGAATACTTTATAAAATATAATTGTATATTATGTATTTCAAAACATCTTTCAACCAAATCAAATTAAAGAAAATTATTATTTAAAATAGATCGTACGGAAAGAGATTAAGACACAGAACAAAACAAAAAGGAACCCCTACTGCCACAATGCGCTGGTCAATAACAGTATTTGGAACATGTTGATCGTACATTAGGAAGCTCATATTTTGGAACTTAATACATGTAAAAATGAAATGATACATGATATATGTAAAACAATGAAATGACACATGAGGTAACGATTAAAAAACACTTGAATGCATAATAAGTATAACTGATATATTTAATGTTTTGCAGTACCCTATACTTATTTCTTCTTCTCCAGGGCACATATTCACCAACCCATTCTTTAATTTGCATTGACCGTTTCAAGGCGATGACCCAGTTTTATTCATATGTGTGTTTTGTGTGTGTTATGTGCTTTTGTATTGTGATGTGTTGTTTTTTGGCAATTGGTCACTTGCCGTCAGTTATTATAGCGTATCTGTTTGTGCTGTTTATTGGTTAACTGTGTATTACATCATATTGCGTAAGTTTAACAACAGTATATTGAGTCAGTATTGAGTTAGCGGAGGGATCGTAACCACTCGATTGCTATTGTTTTTGACGTATGCATTAATCTTAACAACAGTATATTGAGTCAGTACATATAGCGGAGGGATCGTAACCACTCGATTGCTATTGTTTTTGACGTATGCATTATCATTATGGAAAAGCATTGTACTTCTTAAGAGAGTTTTGAATGTTTTTTACTAATTAAACTTATTTTTATTTAAATTGGTAGTTACCGAACATAGCGCTTGTGGTAAAAAGCACTGAATATTGTTTCGAACTCATACGGTTCATCGACTATTTTTACCCGTTGTAGATTGACTTGTATGCATATAACTCTGTTTGCTTTTTAAATTGTTTACACAACACTATTTGCCTTCCACGAATTACAAAAAATAATGATGAGAATGTCGTAGATAATTAGCATCGAATTAGACGCGCGCTATATTAGTTTTAATTTTCAAAAAAAACAGTGGCATGCATCTCCATCTTCAATTAGGTCAAATACCAGCTTATACCAATTTATTGTAAGTAGAGTGTATAGTTATGAGTTTCCTATTTTCGTTTTGTAGAAATGATATAACAGACAGGTGGCTAACTTCAATAAGTGTTCTTTATGATAAAAATACTCTCATAATTCATTTGCTCTTAGTTTCTTTTCTCGCCAACAGTCTTTCTACGCTGTCAGCGTTTTGATTAATCTAAGAATGGGTTGTTGTATACGGGCACTGTTATGTAAACGCTATATTATGTATGTTTTTGTACGAAAGCTGTAGAGTACAGCATTACCTCCGGGGTTACAGTATTGATACCCTCCAGGCGTACTACTTTGGCAGCGATATGTGTTGGAAGCAGTGTGATGTGTGCAATAAGCATCACCACCAGGGCAGCTATGGTGACAATCTGAAGAACAAAAAAGACCTAAAAGCGATCTATTCACAGCTCGGCAAATTTACCGGTTTTCCATTTTCGACACAGATTCCAAGCAATTTAAACATGCATTACATAAAGAAGCTATATGGATGGATGAATGAAATTGAACGGTGAGATTGATCTCATTTAAATGCTTTTGAATGTACTCGGATACCGGCATACCGGTAGTTGTGGGTTGAAACCATTGTGAACGAAATAGTTGTTTTAGTAAATTTACGGATGTAGTCTTCTTGAAATTTCTCTGTTCAACGGAAAATTGTGGAAATAGTTATTTCTAGGAATAAACCGAACCTGTGTTTTGGATCAAAGAAACTGTCTTCAAAGAATATATGCTTGGTGCCTCGATGGAGTACGTTTATCCGTAATCTCATTAAAATCAAATCCTAACTTTGTTAGGAACTGAAGACATCGTATAACAGGTCAAGTTCAAATTACCCTCAGAACAATAAAATATCAGCCCTGCTGCGCCCAATGAAATTGCCTTTTGCACAGTAATGTTTGGCCACTGTTTTTTTAAAAAGAGATGCATTTCCAGCTGATCCTCGGGAATAAATCATTTACAGTTAATGTTCACGTGGATAAGATCACGAGTAACCGTGTTCTCTGATCTTAAAACACGAGGCTAGCGTGTTTCTAACGTTCATAGAACACGGCTACGAGAGATCTATCCGACTTAGACCACAGGTATGAAAATGCTTGTTTTCTAACGCTATTGAGAAACTGATTGGTTTGCCGTGTTATTGATAACAACCAAAAGTGTCATATTTACTGGCCTGAAAAAAGGCTCACAAAACACGTGGATTTCGGACATAATTATTATGTTTCCCAAATAAGGTAACATTCTGTGGACAAAACAACTGGGCCAGTTTAGGACAGAATTTAGTTTTGTTACCGATTCACTATGGAACAATACGATTTCCATACAATACGAAAAAATACACTTTTTGCAATATGTAAGAGCCAAACAGACGAATAGCCAAACAGACGAATAGCCTATGGAGCAATGTCAACATTATAAGGACTAGAGAAATATCAGGTAAATTTACACTGATATAACTAGCCTAAACATTTTATGGGAGTAAAAACATTAAATGTGTCGCACTTTTCTTATTTAAAATTTGAAGTTGTCTTTGCTTCACATCATCAAGTATAAGATTACAGATAACATAATAGTTTAAGAAATAACGTTACATTGTTTTAAATGATCTTATGTATATAGCAAATATAAATATGGTATTGCAACTGCGAATGCCAGTAATACGAATTTTCCAATGATTTCCTAAACAAGTTATTTTATTCAAGGACATACCTTAAACAAGAAACATTAAAAAGATCAAGTGGCTTGCAGACAATAAATTCAAAAGGCTTACATTCTCGTAGTCTTCTTTCGGTTTCTAATTATTATCCATCATTTTTATAAATAACCGTTAAACAAGTAATCGCAAACACAATCCCGAATTAACGGGATAGTAGTTTTTACAATCATAGTAAAGACAGGAAAATGTCATAATCAAATAACATAATAAATCTATGATAGTTATCAACTGGAGTTAAATATTATTTTTAAAGTATTTTTAAGTTTTATGATACACAAATCTTACTTTGACATATTAAAAATAATTACATAAACACATCAAGCTACTTTTTGAATGTGTGCTGACATTTTGCGTTTTATTGTAAATAAAGTTGTTTTCACTACAGTCTAACCTGCGGTAGCGACCACCTGCATTAAGCGACTCGCTCCGTTTAACAACCATTATTAAATCCTCCCAACACAAATTCTATTAAAAATGGCCTTAATTAGCGACCACCGCTATTCCGCGACCAGCGACCATTAAAAGTCGTCCTAATTAACCTTGATTAGTGTATTAAGCGACCGAGTGTCAGTTCGGCAGTTACGTTGCTAAGCAACTGTGACATTGCTGCGAAAGGTGTTAATCCACAAATTAGCAAGTATCATTGTCATCCGATAATAGATCAGTTTTTCACGGGTAATCTACTCGATTGCGGGTGTGACTGTTTGATCCATTTTCTTTAAGTGGTATTCGGACCGACTTTTAACCAGCAGAGCGGTTATCGTCTGCGTATTCCTTTGTTTACTTGACCCGAAAATGTCTGCGTATTCCGTCTGCGGTTTAGTCAGGGACAGTAGGACAGTGTATTTTAATAGCACGCGCTGTGACGTCAATTACTAATGTGTAAACATGGTTTGACATATGACGGGTGGGGAATGTTCAGTATTTACAGAATTGTGCAAAGTTTACACTTTGTTGGATTATATGATTAACGTGTAAGATATACAGTTAATTTCTTACGTTTGAAATCAGTTATTAACAATAAACACAGGTTGATAACGATATCAAATACTGATGCAATGCCTAAATCCGCCACCCCATGCTAATCAGCGTTTGTATCACAGCGATTACTTTTTTGCTGATTTGGATCAATCAGAAGTTTTCCTTAACAATGCTGACAAATTTTATTTTTGATCTGTTGAGTAATTCAATATTTAATTCAATTGTCTTGTCCATGACTCCTAAACAGCACGAGGGGAATCTATTTCACACAGCGCACGCGCAATTTTGAGGTTTGAATTAGAACAATAGTCAAAAGCATGTCACAGTTTTCTATAAAACCACCAAGCGTCTTCTAAACAATTGAAAATTATCTCCGAATAAACAAAAATCATTGAAAATGGTTTTTTTTGCTTTAAACGTAAAATAAATTATTATTTTCAAGCAATTTTAAACAGGGGTGGCGGATTTAGGCACTCCCACACTCGTTTTTTTACACTGTTTAGGCCTTCAATCTCGCTAATAAATTTTTCCTATGCCAAGTATTCGAAATGTAACCAAAACTCGCCAGCAAATGCACATTAAACCTAACTTGATTTATGTGAATTTTTTTGTCAATTGGTTAACTACTTTTGAAAATATCGTAAAAATACCTCCCAAATGTGGCGGATTTAAGCACTGCGCCAGTACATGTAAAATCATTTGGTTCCCAGACCGAAATGACAATTGAAGATTATAGAATCGCAGTACAGTTACAGTTACTTGTTTGAGCAAGGCATACATAATAATATTGCTAACATGATTAAAATTGGTTTGGCAATGTTTTAAGTAGCATACGCGCCTCAGACCGTCCGATATTTACATAATGGACAGTTTTCGGCTTATGTCTATTACTGATTAGATTGGCTGGTTGACAGCGTGCATACATTTTGTGGTTTATATATAAAGTCATACCACAACATTTTGAAGGCAACAGTTTCATTGGCTCCTGAAAAGGTCATCTGAACGTGAACCCTAATGCGAAGTCATCAGATCCATTCAGCAGATAATATAGTATTGTCAGACTGGAGATTATTTTAATGAGATTGGATTATCTGGTGAGGCTAAGAAAATGAAAATACGGCGAGCTTTAGCAGAATGCATTAGGAAGATCGGACACTTTAGTAATAATAGAAACGCAACTGCCAAATTTATTGGACAATATAAACCTTCATAGATTTCTGTCACTGCCTAAATATTGGATATCGTACATTAACGTGTATCAAGTATTAACCCGTAATAACTGCCACTACCTAATCAAAGCGCTCAAGGCGCTGCAGTTGTTCGCTATTGCGTAAATCTGGGTTCAATTCAGTCTTTTCAAATTTAAACGGTGCAGTTTCGAAAGATATTGCTGAGATTTTATCATAATGAAAATATGTCTGTAGTTTTGAATCAATGAGAATGGCAGATATACTAAGATACCTTAAATTTAAAACTTTAATAGAAGGCACAAAACGGCAAGAAAATCATTGAAACGGTACATCTTAGTACTATGCACCTTCATCATTGTAACGAGGCTTCTCATTAAGTTTCATTTAAATAAGATCAGTAGTTGCTGAAAAATAGCCATACACGAACTGTGCACTTTATATTAAGTTGAGCGATCTTCAAAGGCCCATAACTACAATAAAAAGAACGTCCTTGTACTATGCACACGTCCTCTTGGTAATAAAGCTTCCCATATTGTAAAATTATTGATTAGCTACTCTTCCAATAACTCCACGAAAATCTTTGAAGCGGAACAACCTGGCATAGCACTTCTTGATTGTGATGCTACTCATATAGTTTAATTGGATTCCGACCAGGAGTTGCTGAGAAAAATATCGGATAAAAAAACCGGGACGGACGATAGGAAGGACGGAAGGACGAACAGTGAGATGGGCAGATGGAGATGCAGTCAAAATGTCAGACAGTCGGATATAATTATGCCGTCGATATTTCTTCCGAAACATGACATGTGAAAAATATTAGTGTATTATGTTACAAATCCACTTTTTAGGAAAATTGGTAAAGTTGTTTTCATCAGTGATGAGTATGAACCGAACCGGATCACAAAATTCAAAAAAAATGTAAAGAATGAGACTGTAATGTGTGAATAATGAGATCTCATTTTTGACACCTGTGAAGAATGAGATCTTAATTTTCACAAGTGTAAGATTTGTGAAAAATATAGTTATACAATGCTTACTTAAATTTTCCGCTCCTCGTTTTCTCAGGAGGTGTGATTCCTGTTGTTGACAACAAACACACACTGAAACATCGTCGTAAAACATATAAATATCAAAACCTCACTTAATCGTCGAAATAAACTTAAGTGTTATGGTACAGTGTCTTCTATACTTATCTATAGTTTGTGAACTAAATGGTTTCTATGGAATATAGTATTATATTAATTAATGTAATAGATTTATCTACTAAAGTTATATTGCGCAGTTGTTACATGTTTCATATGTCTTTGAATTATAGTTTGCATTGTAATATGTGTTATAACCTGATAAATATCTAGATACCTACTACTATTCTGTTAAACTTACGCGTGAGTATAAATTTAACATCCTTGTGATACTAGAACGAAATGGAACGTACAACAAACCTCCAACCTACCTTAACACTTGCTCGCCTGTGTACTTATTATTTAATTTTTAATACACTATATTTACAAGTTAAAACATTGGCGGTTGTTTAATAATAAACATATAAAACGCAGTTAAATATACTGGTAATGTAAATAAACACGACTTACGGTAACACATAAAACCGACGATCAAAATACTCGTCTGAACCATTTCTTCAACCGTGTGAAAGAAAATGTTTAAAAGTCCTCAGAGTCGAACGATTTTATTTCCGTCGCCACCACTTTGAATAAAGTCAAAAATACGCGAGGTTTTATTGGTTAAAGCTGTTGAGCAATAACAGGTGAATACCCCGAAATTAATGTCGCCTTCCAAAGCAATAACCGATAGAATTTATCTTATTATTACAACCTTAATTTGTGTGGTTTTATATGTTTGTTTGTTTGTTTGTTTGGATTTTCGCCGTATTTAAAAGTAGTTCAGTCATATAAAACGGCGGTCAGTTAACCTACTCACACTTTTCCTGGGCAAGCTTAGCCGATCTAAGCGGTTTACTAGTACCAAGTGCACATACTTATGCCAGTAACTGACAACTGCCCTACTTAAATCAGAGGTAGGGGTAGAATTGACTGACTTTGACTTATTCCTGTCGACTCCCAGTGGAGCATAGGGCTGCAACAACACCACGCCAACGGACTCTGTTCTGGGCTGTTCTCTTCAGCTGATTCCACGCCATTCCGGTGTCCTTCGTTTCGCTCTCGACGGATCTTCTCCACGTCTGTTTGGGCCTTCCCACTTTTCTTTTTCCTTGTGGGTTCCATTCTAGCGATTGCCTTGTGACGTTGTCGACCGGCTTGCGAAGCGTGTGGCCTATCCAGCCCCATTTTCTCTTCTTGATGTCCTGACCGACCGGATTTTGGCTGGTTCCTTCCCATAGGTCTGCGTTTGAGATTTTCTCAGGCCATCTGATGTTGAGGATGTGTCGCAAGCACTTGTTGACGAATGTCTGTATCTTGTTGGTGATGTTGTTGGTTACTCGCCATGTCTCGGACCCGTATAGGAGGACTGCTTTCACGTTGGTGTTGAAAATGCGAACTTTACTGCGCTGGGATAAGGTTTTGGAGTTCCAGATGGGTCGCAGGGTGTTGAACGCGAGCCTTGCTTTGCAGATCCGGCTTCTGACGTCCTCGTCTGCGCCACCATCCCTGTTGACCACGCTTCCTAGATAGACGAAGCGGTCGGTTTCCGCCAAGTCTTCTCCCTGTAGCTGCAGTGGTTGTTCTTGTCGGTTGTTCAGCCGCATCACCTCTGTATTCCTGATGTTGATCTTCAGACCGGTCTTTTCTGCCTCTTCAGTGAGCCGGGTAAGCTTGGCCTGTGCATGTTGCTGCTTGTGGGACAGAAGGCCGACGTCGTCCGCAAAATCCAGGTCTTCTAGCTGTTTGGCGAAGGTCCACTGGATGCCGGTGTTGCTGCCCTCTGTGGTTCTTCTCATGATCCAGTCCATGATGATCAGGAAGATTGTCGGTGACAGTATGCAGCCCTGTCTCACTCCGGTCTTCACTGCGAAGGGGTTCGTCGGTTTTCCATTGTGGATAATCTGGTAGGATGAGTCTTCGTAGAGTTGTTTGGTGATGTTAATAAGCTTCTGTGGAATTCCGTAGTGCTGCATCAGTTTCCAGATGGTCTCCCTGTCGACACTGTCGAAGGCCTTTTCAAAGTCGACGAAGGTCACGTACAAGGGAGATTGCCATTCGATGGATTGTTCAATGATGATGCGCAGAGTTGCGATGTGATCTGTACATGAATTGTCTTGCCTAAATCCTGCCTGCTCTGATCTCAGCCTCTTGTCTAGTGCCTCCTTCAGTCTCTCGAGGATGATTCTGGTCAGCACCTTGCTGGGGATGGACAACAGCATAATTCCTCGCCAGTTGCCGCACAGGGAAAGGTCACCTTTCTTGGGGAGTTTCACCAGGTACCCGAGCTTCCAGTCAGCAGGCACTTGCTCCTGCTCCCATATCTTCACTAGGAGATGGTGTAGCATCTTTGCTGTTGCTGCCGCATCTGTCTTGAGAGCTTCTGGAGGGATGCCGTCAGGACCTGGTGCCTTGCCATTTTTCAAGGCCTTGACAGCTTTGGTGATTTCTGCCTCGGTTGGTGGATTGGTGTTCATATATAGGGGCTCTTCTGTTGGTGGTATATCGGGAACTATTTGCGGTGGTGGTCGGTTGAGGATTTCTGCAAAATGTTCCACCCATCTTCTTTTTTGCTCCTCGTCACTTGTGATGATTCTCCCATTTTTTTCCTTGACTGGCTTACTTGGGTTGAACCTCTTTCCTGACAAGGCCCGGGTGATCTCATACACTCTCTTCATGTTGTTCTGCTTAGCTGATGTTTCCGCCTCCTCTGTCAAATTATGCACAAATTGTCTTTTGTCCTGTCTGGCACTCTTCTTCACTTCTCGGTTCACCTCCCAATACTGTGCTCTGAGTTCTGTCTTCTTTTGCTGGTCGTCACATCTGTTAATTTTCTGCTTCACCTCTCTCCTCTTCTCTATCTTCTCCCATGTTTCTTTCGTCATCCATTCTTTCTGCGTCCTCTCTTTCCTTCCCAGAACTTTGGTACAAGCAGCCGTCCAGGTCTTCTGTATTTCTGTCCAGTGGTTCTATACTGTCTCTTCGACCAGCTCTGCCAGCGCCTCAAATCTGTTCCTGACTTCACAGTTGAATTCTTCTGCCTTCTGGCGGTCTTTCAAAAGCTGTATGTTGAATTTGTGGTATGATCTTCCAGCAGAGTTATAGAAGGATCTCAGTTTGGTCCTCAGTGTTGCCAAAAGCAACTGGTGGTCTGAGGCTGCGTCGGCGCCGCGCCTTGTTCTGACGTCCAGCATACTTCGTCTCCACTTGCGGTTGATGGTGAAGTGGTCGATCTGGTTTTCAGTCTTCCCATCTGGTGAAGTCCAAGTGGTTTTGTGGATCTTTCTGTGTGGGAAGATGGTGCCACCGATGACTAGGTCATTGAATGAACAGAAGTCTGTAAACAGCTCTCCGTTCTCGTTGCAGGCACCTACGCCATGTCTGCCCATGATGAGTTCTCTGTCTGTGTTGTCTTCTCCCACCTTGGCGTTCATGTCGCCAATGACGATCTTTATGTCTCTTCGTGGAGTCCGGTCAAAAAGGGACTGTAAGGAACTGAAGAAGTTTTCCTTTTCTTCTTCTTGCGCTGTCTTAGTGGGCGCGTAGCATTGGATGATGGTGGTCTTCCTGCCCTTGGAGTTGAACCTGGCTGCCATAAGTCTTGGTGAGACGGGTTCCCATGCCATCAGCGCCCTCATGGCTTCTGGCGCCAACAGTAGTGCGACTCCTTGGGTGTGATCGTGGTCTGCGTGTTCATGTCCGGAATAGATGATAGTTTCACCTGAAGTAGGGGTAGAATGGCCGTAGAATATTTTTATAATCCAACCCACACACGTCATGTGGCCGGGCTGGGGCTCGAACTCACGAACCCCGAATTGAGAGTCCACTTTTTGTCCTGTAGAATTTGAGTCCAACAACAATTGGTTATTTGTATTTGTACGTTTACTCCATAGAAATAATCGCAATTATTTAAATAATAAAACACATTTAATTTACTAGCCCCTATAAAAAGCCCTCTGTCGTATCTTAATGTCGAAATCAATTTTTCAATTAATATGTTTTCGTATATGAAGATCGGTTTCACACAAATAGTTTGCAATTCTCATGTTAACCAATACCTTTAAAAGATTGGTACATTTAATTAAAATGATCGTTTTGAAGACAGATTGCAAACCGTAAATAAACCCCATTAGTTTGTACCTCGTTTTTCATTTTTCTTTTGAATGAAATTATTGGTGGTATACAAGTAATTGTGTTCAAATAAAGGAGAACGGAATCATATGGTAATCGCGTTATTCATACACAAGTTATTAACTTTACACTATCAATGGATAAATAAGAAATTACTATTTTGTTGTATGTACAATTATGAAAAGCTGCTCTCGGAATTACGGAAAAGCGGAAGGAAAACAGTTACAAGACTTTAAAGAGTAATATATACTTAAACCATTTGGTTTCGGTTTCGGTCGCATTCGTACATGGGTATTGATTTGTACTACTTAATCAATCAATAGAGAACAATAGAACTACGTTCGAAAAAGATGTATTGTTAGTTTTGAATAAATCATTGACTTTACAATTAGCGCTGAAATAGGATTAATTAATTCTCCAAACGTTCATTCGCTGCTAGCTAACCAACGAAAATGAATCTTTAAGGCGCGTTTGTATTACAGAAGAATTAAATTCATAGCCCGAGTTTTTAAATTATTGTTCCATGAAACCTATACGAAAGAACACATCAGGAAAGGAAGAGTCCTGGTATATGTAAACAGTAAATTACTAACTGAAATCGTTTGTCCTTATATTGTATACCTTCTAATAGGAGATGTAATTGCGCAATCATTTATACTTGAAACATTTAGCGATAGATTGCTTTAGTCTATGTTATTGCTTGTCACTTTAGTTGCAGGGTTTAAAGCTGTTTATTAATATAAGACCTAACTTTTTTATGCTCCCCGAAGGGCAAGCATATAGATACCGCTTTTTCCCAATTCCGCCATTCACCCGGGTGTCAAATGTACTTCCCCGAAAATTTTATCAAAATCAATCATTCTGTACATCCGTCCTTACGTACGTCCTATATTTCGTTTCAGTGCGAGATCTCAACAACTAATGACTCGTATTCAATGAAACTTAATATGCAGCATTCCTCCCGGAAGGACATTGACATATTATCAGGTCGTTCCGATCTGATGAATTGTCTACTGAACTAGACTAATCATGTTATTTACCTGGAAAAACATTTGATGGATATTAACTTTATTTGAACAAAATATGTTTCCTTCTCAACAGATTTACCACTTGTCAGTCATACATACCGATGACGTCACAATCCTTCCCCTTCCAGCCACTTTGACAATCACACCGGTAGTTCCGCCCTCTATTTATGTCATTATCGCAGGTGCCCATATTGCTGCAGCTACGCTACCAAAGTCTTAAGGAATAGGTAAAATATCGTTATCTTTCAATAGATATTATGATTACTAAGAAAGTCACAATAAAATCTCAACTAGATGAGCAATTTCGTATTACCGAAGAAATCACAATGTAGAGGCAAAATATTTTCCAATACATTTAATAAAAAAATGTTGTCATACCAATCAAGTGGCAGTCCTTTCCTTTCCAACCTCTGCATGGGACAGTCCCATCACATATATAGTTCTGACTTCCGTTTACATCATCGTGAAATGTTTCTCCGTTTCCGCTGTGGGTCTTGTATATTTTTTTAGCAGTGTGTGGATTTGAAGTCTTGTGTTTTCTGTTTGATCAGTTATTTGAAGTCTACTGATTTATATGGGAAATTGAAGTCTTTAATTTGTGGAGTTGATTTTTGTTTGCTTTCTGTGTGAGCAGTTTGTGAATTTTACTTCTTGTATACTATGCTTAAGCAATTTTTGGTTTTATGCTTTCTGCTTGAGCAGTTTGTGGAATTGTCTTGTTTATTCTGTTTTATCAGTGTGTGAATTTGAAGTCTTGAGTTTCCTGTTCGCTTAGCGTGGTAATTGGAAGTCCTGTGTTTTCTGTTGGAGCAGTGTGTGGATTTGAAGTCTTCTGTATTATGTTAAGGAAGGCTGATGATAATCAAAGACGAATTCGGCTTAAGGAACTAGTGCATATTTAACTGATCAGTATAAAGAATATAAACGTTACCTATCAAAATGGTCTCATCTGATTAGCTTCAGATCACGATGTTTTACAATTAAAACACGTTATACGCTGCTTAAACCAGTATCGTAAATAAGTAAATAAATTATGTACGCTACTTAATCCAGAATCGTCAATTAGTAAATGAATGTTGTATGCTGCTTCAATCACTATCGTCAGTTAGTAAATAAATGATGTACGGTACTTAAACCAGTATCGTCAAATAGTAAATAAATGATGTACGCTGCTTTAACCAGTATCGACACTAAGTAAATAAATGATGTACGCTAGCCTACCTTAACAAGTATGGTCAATTAGTAAAAAAAAAAGATGTACGCTGCTTAAACCGGTAACGTTTGGCGTGACACACAGTCAAACATATATACAAACTAGTTAAACCGCTCGTGACTAAAACATAAACGCACTGGCGGAGGTAATATAGCCAATTGTTAAATTAATTTAAAGTACAAAATCGTAAGAGAATATATCGGGCTTCCATACATCTTTACTCATTACATTCGCTATAATTATTCATAAACTTGTATTTATTATTCAGAATAACGCAAAGGGAATACAACAATCCATTTGATTATATTACAAATTAACAATGAATGATTTGTCAAAATTCATCTCGTTAATGCATATGTTAGTGTTTTTATTTTATTTCTTTACACAAAGCAGATGTCGTTCTCCAGTGTAGCCAAAAGTGATAAAATGGCGTCTACGGAGGTGCTCAAATTTTGTGATAAAATGGCGTCTACGGAGGTGCTCAAATGGCGTCTACGGAGGTGCTCAAATTTTCCCAAATAACAAATGTAAAGAATGAGCTGGTTGACATTTGTACCATACTATCTACATCTGCCTCGAGTCCAGCTCCTACAACAATAACAATTACACCGTTGTCTTTCAGAGTTTGAATTCACGTAAAACATTGTCAGTATCTTCCTCGTTAAATTTGCACTGCGAGAAGATTACTAAAACTTTTCGCCGCGAGTTGTCGGAATTGGTCTGAAATTCATTCGATATCTCCTGCAACAAGGAGCTAATGGTACCAGTCGAACACTGCCCACCATTCATGCACGTTTCTTTTTTCTGAATGTGTTTGTACATAACGGGAATCATTTCATTGCTTGTCCTGTATTGGTCGAAGTCGAAAACTGTCTCTGCATAACTTTTGTATTTTGACAGACTGACCATGGTCTGGTTGACATCAGTGTGAACATTCGCTAGCAGAACCTCTGCCGTTTTCAGCATTGTGGCCATTTCATCGTAATCAAAGGAGGAAACGTCGAACGTCAGAACAACGCCCGAGTTGGCTGTTGTACATCCTATAATTGTAAACAATATTCATCAATAGTTTATGACAAATCAGCCATGCATTCATGTGTTTCTGAAAAGAACCATGTCTATGTCACCAGTGCGTCGTTCTATACTCTATAATTGTACACAATGTTCAACGATAGTTTATAACGACTGACTTAGCCATGTAGTCATTGTGTTTGGAAAGAACCACGTGTTTTGTTTTGTTTTTAAAACGTGTAAAATGTAACTATTTACATCTCAGGAAAATGCTTTTAAATTATACGAATTAAAGATATATTTTTTAACCCAATTTAGAAAATTGTGTATCATATTAGTATACGTAAAATAAAGTAAGAAACTGTGACCTACGTTCGCATCCATACATGGTTTCTTTCTGGACGCTGCGGATCGAGTCGTTACTGTGCGGAAAGACGTTCAGATTTGATCCACCAATCGGTATGAGCTTAATATGAAACACAAACTATCCGGACCCAATGCTTACGATTCGTATATTTGGGTACGAGCTCAGCAACGTTGCTTGATATACAGTGATGCGCTTGACATGCCGTCCGTAAGGATAATAACGTATCTGTCAACGTCAGATCGCCAACCTTATACGTTAAGAAGGAGTTTTCCCTCACAAAGGCCAACGCTCTCCCGGTAAAGGTTGCGCCACGTATATCATCGGGGATTGTTACATTGTCAACAGCGTCTATGGTTGTTTCGTTGTCATACACGTTGTTAAGGTGGAAAACAACATGGGGCTAACGCGCATACTCAACTAGACTGAACTGAAAATGGTTAGGACCAAAAGGAAACTGGGAAATACAATCTTTTATGAAGTCCTTCTGTTCCCCAAAGATCCTTCCAGTTTGACTATTGGAAACGTCAACAACAAACACTATATCGGCAATTTTATACGGCGATTACATATCTGAAAAGTAACAAGCAAATATTTAATTGCGTTCAAAGCAGCATGACAATGAAACAATAAGTCTGTATCATATAATTGTTTTAAGGATAGACCGACAAAGAAATATTTACACATCATAAGAAACGATGTTGAAGTTGATGGGCATTATAGTTTCCACTTTATGCTTTGAGTTTTTTTGCAACCAGCTCGTTTGTGTGAGCCAAGTTAACAGTTAAACATGTAATATCTGAGTGCAGTAATTTGATTACACTTTAAACTATTTTGTAAATTATTATCGTTTAATTGTCTGTAAGCAATCTTACTGAGTTCACAGTCCTTTCCGGTCCATCCATCCCTGCAGATACAGCGATAGTCCCTTACGCTGCTCACATCGTCCACACACACACCGCCATTGGTGCAATACAGTCCACTGCTGCAGTCTGAGAAGAAAACCTTTTTCTGTTTTGGGTGTGTTTGTGTTGTAATTATCAGCAATTTCTGAAGGTCATTTTGTTACTTTTATTTGTGTCAAAAGCTCGACCTATATGAGATTTTATTAATTACAGACCAACCAAATTGCTATTATATTAGGATATGAACGTCACGAAATATTGGCATCATTGTGCAACAAACCGATCACGTTGAAATCCCTTTCTTTCCACCCGTTCTGACATTCACATCTATAGTCTAGTTTGACGTCAACCAATCAATGGCCGATTACTCATGGGCAATACAATATGGCGGACTAACGGTATGCCATACATAAAAACATTGTTTTCTAAATTGTGCCTGTCGTTGTAACCGAACATTATATTTCATTTTAGTATATCGCGATCTTTAAGTGATTTTTATCTCGTTGAATGTATATCGATTAAATATACTGAATAACCTGTCTGAACATCCAAACATATATTTCGGATATTCGGACGTGTTGTTTACTATTGAATAAAATACACCAGAAATTTAGTAATGCTTATGTATTGATCTTTAAATACATTGTTCTATTATAAATAATTAACAACAAATAATACATTTCAATGTTATGTTAATAAAGACCATTATCCGTATTAAAATAATATGAATTGGGCAAACAAACTTAAAAAAAAAAAAAGATTAAAAATGATTAATTAATTGATATTAATCATTTATTTAATCTTTTATATTTTTTTAGTGTGCAGTTTCCACTCAAAGGCATCAGTACAATTGTAAGAAGAAAGAAAGAACAGAAAAAAGCCGCAACATGTGTGATACTGTTCTGTTCCAACTTCACAAGACAAGAAAGTTCATCTGTGTGATTACTATTGTATCTAGTGGATTTATCATGAGATTATAAAATGTCAAATGTAAAAAACAACTTTCTACAATAATAATTGTATACGACTAAGTTATAATATGTTAATATTAACAGTGTGTAGCAAACGAAGCAATAATAAGGACATCTTACAATCTTTGCAACATACCCCAAGCACGTGTTGAAAAGTGAAAGAAAACTTATTCTATGTTTAAAATGATAATTTAATTATTTTTATCTGTAGCTTTAGAGAACATTGGGCAATTAAATGTAAATAGGTTCAATTATGTAGTACTGATTTGTTATTTCAGTGAAGATTTTAATGCCGATATTTTACTTTAGGAACATGCCCATTATTTGTATACACTTGTAATGGTTGATTTGCAAATATATATAAATAATACTTCACATGTATACATTTATTGTGAAAGTAAAAATGTTCAGTCATTAAAATATATTGTATGCAATAAATTGACAATTGTATTTCACTGAAGAATGTATTGCACTTATGTACATAGTATTGTGTCATTATTACCCAGAAATATATATGTAGATGTTTTGGTTTAGAAAAGACATAAAAATCAATGTGTGAATTAACTGTGTTATTATTTGTTTGATTTGAAATTATTAATCAAATAAAGTTTAAACAGTGTAATTTAAATTTGTTAATTATATGTATGCCCAAATAATATTACTTATAAGCTGGCATAAGTCTTATACAACAAATGATTAAGTCAATATTTCCAGTCATATCACTGTAATAAGAGTGACATATACGGTGTTTCAGCTATAAGTTTCAAGGCATTTTCATTAATCGTATAAATGAATTGCAATTTCCTTTTTCTGTAAGGCATGCCTACTTTTCCACCTTCTTATCATTATACCTGAGGTGTATATGATTTGTTAATTTATACTGGTAATAATGAAACATAAATAAACAACAACACTTGTGCAGAAAAACTTTCTTCTTTTTTTTAAATATATAACAGTCCATTTCAAGATCCTTTGAATTGCCATTATAGTTGGCCAGCCATGCACACACAATAAATCCAGCGATTTCTAAATGAATCAGCAACCTGAAAATAGTCAAAATACATACAAAAACAAGAATTACACAGTAAGTTCTACTAGCATCAACCACCACTAACTAGATCTTAATTGTTAATGTATTTACAAATGTAATAATTCTAAAATGGTGATGCAATACACATTAACTTTTGCTGTAATACCTTTTACTTTAACACATACTTAATATACAGTAACGTGATTGGTCTTTTGAGCATTATTAGAAATCAAATTAATTACCAATACGCTTTAACTGCTTACACTGAATTAGTTCCTGAACACTTATTCGAATATCCGAAATAGACATCAAGTTTATTTGGGTGAGCTTTTTAACAAAACTACGACAATTTACACTGCAATGGCAAGCATACATATAAACAGACAAGACAACGGTTGAATGAAAGGCGGAACGATATTACAACGACAGGTAAAGAAGTACTTAATTTTCAAGCTCGTTAAAAAGTGCCTATATAAAGTAACGTACCTCAGCCATCTTGATTTAACCGGTGTTATCATAGGAGATTTGGGTGATGCCAACCTTTACCACGAAGTAAGTAAAGATCGGGTACCAGAATAATCTACAGTCATGTCCTCCATTGACGTCATTATAGCACGTGCCTTTGTTCCTAGAGTACACACCACTTGCACAATCTGCAAAGATGACAATATCCACAAACATCCGTGAAATGATTTAAGGCACCCATATACACGTGTATAAGGACGTTTTATCATGGCTAATTACTCAAATAAAACCGAGAGAAAGTCAAGGTTATTGTCTTTAAATCTTTCTGGTTTAGTCATATCGTATTAAACAGATTTGGAAAATGTGCAAACCTAAGAATCAGTATTATATTTTTTTTAAAGAATTTTGTCAACCATATTATAGACTGTGTAATTACATAAAAAATATATTTAAGGAAATTAAATCTACGTTTAAAAATGATTTTATAGTTTGGTTATGCATGACAGACTCATATGTTTTAGCCAAAATACTTTTATTTTGAAGATAATTAGAATTTCTTCCTATTTTCGAAATAGTGTTAATTCAACGCGTACACTGTACCTTTAAAGTTTTCATGCGTTCACACATTCCATGCCTATATGTAGGCGCAGTGAGCTAACATCGTTTATGCCATTTAGAATTTCAATGTTGTAATACTTATCAACTGACAGTCCCTTCCTGTCCATCCGATAGGACACTCACATATGTAGTCCTGACCTCCGTTTACATTTTCACGACAAATATCTCCGTTTGCGCAGTAGAGACCACTGTCACAGTCTAAAATGAATCATCATTCTAGTAATTGATTACAATTAAAGCCCCCGATTCTTTAAGATCGTTATAGTACACATAATGTCATATTGCGTTTTGTTTTATTCATATTTGGTACACTTACGATATTAAACGTTGACAAAAAAACACACCACTTGCACAATCTGCAAAGATGACAATAGCCACAAACACACATATATAAGGACGTTTTATGATGGCTAATTACTCGAATAAAGCCGAGAGAAAGACAAGGCTACTGTCTTTAAATCTTTCTGGTTAAGTCATAACGTATTAATCTGATTTGGCAAATGTGCATACATAAGAATCATCATTTTAAAAAAAAACATACGTAAATAACTTTAACACGTTCAATCAGATAACCTACCAAGAAACTGACAGTTCTTCACTTCCAGCCTGCAGGACAACTGCACGTGACACCGCATTTATTATTCAAACATTCATACTGATCGACTAATTGTTTACATGCATCTCGATCCACATCGAAAGCGTATTGGCAACAATACGCTTAAATTCTGTCGACACACCCAATATGACGGGCTCCTTAGATTCATGTGCATGTTCTAGTCACGATGAATTGCAAATACCGGATATTTAGTTACCGATTTTCTCGCACGTTTCTCCTTTCCAACCAGAGGGACAACTACACGTGTATTTTGTGTGGTTATATGAATCCACCGGACTACACGTTCCCCCGTTTGAGCAATGTCCGGCCCACAAGAGTTCTGAAAATTAGTATGTGGCTGGTCAAGTATTTATGATGATCCGATAACGAGATTTGAAATGTACCTATGTACCCTATGGATTGGGACACTTAAAAATAATTACAATTTTTCTTGTCCCAATATAAAGGGTCACAAACAAATAATTCCCTAAAATATGTCCCAAAATAATGGTAATATTCGACCCAATGATTTTTCACACACACACCGATTGTCGTTATGCCGCGTGCTTAACTGAGTGGCGCGTGTCAATTAAGAACACCGGGTATATAGCGTGTTAGTTAAACAGGCCCTAGACATGTTTGTTTAGCGATAAGAACGCCGCATGTGGCACACTAATTGGCTTCATGAGAGACTCGACAATTATCACATACTACCGGGTAGTTACCCTAATACTGATAACTGTATATTGAGATTAATTGACAATTTTATAGTTTGTAACAGGAAGTTCAATAAAATATTTAATATGAATATCATTTTAAGCACATGCCGTAATACATGCATTAAAGTTTTGTAAACGGTAGTCTTTGTAGTTTTTATTATATAAAAGGGGTACACTCTTATTATTTGCAGCATATCTATTGCAATATACGGTGTACAGTAGATCTCTACTACTCTGATCGTATTAAAATCGAGAGATATTTATTTTAAACTGACAAAATTGAAGACAATTTATCATCATATTTTTGTGTCCCAATATTTAGGGACAAGAAAAAAATCAAATTTCAAAAGTGTCCCAATATTAAGGGACTCAATAAATAATTATTTTTCCGATAAATAGGGGTGTCCCAATATTGAGGGTGTCCCAATACATAGGGTAAATACGGTAGATAAAAAACGTCGTTGTTTGTTCTTTAGAACTTGTTAATTGTCTATGAAATATATTATGTCTATAGGAATACTGATAAATGGTCAAAATCCATCCATGCTGGACAAATATATGCTCCGGACAAAATGGTTTCAGCTCGGTAAATAATGTCGTGTACACGTCCTATGTGATCTTTCTGAACGATTGACAAAGAAAATATTGCAAAACACAACACCTGACCAACGTAAAGGAAGTTTAAATAATCAAAAATGTATTGTCTTATTTCCTGCAACTCAAACTTAAAACAAATAAAACTAGAATTGTCACATGAGTGACGGATATACCACCACAATATGGCCTTGTCACAAAACAATGGCATCCATTCGAAAGAAATGGACAGAGACAGAATGCTTTAATTTGTGAATGGTCAACAGTGTATTTGGAAAAATTTAATTTCAATAGGAGCCATAACTCTGTTAGCATTTAGTGGTTTGTAACCAAAGTTAAACTAAATTTGTATTTTATGATGTTACAACTATGCACCAAAAATAATTTAAATATGTGAAGCCTTTCATGAGTAAATGTCCATGTTTTTCGGGAATTTAAGTCAGAAAGGGGCGATAACTGTGTCAAAATTTAGTGGTTTGTAACCAAAGTCAAACTTGACCTGTATTTTATGATGCTACACATGTGTACCAATAATTATTTAAATATGTCATGCCATTGTTAAGTTATCGTCAGGAAACAATGTTTTTAGGGAATATAAGTCAAATAAAGGGCCATAACTCTGTCAAAATGTAGTAGTTTGTAACCAAAGTCGAATTTGACCCGTATTTTATGATGCTACACATGTATACCAAGAATTATTTGAATATGTGAAGCCATTCTTGAGTTTTTGTCTGGAAACCATGTTTTTAGTGGTTTGTAACCAACATCGAAATTGACCTGTATTCTATGATGTTACACATGTGTACCAAATATTATTTGAATATGTCAAGCCTTTCTTGAGTTATCATCCGGAAACCATGTGTACCAAAAATTATTCGAATATGTCAAGCCTTTCTTGAGTTATCAATCCGGAAACCAAAAACCAACAGACCGGTTTGACAGACCGACGGACCGACAGACCGACAAGCTCACTCCTATATACCCCCCCCCCCCCCCCGTAAACTTTGTTTGTGGGGGTATAAATATCCATGAAAGAATGGTATGAAAGAAAATTATTATTTTTCAGCTTGAAACGATTATATATAACATCACTGTGCTAAAATGAACCCATCGTCGGATATCCACGTTTGACCCAATCGTCTTCATGCATCGACCATTAATACTGGAGTGTAAAGGAATTATTAGTCGTGGGTATCCGACGATGAAATTAACCAGGCACATTTATATTTCAGATGGCATATTAAATCCACATTATTTGCTGTGGATAAATATAAAAATATTTGGTTGGAACAAAACGTTTGCTAAAAATCTTGCAATATAGATTTCAATAATGCACGATCTACTTACTTCATATATGCACATACACTTACTAACAATAACGTACTTAATTGCCTCCCTATGTACTGGTCAATAACAGTGTTTGGCACATATTGATCTCATATTTTGGAACTTTATATATGCTTTTGTAAAAATGAAATTGCACATGAGGTAACGATTTTGAAAACTTGAATGCATAATATGCATAAGTAATATATTTAGTTTTTTTCCCTTAAATCTTATTGTCACTGAGCAGCACCATACACATGTTTCTTCATATCTCCTACCTTCTACCAGACACAAATTTGACCAACCCATTTTTAAACTTAAGAATAAAGACTAGTCTTAAACTGAAGGATAATTGTGTGTTTACAAAAATGGCTGGTACCAATTTTGCTTATGTCATAACCCATAACTAAGTCTATGAAGACTAAACATGTTGGTTAACCGCGTTGAATGGTTGCATGCACAAAAGCTATATTGTATAAATTTTGCATTGAACTTGTAGAGCATAGCATTACCTCCAGTGTCACAGTATTGATATTCTCCAGGCGTACTACTATTGCATCGATATGTGTTGGAAGTAGCATCTAAATGGCAATCGTTATTGCCACCAGGGCATCTATGATGACAATCTGAATAACAAAAAAGACCAGACTGGCGAATCGACATTTTTCATTGTTCACATAGATTCTTGAAAAAGAAAGCAAGTATTATATACAGAAGCGATATAACACATTTGACAAAGAGATATATTGCAAATAATCTGTCATTTGTGGCATTATTGAATAGATTATAATTATAAAGCGTTTTGTAACACTTTTCGGCTTTGTTTGGAAAACACATGTATTACTCAAGCCTCAGTCACATATTCCCGATAATGGATCCCGACAGAATCTCGACAGCGCTACGATACAAATGATAAAATGTCCGACATATCGGGAGGCTGTCGGGGGTTGTCTTGACGCTTTCGGGACGCTGTCCTGGGAATCGGGAATCATCTGAACATTTTCGGCGTGATCGGCCAACCACTCCCGACAGTTAAGGTTTTCCCTTAACATTCGGGAGACTCAGCCTAATTTGTATAATCGGGACTCAGTCGGGGTAGATTCGACTATATCGGATCAAAATCGGAACGGTGTAAGGACGGTTTCGGGACAATATTCGGTGGAACGGAAAGGATATTGCATAAACATATATATACATATATCACGTCTGGTGTATATATTGTGTGTGTTGTGTTTGATTGTGTGCGTTGGTCATTCATCGACAGAACTTTAACCGACCACCATTAATGCTTCCCGATTATGGCTCCTGACAGCGTCCACACAGCGCTACGATACAAATAATAAAAAAAGTCGGGAATGACGGGATGCTGTCGGGACGCTGCCTGGGACGCTGTCGGGAGCTATCGGGACATTGTCGGGACTCTGTCGGGCCGCTGTCGGGAAACTCGGGACTATGTCGAGACGCTGTCGTGACGCTGTGGTGACCATATTCGATCTTTCGATCAAACATTGTATTTCCAGACCCGAATCTCAGAATATTGTCCCGACTTTTGATATATTTGATTCGGGACGCTGTCGGCTCAAGAACGGCAGGAAAAATCGGGAATGTGTGACTGAAGCTTTACACAGCGTTTCAAAATCTCATGTCCGACTTGCCGAGTAGTTGGCGTGATATAAGACATAAATTGTAAAACATACTGTTTACAAGTACTGAAAAGAGAGAGAGAGGATGGACTGCAATAGGAAAACTCCATCCTGCGGGATTTGATGGGGGTGTTGGTGAGTTTGGATCCAAAATTGTTGAATCAGTCAATGCCAAGTAAAATTATACTGAAAACAATGTGTTTTGATTGTTCAGATTGTTGGAATGATGACACGTGATAAAAACACGTATTAATATGCTAAGATTAATTTCAACCGGAAGATAATAACGACGTAAACGGATGTGTTTTTGAAATTTCATTTAGATATTGTCCTCATGACATGTTAAAAGAGCAGTCGAACTCACTTGGCATTTCAGAAAGAAACAACCATATTTTGTGATCGAAATTCGGCATTAATGTAAAACACTAATCGATGTAGTGTATATAAAACAAACTGGTAGTATTAAATGATGATATATGTTTTTGTACTACATAACTAATTGGTAAACAAAAAAATCGCCAAGAAGTGAAACCCAAACGCCGCCCTTAAAACTTAGAAGTGACTTGAAATAGGGGATACAGGGACAAGACATCTGGGAATACGTGATTTGACTTAGTTGAATTCCGTGACGAGACAAACTGGATACCGGAACTGAGGGAAATACCGGGACGAGACAAAGGTGGATACCGGGACTAAGGGAAATACCGGGACGAGACAAAGGTGGATACCGAGACTAAGGGAAATACCGGGACGTGACTAAGATGAATACGTGACTTCACAAAAGGGAAAACCTATACCAAACAAAGGGAAATACGGGACGTGACAAAGAGGAGTACGGGACATGACATAGAGGAATACGAGACTTGGCTTACTGGAATGCTGGTAGGGGATATAGATTAATACCGTGAGGGAACATAGAGGAACACGGGACTTGTAATACAAGAATACGAGACTTAATTTAGAGGAATGAATATGGGACTTAACTTAGAGGAATACGAGATTTGACTTATAGGAATACCGGAAGGGAACTTGACAGAGGTATACGAGACTTGTCTAAGAGGAATACGGGACTTGACATAGAGGAAAACTAGACTTGACATAGAGGAATACGGGACCTGACCTTGAGAAATACGAGACATGGCATATAGGAATACGAGACTTGGCTTTGAGGAATACGAACCTTGACTTAGAGGAATATCGGACTTCACATATAGGAATACGGGACTTGACATAGAGGATACGAGTTTTGAAATAGAGGAATACGTGAAGTAATTTATAGGAATCGAGACTTGACATAGAGAAATACGAGACTTGACCTAGAGGAATGCTGGCTTTGACTTAGAGGAATACGAGACTTTACTAAGAGGAATACGAGACTTGACATAGATGAATATGGTACTTGACATAGAGGAATACAGTACAGTACGTGACTCAGAGGAATAGGAGAATTGACTTCGAGGAATACGAGACTTGACATAAAAGAATACGGGACTTGACAATGGGAATTACCATGACGTGACTTAGGGGGATTCCAGGAAGAGACATAGTGGAATACAGTGGTTACTTCCCCATTGGTACTCTTCTAGTTGCCACTGCCACCACGAGTTAAAATATACAGATTTGGAAGTGTTCAATGGGAGACGATTATGCGAAGATTAAAGATTTAATTTTTCAAAATTTTAATTGAATCATTATTATTTCATCACAATAACGCAGACATGTTGCATTATTGGTCCAGGTGTATATATAACGCGTTAAAATGAAAAACTAAACTAAAAAAAACCACAAAGTAAACATAACATCACGTTTTTATCATGAGCTTGTCCACGATTTTATTTCGCGCCAAGTGTTTGCCTATGGTCACGTGGTATTTCATGCCGGCAGGGATTTAAATGAGCTATGCTCGGACACAGTTAAATCTCTGTGCGGAGGTTGGGAAATACCGGGACGTAACTTGGGGGAATACAGTTTAAAAAAAGTCATGCACACATTGTTTTCCAAAAGCATTGCATAATACTGAGTAACAATACAGTTAACACTTACTGCTGACTGTTGCTTCACGTTTTACAATGTTGTGATTGTCATCATCCGGGCTGGCTAAACACTCTGTAAGCATTGATTATCGGTGTAAACATGTTTCTATTCTGAGAAACTATTTGATTAGTGTAATTCAAAATTAAAAACTGAAGTGTGTTTTAACCAAACATTTAGCACAACTGAATACGCTTGTAAACTTTCTTGGACTTTATTTCTGTACAAAACGGACAAGTCCATGTCAACAGATTGACTATTTCGGTCACTTACACATACTGTACGCATTGCGATTACAATACACCCAAACACGACGTTTGATATAGTTTGTGGCAGTGCAGAATTGATAACCAAACACAATTTTTTTACATTTACGTTAGTTGCATTTTTAACTATATCAACAGTATATCGTTTTATAAAAGCATGCCATCAAGATGCGCGGATATTTTGTGCACATTTTGTTTGAATTGCACAAACATGCAAAACATTTAACAATTAACAAATCATGATATTAGTTTTTGTTATATTTATTTGTGTATTTATTTCAATAATTGTTATATAACGATTTAGTAATGGAACAAGAATTTAAGCCGTGCCAGAATAAAAAAAAGCAGCAAAATAAAAAATAATGCCTCGACAACATTTTTATTTTAAATCAAATGTTTTTCCTTCCATTTATCCACAAGTTATCCGAACAACGAACGTAACAGATCTGAGAGTTTAAATTGGACGTTGTATATGATTATTTATAAAATGTGAAACAAGATCACACTTGGTATGGACTGAAGATTTGGTTTAATACGGTGGCTAGGCACATTGTTTGCATTTGGATCAATGTCATTTTGTAAGTGTGGTGGCACTATAATTTGAAAAATGCATATGAGCAGTATGTTTCAAAAACAAGAGGGCCACGATTGCCCTAGGTCGCTCAACTGATATCTATGTATGAAGTTTCATTAAAATATCTCAATAGTTTTTCAAGTTATTGAGCAAAACCTGTCTATCTATTTTAAGTAACAGTGTCCTTGACCTTGACGCCACCCACCACATACGTAAAGCAAGGTCTCAATATAAGGTATCTACGTATAAAGTTTCAATGCGTTCTTAAGTTATTGAGCGTAAACCGTTTTTCTACTTTTAATAACAGTGACCTTGACCCCACCCACCCCATAAGCAAACTCATGTCAGGTCTCGATATAAGATATGGGTATTAACTTTCATTAAAATATCGCAATGCTTTCTCAAGTTATTGAGAGTAACCGTTTTTCTACTTTTAATAACAGTGACCTTGACCCCACCCACCCCATAAGTAAACCCATGTGAGGTCTCGATATAAGATATGGGTATTAAGTTTCATTAAAATATCGCAATGCTTTCTCAAGTTATTGAGCGAAAACCGTTTTTCTATTTTCAGTAACGGTGACCTTGACCCCACCCACCCCATATGCAATCCCAAGCAATGTCTCGATAAAAAGTACTTATGTATTAAGTTTCAGTAAAATAGCTCAATGCGTTCTCAAGATATTTAGCGGAAACCGTTTTTTATATTTAATAACGGTGACCTTGATCTTGACCCCACCCACCCCATATGCAATCCCAATCGAGGTCTAAAATATAATGTATTTAGGTATTAAGTTTCATTAAATTATCTCAATGCGTTCTCAAGATATTGAGCGGAAACCGTGTTTCTATTTTTAGTATTAGTGACCTTGACCTTGACCCCTCCAACCCCATATACAATCCCATGCGAGGTGTCGATATCGGGTATTTATGCATTACGTTTCATTAAAATATCTCAATGCAATCCCAATCGAGGTCTCGATATAATGTTTTAACCAAATATGAAACCTCTGGGCCTTGTGGTTTCAGAGAAGAATTTTTAAATCATTTTGCCATTTACGTCTATATATATCATGTGAGCACCGGAGTTTGCCAAGCTTTGACCCCAGGGACATCATTTGAAAAATCTTTATAGAGGACCACTACACAATGTTACATACCAAATATAAAACCTCTAGGCCTTGATCTTTTAGAGGAGAATTTTTTTAAAGTCATTTTGCTATTCAAGTCTATATAAACCATGTGACCCCCGGGGTGTGGCCAGTTTTGACCCCAGGGGCATCACTTGAACAATCTGTGTAGAGGCCCACTATACAATGTTACATACCAAATATGAAACCTCTGGATCATGCAGTTTCAGAGGAGAAGATTTTTAAAGTCATTTTGCTATTCAAGTCTATATAAACCATGAGACCCCCGGGGTGTGGCCAGTTTTGACCCCAGGGGCATAATTTGAACAATCTTTGTAGAGGACCACTATGCAATGTTACATACCAAATATGAAACCTCTAGGCCGTGCAATTTCAGAGAAAAAGATTTTTAAAGTCATTTTGTTATTTAAGTCTATATAAACCATGTGAGCCCCAGGGTGTGGCCAGTTTTGACCCAAGGGGCATCTTTGAACAATCTTTGTAGAGGACCACTATACAATGTTATGTACCAAATATGAAAGCTCTGAGCCTTGCGGTTTAAGAGAAGAAGATTTTTAAAGTCATTTTGCTATACAAGTCTATATAAACCATGTGACCCCCGGGGCTTGGCCAGTTATGATCCCAGGGGCATCATTTGAACAATCTTTGTAGAAGACCACTAGAGGATGTCACATATCAAATATGAAAGATCCAAGCCTTTGTGGTTTCAGAGAAGATTTTTGATAGTTTTCAGTTTTTAAATCTATTTTAAGCTCTGGTGACCTACATATGCAGCGGACCGGAACGATTTGAACCATTTTGAAAGAGGATCATTCCTGTGAAGTTTGGTGAAAATCTGCCCAGTGCTTTAGGAGAAGATGTTCTTTGAATGAAAATGTTGACACGTGACGAACGACGCACGACGCACGACGGACGACGGACAAAAGGCGATTCTAAAAGCTCACCATGAGCACATTGTGCTCAGGTGAGCTAAAAACTATATTGCACAGCATTTATGTGTACCGATTGGAATTGTACCATTTAACGAAAAGCACAACTCGCTTCATCGGACATGTAGAAATGATGATCGCTTCCGTTTGTGTTGATAAAAACTACTATGAGTTAGTTCTAACAATACATAGTATGTTACACATATTTGTAAAAAAAATAATTTACTGCATGAACAGTATGCATGATTTGCGTGTATTTTCAAATGCCTAGCTTTTTGCAAATTAGAAAGGCATAACTTTAAAAATTTTGCTCATTAAGTATGTGACTAATACATGTATAATCCTCTTTATAAACGAACTAAAACAACAAGCCATAAGGCCTTAGGTCGCTCACCTGAGGGGCTAAGGAACTACTGTTATGAGCAAGTTTCATGAAGATTCGGCTAAAAATGTGGCATCTAGCATGTTCACAAACTGATTTTTCAATTCGGCCTGGTGACCTAGTTTTCGAGCCCATGTGACCTGGTTTCGAACGTGTCCAAGATATCATTTGGACAAATGTTCTGAGCAATTTCCGTGATGATTGGGCTATAAATGTGGCATCAAGAGTATTCACAGGCTTTTTTTTAATTTGTCCTACTTTTTGACCCGGCATGAGCTAGTTCGAACTCGTCCGAGATATCATTAAAACAAATGATCTTAGCAAGTTTCAAGAATATTGTGCAAAAAAATGTGACTTTTAGAATGTTCACAATCTTTTTCTTCAATTTGTCCTAGTGACCTAGTTTTGGACCCCACATGACCCAGTTTTAAACTCATCTGAATGATAATTGGGATATGCACATGGGGAGAGTCGTTATACATATGGGGCGCGTCGTTATTAAACATGGGGCGAGTCGTTATGGGGCGAGTCGTTACATTACCATTGGAACAATGTCGAGACTTCGGTTAAAAACCATTGCCAGAGCACGCTGCTTAACACATACAACTCTGCTTGTATAAAACTATATAACATCCCTTCTTTTAAAGGGTGTGACACATAAAATCCTTGCAGTGTCAATACGGTGCTTTATATAAAAATCTAAGCTTAAACATATATCAGACGTACATAAAGAGACTGTTTTAAAATGAATCTTTGTAAATAATAAAAGAAAACAGTAATATCTGCTTTAAACATAACTTTTCTTAATTTATGAAACACGTGTATAAACTTTGAAAACGAATATACAGCCTTTAATGAAGAATGCGATAGCGTGGGAAAGTAATTTGCATATTGAGCTTGATGCTCAAAACGGACAAGAAAACTCAGAATGTTGCTATCATGAAAACAATTATTCTACATCATTATTAACCTAATTGTACCACACATGCAAAATTTCGGGTCGATCCGCTAAGTAGAAATGCCCCCAAAACGCATTTGAGTATGACACATGATAAGCCATCTGACTTGCGTTTCAGTCCTTGGATTGTATGGTGAGCGAGAACTAAAATTCGCACCTAAAGCACATAAACCAGTCAAAATACCAGTTCATTTAGACTTATTTTAATGCAATGGACAGTCATAACGGATAAAACGTGTCATATTTGCGTATAACATGATTCGATGTGATGTGAGCTGCAAAAGGCGAGTTTCCGTACTTTTTTTTTCATTTTTTAAACACCCCAAAATAGGTTTCGCTTTAAAAATAGTAGATAACGTGTCAGTTACGATATTATTCACATTATTCACATTTATTCTCGTGAAAAGTAATACACGCAATAAAATAACACAGTTACATGGTGATTTTATGTATAAGTGGACCCTAAAGGACCGGTCCCTGGTTTTCTTAAAGGTTAGATACCAGTAATTCCAATTCCCATAGGGTCGCATTATAAAACGGCAAACTTTCCAAGCATTTTTCTAGCATTTCCTTTATTTTAGATTGTGTAAGCCTGGTATCAATTTAACGATCAATCTGTCGTCTTCCAAAATTTGCAATAAAAAAGATATGTCATGTTACTTCTAAGAAAATGCATCTCACTTGAATGCAGGCATCGGTAGAAAACAGGGTTTCGGCAGTCATATTTCGACAAAAGCCCCATAACACAGTAAACACACCCCAAAAGTTCACCTTTCAAGTTAGCCTCCGTTGAAATGCACCAAAATGTTGCAGACACGCATAGGATATTAGAAGTAACCACAAAAGCAATGTCTGAGATTGCTAAATGGCTTTTATGCCAGAAGAGAAGAGGAACTCTTTAGTAATAGGCACTACTTTTGAATGGACCACGGAGGGATACACAATGATTTACTGATATCTAACCTGCTAATTGAACAAATCAAAATTCTCGTTACAATCCGTCTGACCAATCAGCGTGTAGCTTATATAATAACGTAAGGGTTGGGAGAGCATGCACTATTATGAACAACTGCAAAGAAATATTGAAAATAATAGATCTGTTAAATGAGAATATGCAGATTTTAATATGTAAATGTTAATACAATTTGAGATAATTAATTAATCTATGAATGTTACATAATTATATATGCTTTAATAAAGTATGAAGAAACTTTGATATGTGACTTGTGTTTATTTATTGTTTTCTTTGCAGTTTAATACTTAGATAGAAAAGAAGAGAGATGATAGCCCAACAGAATAAGATTTAATGATGGAAACACATAATTTTACATGTATCATCATTTTACTAGACCCATTATTCAGCATATGCTGTAATGGGATTGTTGGAGTTTTTTTTAACTTGAAGATCTGGAAGAAATATTTGATTTAATAACGTATACTTTTTAAAATGTTTGGAAAGAATGATACAATAGTACCGGTTATTTATTTATAATAAAATTATGAACAGTTTAATGTTTTACCAGATCTCTAAGTGGTTCAACATAGTTTTGCTGAATAAATATTATATTTGCATGTCTTTACTGCAATTTTATGCTGCCGGTATATAAAAATGCAGAAAATTAACACTAATTTACCTAGAAATTATGTCATAATAAATAATACTCTGAATAAAATTGGTATTATAGTGTAATGCAATAAATAGTTGGTATTTAGGGTTCTAACCCTGTCTAACTGTATGTTGAAATAAGAATACTTCTTATAATAAATAAAATGGATCGAGGGTCACTAAATAGTGAAGATTTAATATAATATAAATGAAAATAGACGTGCAAAGGCAAGTATGTTATGTGTGTAAGTAAATTTTAATTTTTAACATTTGTGCGACATGCTGTTAACTTATGTTGAACGCTTGCTGACAGGGAATATAGCGAGGTGCTCCATCTTAAGGCCCTGTCTGTTTGGTACCTTAAGAGAGTTGGGCTATTTTAAAATGATGGTTCCCCCCAGGGTGGCATTAAAACAATGTTTAAAGAAGAATGTTATATACATAAAACACAGCAATATGGGCTGCTAGTTACAAAACAGTCACCTTGGTAGGGCCACTTTAAAACAATATGTTAAGAATTTAACTTATAATAAAGTTAAGAATTAAAGAAACAAGAACGTACATTATTTATAATATTTACAAGGTAAACATACTTTACATGAATGAAAGTAATAGTCAACATCCTAACATACATGTCAGTGTTAATATATTGATTGTGTTGGAACACAATTAATGAGATATTCATGTTATTCTAAAAAACCAATAATATAAATAGATACACAGTAATGTACTAGATAAAAGACATAATGCCACCCTGGAAGGGATAAAAATGGTATATTGGAAGCGTAGGATTGGGAGGCCAGCTTGGGGGAACTGGGTTTGGTTGGAAAGAAGGGGAGATAATTGAATGGGTGAAAGTATATCTGTTGGAGTAGTGTCTCCTGGACCAGAGGGATAGCACGCCTAGACTGAATTACTTAAAAATAAGCAAAATATGCAGAAAAGACATAAAATATTTAAAACATCGACCGAATGAGGCAGAAAATGATACCAACTAGGTAAAAATGGACTGAAAAACAGGATTATGGATAATCCCGGGTAAAAAACTTGCAAAGGGGCATATCCAGATAGTAAAAATGGATATAGACATATAAATAAAA
The DNA here is from genome assembly GCA_027627225.1 of Congeria kusceri. Classification (NCBI taxonomy): domain Eukaryota; kingdom Metazoa; phylum Mollusca; class Bivalvia; order Myida; family Dreissenidae; genus Congeria; species Congeria kusceri. Next base: position 49,250,011 of record CM051032.1, on the reverse strand, counting down.
TATAGTAACAGACACTGTACCTATCACAATATGCAAAAGGTAATAATATTAAGAGACTCCAATATCAGTTAAATGGTATTGGTCTCGATAAGACCAAATGCAAATAATTACAAGGTTGTCAGATCCTTGCGCCGTGCACTCCAGTCCGACATGGTTCTTTGAGGATGAGAGGGGAAGAGGGGTGTCAGAGGGGAAGGGAGGGGTGCAATGCAGTCAACTGTAGCTAGGAAAATGGACGGCCCCATCCTTTCTGAATATTAAAAGCTGCTATAAAAAGGGGGCTTATTAAGAAACTGACAAATGTAAATGGTGCACTACCGTGATGCTCTCTTCTGAAAAATGGTGTTAAAATAAAGAATACCAGGTCAATACCATTGACTTGGTTTAGAAAGGGCAGGGAATTCCATAGGTTCCCAATAAAAATTAAAACAATAATTAGCATTGAAAACTAATAGAGGGGCAATGCAGGTTAAGAAATGTATACAGAAACTGTAAGGTATCAAATAGTTAAAAAAAAAACACAACTACAGAAACTGTATTAAAGTTGGTTGGGGGTTGACTGCTCCCCCCTCCCCAAATGACCTAGATCTTGTCAGTTAACTGACAGTCTAATAGGAATTTGGACAGGGCAGAAAAGACCGGGCCCCTAGCCGCTCCCTTGGGGTCTAGCACGTTGGTAAGGTTTCAAACTAGTCCATGGGAGTGCAATGCGGCCTGGAGTTGGTCCATCTGCCCTGTAAAGGTGTTGCACTGTAGCAGTAGGTGGGCTGCTGTGAAGGGCTCGCGGCACCGCGGACATGCAGGTATTTTTCCGCGTTACCGGGTAGAAGAATGTTTCTCATCCTTAGGCGAGTGATGATTCTGTCAAGCACAATGCTTGCTGAGTATTTGTCAGGCGGCCTGAGGGTTTTCACGGGTCTGAGAAAAGAAAAGTATGTCGGTAGGCAGACAAATTGGTGGTTTAGAGATTTCACTCACCAATGACACATTTCTTTGCCAGTGAGTAGATCTCAGTCGGCGCCAGGGATTCCCCAGCACCAACAGCCCCCTTCCTGAGCCCCTCCTTAGCCTCCCTGTCCGCCTGTTCATTCCCACTGATGTCGACGTGTGCTGGACACCATACTAAAGTGACCTTTAAAGATTTATCTAGGCACTGTTAATGAAGTTCCAAAATGTTAGATAAAATATCAGGCCTAGATCTACTATTTCTGTTTTTGATAGACTCAAGAGGTGATAATGGGTCTCATAAAATAGCAGTTTTAGTAGGTTTAGTTACCAAGATCCACCACAATGCATATTTAATATCCAAAAGTTCAGCCGAAGAAGTAGAAAGATGGTTGCTGAGTCGGTGGGGTTTTTAAATGTTTTTTGAAGGAATAACATAAGAATTGGCTACCAAACGAGAGTTAGGGCATTTGGAGCCATCTGTATAGATTTTTAGGTGCTCAGCATACCTGTTATCAATATGAATGAGAGTTTCTGACTTAACAAGCTGTGGTGAGTCAGTTTTCGTTAGGGTCTTTGATAGGGTTATGTCGACATCAACAGGTCCAATGGTCCAGGGCCGTGTTTTGGACGGTCTCAGGTCTGCTACAGGGGTCTTGTCGAGACCGGCATCCTCAAGCAGGGTCTTAATACTGGCCCGAAGGGGAGAGCTACATGCTTTCGCTTGAGTATTTTACCCTTGATGAAGGCGCCTGTCCCGACAAGTTGATTTACGGGGTTTGAACCACGCCGGACATGGCTCGGGCCCAGAAATTGATGGACTGCTGCTTGCGGTGCAGACTCAGAGGCAGCATGCCCGCCTCCTCCTCAAGCATGGCACTAGTGGTACATTTCAGGGCCCTCAGAGCTATCCTAAGTTCCTTGTTCTGGATGACATCTACCATTTTAAGGGCGTTTTGCGTTGCACATGCATAGATTTGGGCCCCATAATCTATCTTTGGACGTATAAGATACTTGTAGAGAAGTACGAGGCTATTTTTATCTGAACTTGTGCCTCTTAACTTTCTCATTAAATTTTTAAGTGGTTAATACAATTTAACTGTTTATCTAGGTACATACCTAGAAATTTCACCACTTTTTCAAAAACAATTTTGGTGCCGCCTAAATATGAGTCCAAAGAGTGCTTAATTTGATCGCCAAATAACATACCTACTGTTTTGGTTTGTGAAATTTTAAATCCCCATTCTATTGACCATATCCATATGGAATCTAAACCTGCTTGAGCCCTCTTTTGCAGACGTGACATATTAGACCCCTTTAACCAAGTGCCGGAATCATCGGCAAACTGGGAGATAACCATTCCTAAGTCTTTGACGGTTTCAGGAAGATCATTGACGATGAGGGAGAAGAGAGTTGGGGATATTACGGATCTCTGGGGGGTTCCGCGGTTGGTTATGGTTTCATCTGATAACTCCCCATCGACTTCGACCTGAATTTTCCTGCCTTCTAGGAAAGCTCTGAGTAATGAAGCAGTATCCAGTGTTTCCATGATCAGCTAGCTTTTTTAAGATGCCAAAGGTCCAGGTTAAATCAAAGGCCGCCTGAAGGTCCAAAAAATAGCTAACACTGATTAGCCTTGATTTTTTGCAGAAAGAATATCGTGTTGTAGTCTTGCTAGCTGATCAAGAGTTGAACGCCCTTTCCGAAAGCCAGACTGGAAGAGGTTCAGAATATTTTTAGTTTCCAATAAGTGCTCTAATCTGTTTTTGACCATAATTTCCAATAATTTGCCTGAATGAGAGGTGAGATTTATTGGGCGATATGATTTTGGATCACTTTTATCCTTGCCGGGTTTTGGAATAGGAATCACTGTGCCTGCTTCCATTCCGGAGGGACCGTCCCTAATTTGTATACTTGATTGAATAAGTCAAGCCAGATTTTTAGAGTTATGGCCGGCATGTTCTTGAACATTATATATGATATTCGGTCTGGGCCCGTGGCAGAGTTACTCCTACTATTAATTGCATTAGTTAATTCTGTTAAAGTGAAACGTAAATTGAGAGGCGTGCTATTATTCCCAATAATGTTTTTATTCTCCGATTCAAATCGTGTTTAGTAATCCAAAGTTACCTGAGGGACATTTGAATCACTGGAGACAGATTTAAAATGTGTAACGAAAAATTGAGCCTTTTCCCTTGAGGTCGTGGCAATTTCGCCTTTATATTAAAGTAGCGGTACAGGGTTTATGCGATTTCCTTTCATTCTGTCAAACTTTTGCCAAAAATCCCTAGAATTACTTTTATTTACAACTGCTGATTCACAGAATTCTTTCCAATTTAGAGTTTTTGCATCCAAAATAACCCGCTATGCTGATTTTTTTTAGATTTTGCTCAGCGAGGTTCTTTTTAAGTAATTTTAAAGCTTTTTTCCTTTCCTATACCGCTTTAGAGCACGCCTCACTCCACCAGGGCACATTCTTTCTGGCTTTTTTCTTACCGGAGGAGACGGGAATGCTGTACTCTGCTATGGACAGGATCTTATTAGTTAAATTAGAAAAAAAACTGCTGGGGTCCTGGGAGTGAACATCTGCGAGGGAAAGATCTGAACAGAGGTACCTGAACTGAGCCCAATTTGCTTTATTTAAAAGAAATTTCTGCACCCCTAAGCTAGGGGTCTCAGTTCCTTGTACAAGATAGTTGTACACTGTAACCAGTTGTGGGAAGTGGTCAGATCCGAAGGTATCAGAGACAGTATCCCAGACAGAAGCATGAGCAAGTTTTTTTATGATTGGGCTATAAATCTGGCCTCTATAGTGTTCACAAGCTTTTTTCAATTTGGCCTGGTTACCTAGTTCTTGACCCCACGTGACCCAGTTTCGAACCCGTTCTAAATATTATTGAAACAAATGTTCTGAGCGAGTTTCAAGATTGGGCAAAAAATATGACTTCAAGAGTGTTCAAAAGTTTTTTCTTAATTTGACCTCGTGACCTAGTTTTTAATCTCACATGATCCAGTTTCAAACTCGTCCGAGATATCATAAGAACAAATGTTCTGGGCAAGTTTCATGAAGAGTGGGCAACAAATGTGGCCTCTAGAGTGTTCACAAGCTTTATAAAGTTTTCAATATAGCCATATAAGGAAAACTGCCCCGCCCCCTGGCGGCCATGTTTTTCAATGGAATGGAACAATTTTCGAACTCCTCGCAGATATCATATGAACAAATGTTCTGAGCAAGTTTCATGTTGAATGGGCAAAGAATGTGACTCCTAGAGTGTTCACATGCTTTTTCTATAGCCATATAAGGAAAGCTGCCCCGCCCCCTGGCGGCCATGTTTTTCAACGGAGCGGAACGATTTTTCAAACTCGGCCAATATATCATAAAAACAAATGTTAAGAGCAAGTTTCATGTTCATTGGGCAAAAAATGTGACTTCAAGAGTTTTCACAAGCTTTTTCTATTGCCATATCAGGAAAACTGCTCCGCCCACAAGGGGCCATGTTTTTCAACGGAACAGAACCATTTTCGAACTCGGCCGAGATATCATAAGAACAATGTTTTGAGCAAGTTTCATGTTGATTGGGCAAAAAATGTGACTTCTATAGTGTTTACAAGCTTTTTATTCAAGTTGACCAAGTGACCTAGTTTTTGACCCTACATGACCCAGTTTCGAACTCTTCTGAGATATCATTTGGACAAATATTCTCAGCAAGTTTCATGAAGATTTGGCAACAAATGTAGCCTCTAGAGTGTTCACAAGGTAAATTTTGACGACGAACGACGAACGATTCACGACGCACGACGCATGACGGACGACGGACAAAAGGCGATCACAAAAGCTCACCATGAGTACGTTGTGCTCAGGTGAGCTAAAAAAAAATGAAAACTTTAATTTCTTCAAGAAAACAATGTTCTTCTATTTAAACAAAGCATATGTCGTATTCCAGTGTCGCCAAAAGTGACAGAATGGAGTCTACGGGGGTGTTAAAATCTTCCCCAATTACGAATGTAAAGAACGGACTGGTTGACAGTTGTATCATACTATCAATATCTGTCCCGAGTCCTTCACCTACAAAAATAACAATTACATCGTTGTATTTCAGATTTGTCCGTATCTTCCTCGTTAAATTTGCCCTGCGAGAAGATTACTGCAGCTTTTCGCCGCGAGTTGCCTGAATTGGCCGTCTGAAATTCATTCGATATCTCCTGCAACAAGGAACTAATGGTACCAGTCGAAAACTGCCCACCATTCATGCACGTTTCTTTTTTCTGAATGTGTTTGTACGTAACAGGAATCACTTCTTGCTTGTCCTGAATTGGTCAAAATCGAAAACTGTCTCTGCATAACTTTCGTGTTGTGACATACTGACCCTGGTCTGGTTGACATCAGTGTGAAAATTTGCTATCAGATCCTCTGCAGTTTTCAGCATTGTGTCCAGTTCATCGTAATCGAAGGTGGAAAGGTCAAACGCCAAGACAACGTCCGAGTAGGCTGTTGTACAACCTACTATTGTAAACGAAGGTTTATAGTCTAAACGATGTAGTCATTTGTGTTTCAAAAGAACCAAATTTTGTCTTAATACCAAGCAAAATGTAAATAACGTATCTCAAGAAAAGACAATATATAGACGCTTCCACAAATGTCAATCATATTCAAATTAATTTGCAATATTATTTAATCATCGCACTTGAATATAATATGTTAAGCGGTTAAACTATTTCATACAAAAGAGCACGTGCATAATGTTTATAATAGTCAAATTAGCACGTGGTAATGTTTGTGATTTTCGATGAATGGAAGTTAATCCTTTACCAATAGCTGGGGAGGAGTTTCAATTATCCGTGGCAAACTCCGGATCAGTTTATCGCTACATGAAACATTGGTAAATTCCTTAACCATTTTTATATACATCAAACTTTGATAATTGTAAGCAACCCAAAAAAACACACGTCAAACCAAGACCTACGTTCGCATCTATACATGGTTGTTTTCTGGACATTCCGAACCGAGTCGTTGCCATGCAGTGGAAACACGTTCAGTGGGGAGCCACTGACTTCCAGAAGCTCGTTATGAAACACAAACTCCCCGGACCCAATGCTTACGATTCGTATGTTTGGATAGGACGAGCTTAGCAACGTTGCTTGATGTACAGTGTCCAGTGATGCGCTTGACATGCAGTCCGTAATGATAATAACGTATCTGTCCACGTCAGATCGCCCACCGTTAGTCGTTAAGAAGTAATTTTCCCTCACAAAGGCCAACGCTTTCCCGGTCAAGGTTGCATCAGTTATTGTAACATTGTCAACATCGTCTACGATTGTAACCTTGTCGTATACGTTGTTCATGTGGAAAATAACATGGGGATCACGCGCATACTCAACTAGACTGAATCGGAAGTGGCTTGGGTCAAGCGAAAACTGGGAAATAAAATATTTTATGAAGTCCTTCTCTTCCTCAAAGATCGTTCCAGTTTGACTTTCGGAAACGTCAACAACAAATACTTTATCTGCAATTTTATACGGCGAACACTTATCTGAAAAAGTAGCAATTATCAATATAAATGAGTCAAAGCAGCTGAATAATGAAAACAATACGGTTATCGTTTAACCATCCACCTTAAGCATTACACAAGTACACAGAAAAAAAGTCGACTTTGACGCTTCTATTAGAGTCTGTATCATGTAATAGCGTTAAGTACATTGCATATGATAATCGTTTATTTGACCGCCAAAAAAAGTCTACCCACGAGTTCACAGTCCTTTCCGCTCCATCCATCATTGCATATACAGCGATAGTCCGTTCCACTGCTGACATCTTCCACACACTCACCATTGGTGCAATACAATCCACTGCTGCAGTCTGAGAAAAAAAAACTTTTTCTTTTTAAGGTGCGATTGTATTGTGATTTTTGGTAAATTTGAGAAAGTCATCTTGTTACTTCTATTTGTGTCGATCTCGTATATGAGATTTAATTTAGTTAATAATAGACAAAATTGATTGCGAGATAATGATAAATAAAAAACATATGGTTTTGATGTAAAATAATTTATGAATATATATATTATAATCCGTACATGTTTTATGTTTCTGGTGAAAAACCAAATTGCTCTTGTTTTGTTAGTTTATTATAAGAAGCATGAAGGTGATTCGAAGGCTTGAATAAGTTGATGAAAAACATCTATCATCGTTGTAATTTTTTCAATATTTAGTTATTTCATTATTGTACTTTCATTATCAACATTATTTCTAAAATATCATCAGGGTTATTATTAATATTGTTTAACAAACTTCTCACATTTCTCATGATATGAGTTTAAAACAACTTCATTTAAACAGAAGACTCAAGCAGTCTTCGTACTTCATACCCATAAGATTGCAGTTTTTTCCTTTCCATCCGAGGGAACAGCTGCACGAGTAGTCTGTGTGATCGGACGTCGGTGAGCATGTTCCTCCGTTGAAGCAATATCCCGACCAAGAACAATCTGATTAATTTTTTAATTGTTTTATTAAATGCAGTAATACGTATGATAAAACCGACATCAATTATCGTTTACTTACGTGTATTGACGTATAAATATAATAAGGTAACGCGTGAAGTTTACTATCGCTTCCTGTCGGAAACATTACCAGATATATGCTCTAAAACTAAAATTCAGACATGTTGATATTAGTTGAAACTTGCTGCAAATAGGATAATATGTTTTATAAACGTAACGAAACACGGTCATTATTATGCAAACAAACGTATCGACAGACCGACCACGTTGCAATACTTTTCCATCCACCCATTCTGACATTCACATCTGTAATCGTCTCCTCCACTGGCGTCATCAAAGCATGTGCCTTTAATGCTACAGTATACGCCACTCGCACAGTCTGTAATTAAACAGCGTCGCAAGACTTTTGGCGACAAAAGAAAATAAAAGCATGTGAATTATGAGTGCAATTTTGCCGAAAATGAAACATTTCTTTGAAATAGTTCAATTTGCCACCTTTAAACTTGATAATATGGTTTTTTATTTAATATTATACTGCATCATAATAAAAATTATGTGTAAGTAACGAACGAATATTTTTTCAAGCTAATTATCATATTCAAACGGAATTATATACATGCCAGATAACAAGTCAATCTGCAACGAGCCATGTAGAATAACCGATCAAGCGTGGTAGTTAGGAGCATCGATTGTTATCGATTCGTAGCCTACTGAGACAAAGTAGGTTATACGATGCTTTATCTCAACTTTCCATACTAGAGTTCAAAATTAATACATTGCAGTAATTTGTTGTCAACAAATTAAGAATAAAAATCGGTAACAAGAAATAACAATTTCGCAACGAGTCAAAAATAACCTATGAAGCGCATTAATTTAGTGGCCACCCAGATAAGGTTACGCATGCGCAAATAAATTCCTTCTTTGTTACATATAAAATATTCAAAATTTGATCTCACTTTTCACCATGACCAAGCTACTATCCAGTAACGCTGAGGATGTGACTTCCGTTTTGGGGTAATTAGACCTTTAAGAGAACCCAACCCTTTCAAATTTGAATAAAAACCACAATTTTCATCAATCTGATCTATTTCGAGAAAGAACATGAAGTCCTATTACACTGGTTTAAAGATTTATTGGAAAAAAAAATGAAAATGTCGCATATAATGGTGTTTTTAGGCAAAAATTTAGACGGAAAAAAAAGTACTTGGGTACATCTGGAAAACATGATTTTAACTCAGAATTAAGCATAAGTTTGAGTTTTAATAGGCATAGCAGATACAATATATAAAGTCAGAAGTAAAAACAATCTTCATCGGCATTCTAAATGTTACAGAATAGGTTTTTAATCCGTTTTGAACCAAATTTTTGTTTAAGAGTCTGCATTTTCGGGGGTAAAATCCATATAAATGTAGCATTTCAGATGCCATTTGACCCCAGCAAAGGGTTTGTTTACATAACAGTCAACAGATTTGACCTCCTGTCACACAACAAAAAAAGAATTTGACCCAAAATGTCAATGCCAGATATTAATTAACAGTCTTCTGTCACACCTAAACCTGTGGGTGAGGTCAGCCGCCTGCAATCTTCAATCTGTTTCAGGTACTCTCTGCTGAGTAATCTGTTAAAATAAAAAGGTTTTCTGTGCATGTTTACTCAATATTGTGATTACTAGTGTAACTTTGATACAATAAGTGTACATATACAATGGTTTACAAAGTTTTATTTACTGCGATAAGGCTAGTCGCTATGCCGGCTTCAGATTGTCGAGCTCATGTGCGAACAGTTCAGTTCAAAAACGGGTTTGAGAGTCCCAACAAGGGTTAAACTCTCGCTTTTCCTACTGGTGTTGATAAGAAGAATGCCAGGCTGGAAAAGAAGTCATTAGATAGTAGAATACATGACAATAATCATATACTAACCTTCAAAGATACCGATGGTACGGACACGACTGTGTCAGCTTTACGGCCCCGCCCAAACGCTCCAGTGTAGTTGGCAAGTAAAGTAGTTGTGATGACTCGTCACTTCACCCAGACTTGTATACCAATGAGTTGATGGTTCCGGCTGAGGTCCTGGTTCTTTTCAACACTGCATTTAAACAACATACTCCAGTTAAACCTTAAAATTTTGATGCCGCTAACTCCATTAGGTGGGGTCTAGGTTGGCATGAGCGGCTTAAGTGTTTTATGCATACATTTCATGTATTTTTCAGCTGAAAGCCTGATTGAATTACAATTACAAAATAAAATATGAACTAAATAGGATCTGTTAACTTTGCAAATTAGGAAAATTGGTATTATTCAAAGTAGGCAGGTCGGACGGTCATCATGGCCAATGCATCGGCCAGTGCGGACACGACCTTTGCGGGCATTATTGTCAGTTACAGGTTCTTAAACTAAATATTCAGGATTACAACACAAGGTATTATGACATAAATGAGAGAATTGTTGAAACTAATGCAAATTAATGTCAAAATGATACTGAAAAACAACACGAGGAACACAATGGGTCTCGGATTGTCACTCTGGTGGATATTTTGCTTTAATTTTCCCATATTTACCCCCCTAATGCCCCCTAGTGCAACCATCCCATAAAATACAGCCCTAAATGGGGTCAAGGTGGCATCTGGCAGTTATTCTTTCCAGTACAGTGTGTTTGTAAGAGTCCATTTTCAAAATCTTTGCAGACGACTAATCTTATGGGAAGTTTTTAAAAGTGAATGTTTGCTGTTTTGAAGAAGGACCCTTTCAGGTTTCAATTTACTGACTCGTAGCCTGTAAAGAAAAGAAGTCGTTTTCTGCGATATCTGTTTTGAAAATTACTCTCTCAAAAGACCGTTGCCTTCCGCCAGCAGGCTAAAAAACGACAATACCCATAAACATACGCGCAGCGATTTCAGGCATATACTATCCATTGAAACCCAGCATATGTGCCAAAAGGCTGATAGTTTCTTCTGACGATCTGTAAGGACGTGTTATCCTCGCTAATTATTGAAATACAATCGAAATAAAGTCTATATCTTACAACACTGTCTTTAAATATCTTTACGGAAAATGCATGTATATTAGAAATCAGTATTTAAAAAAATAATATACATTAAGACAGATATTCAATAAGATGACCTACCAACAAGTTGACAGTTTCTTCCTGTCCATCCCATTTAACAATTGTACGTGTAATCCAGATTGTCAGAGGTTGGAGAGCAAGTCCCGCCGTTCATACAATACTCGGACCAGGAACAATCTGTCATTGAAAAGTAACTGCACAATAACTATTCAGTTATTCACACCAATTTGCTAAACGTCTACATTTTCATGATTAATAAAAACAATCGAAACTCCAAAAGTTTCAATGTAATTTCACTGTGTATAACATTGTGAATTCCAGAACTGTGCATTTTTTAAACAAAAATCTGCAGAAAATGCATGGCAACAGTAATTTATTTTCTATTTTATAATATAATACATATCGCTGTACATAGCAGTACTTAATTCAACAGTTGTTCATCAAACACGCGAATTAAAATAAGAATCCCTTTCTTTTCAACCTGCCAAAAAAAAAAATCTTACCGAGCTAGCTTAATCAAATTGCAGAGTGAAATTAACATGAAAAGATATTCATACATATTTCATGCATTGAGTTAATGCATGGATAACTACAAGTAAAATCACTATATTTTAGCGATAATAGTTACGGACATTCATGCATCTTCACGTAAAAAACGTGTCTGCAACAATACGCTTAAATTCGTTACCGATTTTCCAACACGTGTTTCCTTTCCAGCCGGAAGGACAACTGGAAGTGTATTTTGTGTGGTTAAATGAGTTAACCGGACTACACGTGCCCCCATTTTCACAATGTCCAGCCCACAAACCATCTGCAAATTAGTATGTGACTGCTAAAATATTTATGTTGATCCGATAACGTGATTTTAATCGTTTAAAACCTCACTATATAATGTGATAATATAGATATATATATATATAACTTGTGTATTGTCTATAAATTATATTATGTCGGTAGGAATAACGATAAATAATAGTTTCAGCTCGTTAATTAATTTCGTGTATGTGTCATATGTAATATTTTATAACTATTGACACAGAAAATATTCCAAGATACAACCAATGAACATTATACACCATAAGTATAACAGACGTGGAAACAGTCATTAAAATGTTCATTACATATGACATTGCTATGTTAACATGAACCAGGCACGTTTATATGTCATAACTGCTTCTTTAATACACATGATTTGCTATGCATTAATATAAAAATCTTTGTCTGAAACAAAACGTTTCGTTTGCTAAAAATCTCGCAAATATTAATTTCAATAATACACAATCTATTAAATATATGTATAATGATATCCGCATACATTTACTCCCAGTAATGTACGTTTTGCCTGGACATTCACGAACACAATTTGTCTAATACTAGTATTTATTAATATACGTACATACACATACAATAGCTATTCGTTAAAATAAAGTCGATAGTACGGTAAGACCTAGAACAAAATAAAAGTGGTTTGCACTCGTCAATTTTAGGTGAATAAAAGATTCAAATAAACAGCGTTTTTAAAATAGAACATTTTCAAGAATGTTCTTTAACCTTCAGTCTGAAGTCAAAGAATGGTTTGGTGAATACAGGTTCTGTAATGCGAAAGCTATTTTGTATGATATTGTATGCAATATGTAGCGTACCACATTACCTCCGGGATCATAGTATTGGTACGCTCCAGGGGGTGCTACGTTTGGATCGATATGTATAAGAAGTAACGTCTAAGTCGCAATCAAGGCATTTATGATGACAACCTGAAGAACAAAAAAATACCTTACTGGCGAATTTATATTTTTCATTGTTCACAAAGATTCCAGAAAAAGAGGGCTGCATTATATACAGAAACGATGTAAGAATCGTACGTACGATTTTAATTTATTGATTTATATATTAATGTTATATTGTTTAAATGCGCGTCATTGTATGACGCCGCCATGTATATATTTTAGCGCGACGTCGCACGTTCGCGCCTTACGTATTTTCACGTCATGTAATTTTGGAAACGATGTTGAAACATTAAGATTCAAATCGATTTGCGAGGCTAGAATTATTAGGGATACATCATATTCGGTAAATAATTATCTATTTATTACTATTTAAAGTATATGTGTTAGAAAGATTTACTAAACATTGTTATTAATATAACACTATAACTTCAAATATTATTTGTACATTTATTTATAGATCTTCAGTTTAGAACTAGTACGGAACGATTTCCATTTATAATGTTCGGTTGTACTATATTCTCTACTTTTATTATTGCCGTTGTTGTTATACGGAACTGTTTGTCATCTATAATGCCCGGTTGTGCTATATTCTCTACAAATATTATTTCTATTGTTTTTATTGTTATCGTAGAGAATCGTCATGGTCGTCGCCATTGTGTCATCAGAATAAACAGAAACAAGAGGTCCATGATGGCCCAAAGCGCACACCTGAGAACTGGTACAGATAATACTCTTTTGACAGGTTTTAAAATTAAGGTATTTGTACAATACGCAGAGGGGAATAGGATCAATTTTGATTTAAAAAATCGATGAGTGCAATGGGCTAACTAAAGTACGAGTTGGGTAGTGGATGTGCGTTTTTTTTGCTAATGGTTCTCAAATCATTTTTCTCGATATATACCTGACCCCTTTTCATTAAGTCATTTACAATTCTGGAAAATGCAGAAACAGTATATTTTGATGTCTTTTTCGCAAACAGTTTTGAAGAACTAATTGCAGATTTTAGTTTAGGCAAATTTTGTAAACATTGAATAAAAAATCGTGTGTGCAAGCCAATCATTGATAACTTATTGATCTCTTTTTCCAAACACAAGGGGCAATAACTCTTGTGTTTCTGGCTCGTTCATTCTTTTCTTCGACTTCACCTGTAGTCTTACGTTCATAGACAAACGGTAAACGATTGGTGAAGATTGGACGAAAAATGAAGTCTCTATCTGAATAATGTCCATTTTTGCATATTTTTTTCACAAACAAAGGGCAATAACTCTGATGTTTCTGGTCCGATCTTGCTTATATTCAACTTCAACTCTAAACTCATGGTAATAGACAAACTTTGCAAGATTGGTGAAGATTGGATGAAAAATGAAGTCTCTATCGTGAATAATGTCCATTTTTGTATATTTTTTTAATAAACAAAGGGCAATAATTATGGTGTTTGAAACACGGTCTGGACCATTTTGGGCGTCTTCTGAGATCTGATGTTCATACACAAACTTTGAAAGTTTGGTTAAGATTGGATGGAAAATAAAGTCTATACATTGGAAAGGGGCATTTTTGCACTTTTTTGCATGAAAAAGGGGCAATAACTCTGGTGTTACTCGTGTGATCTGACCCAATAACAATCCCAACCGAGATTGTATGGTTATACACAAACTATGCAAGTTAGGTCAAGATTGAATAAAAAATGTAGTATAAATCGCGATAACGGTCTAAATTGTTGGCGGCATACTGACGGTGGACGACGGGCGATGGACGACGGACGACGCCGGACAGGACCCCTATACCAACAGCTCAAAACAGACGCATTCTTGATTATCCAGCCCTCGCAACAATCGATGTAACACTCTTGACAGAGACATATATTGTAAATCATCTGTGGAATTATTGAATATATTATAATTATAAACCGTGTGTAATACTTTTCGTCTTTGTAAAACACGTGTTATGACTTACATAGCGTTTCAAAATCTTGCCGAGTGGTTAGCGTGATATAAGACATAAATTGTGAAACATACTGTGTACATGTACCAAAACGAGACAGAGAAAAGATGGACTGCAATAGGAACACTCCATCCTGCGAAGATTTGGTATGGGTGTTGGTAAGTGTGGATCCAAAATTGTAGAATTTGACTATGCCAAGTAAATTTATACTGAAAACAATGAGTTTTGATTCTTCAGATTGTTGATGACACGTGATAAAATCTCGATCGTAGTATTACGCTAAGATTAATTTCAACCTAAAGATAAAAAAGGACATAAACGGATGTGTTTTCGAAATTTCATTTAGATATTGTCCGCATGACATGTCAAAATAGCAGTCGAAGTCGAAGAAACAACCCATATTTTATCATCTAAATTTGGCATTAATTTAAAACACTAAACGAAGTAGTGTATGCATAACAAACTGGTAGCATTTAATGACGATTCACGTTTTTGTACTAAATAACTAATTGGTAAACAAAAAATCGCCACGAAGTGAACCCGAACGCAGCCCTTAAAACTAAGACGTGACTTGAAATAGGGGACCACAGGAACAAGACATCGGGCAATACGGGACTTGGCTTAGATGAATTCCGGGACGAGACAAAGGGAGATACCGGAACTTAGGGAAATACCGGGACGTGACAAAGGGGACTACGTGACTTGACATATGGGAAAACCTGTACCAGACAACGGGAAATACGGGACGGGACATAGAGGAATACGGGACTTGACAAAGAGAAATAAGAGACTTGTCTTATTGGAATACTGGGAGGGGATATAGATGAATACCGGAAGGGGACATATAGGAATACCAGGAAGGAACATAGAGGAATACGGGACATGACATAGAGCAATATGAGACTTGATTTACAGGAATACCGGGAGGGGACATAAAGGAATGCCGGGAGGGGACACAGAGGAATACGGGACTTGTCATACAGGAATACGAGACTTGATTTAGAGAAATTAATACAAGAATTGACTAAAAGGAATACGAGATTTGACTTATAGGAATACCGTAAGGGGACTTGGCATAGAGGAATACGGGACTTGGCATGGGGGAAACTAGACTTGACATAGAGGAATACGGGACCTGACATAGAGGAATACGAGACTTGACATATAGGAATACGAGACTTGGCTTTGAGGAATACGGGACTTGACATAGACGATACGAACCTTGAAATAGAGGAATACATAAAGTGATCTATAGGAATCGAGACTTGACATAAAGAAATACGAGACTTGACCTAGAGTAATGCTAGACTTGACTTAAAGGAATACGATACTTTACTAAGAGGAATACGAGACTTGAAATAGAGGAATACGGTACTTAACATAGAGGAATACATTACAGTTCGTGACTTAGAGGAATACGAGACTTGACTTAGAGAGAAATACGGGACTTGACATAGGGAAATACCTGGACAAGACAACGGGGATTACCGGGACGTGACTTAGAGGAATTCCGGGACGAGACATAGGGGAATACCGGGACGTTACATAGGGGAATACAGTTTAGAAAAATTCATGCGCACATTGTTTTCTAAAAGCATTGCATAATACTGAGTAACAATACGCTTAATACTTACTGCTGTCTCTTGCTCCACGTTTTACAATGTTGTGATTATCATCATCCGGGCTGGCTAAACACTCTGTAAGCATTGATTATCGTAGTAAACGTGTTTCGATTCAAAGAAACTGTCTGATTAGTGTAATTCAAAATTGAATTGTGTTGTTTTAACTAAATATTCAGCATAACTGAATATGCTTGTAAACTTTTTTTAGGCTTTATTTCTGTACAAAACGGACAACTTAATGTCCGACAAAGTTTGTGGCAGTGCAGAATTGGTAACCAAACTTAAATTCTTCACATGTACGTTAGTAGTATTTTTAACGATATCAACATTATATTTGGTGTTTGATAAATAGAGGATATTTATCTTTAAATTAAGACAATGTCTGTCAAGATTTAATAATATTACAATACACCACAGGTTAGAAATGTTCGATAAACTAATTTATCCTGTTTTAAGCTATGGTTCAGAGATATGGGGGCTTCATAACAGTATCCAAATAGAGCGAATACATTAAAATTTTTGTAAAGAATTACTAGGAGTCCGAAGACAAACACAGAATAACTTTATATATGGTGAATTGGGAAGAACACCTTTATCGGTTAGACATGCACTTAATGTAATTAAATATTGGCTGAAAATAGTACACATGCAATCTATTAAATATGTTAAAATTGTTTATTATATCATGTACAGAGAATTTGATATTTATCCCAATAGAAAATCATGGGTATATATGGTTAAAAATTTATTAGGAAATTGTGGTTTTAATGATGTGTGATTAAATCAATGTGTTGGGGATGTAGATGTCTTTTTAAGTATGTTTAAAGTCAGAGTAACCGAGATATATTTTTACAAAGACGGAACTCTGAATTACGTGAATCAAGCAGTACTAAAACGTACATATTGATATCAGATTTTAAATTTCAACCCTATTTAAATGATGTAAATATTTCCAAGTATAGAATGGCCCTCTCCAGATTAAGAGTATCTGCACATAGACTTAAAGTTGAAACTAGTAGATGGCATAAACCAACAGCTATACCTTATGAAGAAAGAAAATGTTACTTATGCAATGTTCTTGAAGATGAATACCATTTTATCCTTGAATGTACATTGTATCATGATGTTAGAAAGATTTACATAAGCCCATTTTATTATCTTAGACCAAATATGATCAAATTTATAGAATTACTTACCTCTCAAAATAGCAGTGTTAATAAGAAATTGGCAATGTTTATTTATAAAGCTTTGCAAATTAGAAAATTCTTTCTATACGTATTATGACTAATGTATGATGTTGATTATACAATATATATACCACCTCTCGCTTATTATCAATTGCTGAATAATTTCGATATTTGTTTGATAAATGTTTATATATGTAAACATTGACATTCAGTATGGATGTTATGGGTGACCTTTGACTTTGTTTTTATGCATATTATTATACCTTCATTTGTATACTCATGGGCATATTGCCCACTGCATTACTCAATAAACTGTAAATTGTATTTGTTAAATGCAGTGTAAGATCGTATTTTATTTCATGAGTGGTCATAGAAACAATATTTTAACGAGTGGCGCAGCCACGAGTGAAAATATCTAGTTACTATGACCACGAATGAAATAAAATACGATCTTACACTATATTAAACACATCGTATTTCTATTTCATGCTTTAGAAAGATAAATTAAAAAATGCGGGAGATATGCTGGAGCGTCACATGTTTTGTGTATTATGACGTCATAAATATGACGTCATTATGATTCCAAAATTGTCGCTCACTGCTGTAGTGGGAAAATAGCGCCACACTTACTGCGTCGTTGTCGCTTAATTATATTGGTATTGAATTTTATTACGTGGTTTCTGTTATTTAAAAAGTCCGATGTTTACACTGACGATAACGGTAATCACATACTTTAAAAAAATAAACATAAAACAAAGTTAAAAGTAGTTCCATATAACCAAGAGTGAAATGATCAAACGTTATCATTTCACTCGACCTAGAGTGAAATGATCGGATTATCATTCACTGGTATTCTCCACTCATTCACCGCATAGAATGAAATAAAAGCAGATATTACATGAAAATGCGCGGATATTTTGTGCACACTGTGTTTGAATTCCACAGCAAAACATCTAGTACGCAAAGAACAAAATCATGAAATTAACTTTTTTTAAATTTATTCGTGCATTTATTTCAATCACTGTAGATCTAATAATAATATAATAATAATTTAGCAATGAAACGAGAACTTACGCCATGCCAAAAGAAAAAAAGCAAAATAATGCGTTAACAACATTTTTATTTTAAATAAAATGTTATTCCTTCCATTTATCCACAAGTTACCGGAACAATAAACATAACAGATTTAAGAGTTTTATTTTGACGTTTTATATGTTTATTATGAAGTGTGGAAACACTATCGGTACCTTAAATGGCTCGAAACGGGAAGTAACACGGACTGTAGATTAAGTTTGATATGGTGGCAAGGCGCATTGTTTGCATTTGGATCAATGCAATTTTGTAAGTGTGGCACTATAATTTGAGCAATGCATACCAGTATTATGTTTCTAACAAGTATACTTGTATAACATTATGTGTACCGATTGATGATGCCATTTAGGCACAACCCGCTTCACGGGACATGTAAAAATTATGATCGCTTCCTTTAATGTCTATAAGAATTACTATGAGTTACTTCCAACGATACATAATAATGTTACACACATTCGAAAAAAATTTTTTACAGAGAACTCACCTGAACATTATGCACCATGTGCATGTATTTTCAAATACCTACCAGCCACTTTTGCAAACAGGAAATGCATAACTTTTGAAATTAATCTGCTCATTAAATATGCGACTAACATAATCCTTCTTATAAGCGAATTACAACAAAAAAGACAGTGACATGAACACTTTTATTTCTGTTATAATTTCAACACTAAAATAACTGATTGGTTCAAATTACTATAATGAAATAAGGATAACATACTTTAAATATATCACGTCCATACAAAATAAAAAATGTTACATTTCCAGACATAGGAACGTTTATTTTATTGTGTAAAATAAATTGAAAATTTAAAACTGCCAAACCATATTTAAATGACAACGCTCTGGGCATGGTTTTACTGAAACAAAATCTGATTTTGTGAAACTGTCAATTGAGTCAAAGATATGTTTTAATGCCGTATTTAAACTAAATACTTTACTAGATCTTCTTTGATAGCAGTAGATTTCGTTCTTCTCTTTAAACAAAGCAAATGTCGTATTCCAGAGTCGCCAAAAGTGATAGAATGGAGTCTACGGGGGTGTTAAAATCTTCCCCAATAACGAATGTAAAAAACGGACTGGTTGACATTTGTATCATACTATCAGTATTTGCATTGAGGCCTTCGCCTACAACAACAACAGTCACGCCGTTGTCTTTCAGAGTTTGGGCTGCACGATAAACATGAACTACATCACCCATGTTAATTTTGCACTGGGAGAAAATAATGGCAGCTTTTCGTCGAGAAGTATTGGAATTCATTCGAAAATTATTCGATATCTCCTGCAACAAGGAACTTATGGTACCAGTCGAACACTGCCCACCATTCATGCACGTTTCTTTTTTCTGAATGTGTTTGTACATAATGGGAATCATTTCATTGCTTGTCCAGAATTGGTCAAAATCGAAAACTGTCTCTGCATAACTTTCGTATTTTGACAGACTGACCATGGTCTGGTTGACATCAATGTGAAGATTCGCTAGCAGAACCTCTGCCGTTTTCAGCATTGTGTCTAATTCACCGTAATCGAAGGAGGAAACGTCAAACGCCAAGACAACGTCCGAGTAGGCTGTTGTACATCCTATAATTGTAAACAATAGTTTATAGTCTAAACGTTTTTTTTTTGTAGTCATTTGTATTTGAAAAGATGCAAAAGGTAAATAACGTATATCAAGAAAGACGTTTGATATATAAACCATTGGTAAATTGGATAACTATTTTATACAACAAGCTTATGTACACCAAACATTTGAAAATTTAATAAAATAAAATACACACACACACAGACACGTAGAAGAATGACCTACGTTCGCATCCATACATGGTTGTTTTCTGGACGCTCCGAACCGAGTCGTTGCCATGCAGTGGAAACACGTTCAGAGGGGAGCCACTGACTTCCAGAAGCTCGTTATGAAACACAAACTCTCCGGACCCAATGCTTACGATTCGTATTTTTGGATAGGACGAGCTCAGCAACGTTGCTTGATGTACAGTGTCCAGTGATGCGCTTGACATGCCGTCCGTAAGGATAATAACGTATCCGTCTACGTCAAATCGCCCACCGTTAGTCGGAAAGAAGGAGTTTCCCCTCACAAACGACAACGCTTTCCCGGTAAAAGTTGCGCCACGTATAGCTTCAGGGATTGTTACATTGTCAACAGCGTCAATTATTGTTTCGTTGTCATACGTGTTGTTGAGGTGAAAAACAACATGTAGCTCACTCGCGTAAACAACTAGGCTGAACTGGAAGTGGTTTGGGCCTAGCGGAAACTGAGATATTACATATTTTATGAAGTTCTTCTGTTCCTCGAAAATCGTTCCAGTTTGACTCTCAGAGACGTCAACAACAAACACTATATCGGCAGTTTTATACGGCGAACACATATCTGAAATTTAATAATTTTAATGAGTGCGAAGGTACAACATGAATAAATCGTGTAAGAAACTACTGCAAGCATTATAATTATACGCACATGTGACTGGCTAATGAATACAATGCAGTACCCAACAAACGAACGCACGCGGAAGCCAAGCCACAATATGTCTTTGAGACACAAAAAGGCGTTTTATATTACGCTTAATATGTATGCAAATAAGGTTAGTTAATCATTCAAAAGGGCCGGAACAATAGATAAAACAAACAACAAATCAAATGTTGAGTATATTCTTGATTTGCATGGTGTGTATGATGAAAACGCTGCAATATAATGTTATATAAAGACAACATCATAGTACAATGTAGTACATTCGACGGGGAATAAAATGAACTACATATAGCGTGGTCATTTTTACCTATCTGGCAGTTACCTCCCAGGTATCCATCCGCACATGTACAGTTGAATCCCTTTCCACCGTTCTGTAAGTGGCACTGGCCACCATTCAAGCAGTGGATTGGGCTGGAACAATCTGAAACACCAAAGCCAGTTGCCTTCAGATACAAACCATTAAGTTTCTCGCTGTGAATAACACACAGACTGTCAAACCTTTCAAGTTTTGCCATTACTATTTAAATGCATTTCCGGTTATTGTCAAGAGATCATTGTCATTTCATCACTTCGACAAGTGCTTCGAATGGTTTACCACTCGCTCTTTTGCGGAAACCAAAACAGTGTGAAGGAAACTTACGGTCTTAAATCTCTTGACATTGTCAAAAATGGCGGACGGATTACAATAGAATCTAGACAGACCACTTAACTTGAAAATTTTGCTAATCGACCACATTACAGTGTGTCCAAAAACATAGAGTAAGGACAAGAAACGTATTGTTCAATGAACAGTTAAATTAAATGTTGCTCCATTTCAGAACAAGAGCTGTCGGAGGACAGCGCGCTCGACTTTGCTTGTCGGAGTTACTGGCATTTTTTTTCTAAAACAAGAAACATGGAAATTCCACGAAAACCAATGTTTTCAAACGAAATGCATTAAAGTCAGCACATAAATAAAAACTTTAGTAATGGTAAACTTGACCTTGACTCCACCAACCCCATATGCAATCCCAAGCGAGGTCTCGATATTAGGTATCTATATATTAAGTTTCATTAAAATATCTCAATGCGTTCTCACGTTATTCAGCGGAAACCATTTTTCTATTTATTTTTTTTAGTAACAGTGATCTTGACCCAACCCACCCCATATGCAATCTCACGCGAGGTCTCGATATAAGGTATCTATGTAATAAGTTCCATTAAAATATCTCAATGCGTTCTCTAGTTATTGAGCGGAAACCATTTTTCTATTTTTAGTAACAGTGACCTTGACCCTATCCACCCCATATGCAATCCCAAGCGAGGTCTCGATATAAGGTATCTATGTATAAAGTTTCATAAAGATATCTCAATGCGTTCTCAAGTTATTGAGCAGATACCGTTTTTCTACTTTAGTAACAGTGACCTTGACCTTGACCCTATACGCAATCGCAAGTGAGGTCTCGATATAAGGTATGTATGTATTAAGTTTCATTAAAATATCTCAATGCGTTCTCAAGTTATTGAGCGGAAACCGTTTGTCTATTTTTAGTAACAGTGACCTTGACCTTGAACCCACCCACCCCATATGCTATCCCAAGTAAAGTCTCGATATAAGGTATGTATGTATAAAGTTTCATAAAAATATCTCAATGCGTTCTCAAGTTATTGCGCGGAAACCGTTTTTCTAATTTTAGTAACAGTGACCTTGATCCGACCCATCCCATATGCAATCCCAAGCGAAGTCTCGATATAAGGTATATATGTATTAATTTTCATTAAAATATCTCAATGCGTGTTCAAATTATTGAGCGGAAACCGATTTTCTATTTTTAGTAACAATGACCTTGACCCCACCCACCACATATGCAATCCCAAGTGAGGTCTTGATATAAGGTACCTATGTATTAAGAGTTATTTACATATCTCAATACGTTCTCAAGTTATTTAGCGGAAACTGTTTTTCTATTTTTAGTAACAGTGACCTTGACCCCACCAACCCCATATGCAACCCCAAGTAAGGTCTCGCTATAAGGTATCTATGTTTGAAGTTTCATTACAATTGCTTAATCCGTTCTTAAGTTAGAGAGCAGAAACAAAAAGTTGAGAAACTAGCTACGTTAACCTGTCCAAATAGCTTATATGTAAAATTTCTAAGAAGGCACATAATTTTGACAAATTTCAAACTAGAGTTATCAAAATTACCCTATGGGTTCATTTTAATATAGGGAATAAGTTTTTGAAGTTTGAATGAAATCCCTCAAGCCATTCCTGAGAAACCAGCTTACAGAAAAACTTGTCCATATAGTTATATGTAAAATTTCTAAGTGTAAAAAGGCCCATAATTTTGACAAATTTGAAACTACAGATACCAAACTTGGTCTATAGGTTCATTTTAATGTGGGGAATAAATGTTTTAAGTTTGAATGAAATCCCTCAAGCCATTCCTGTGAAACTAGCTTACCGAAAAACTTCAACCTAGCTCGGACGCCGACGCCGACGACGACGCCGGGGCGAGTAGATTAGCTTGCCTTTTCTTCGAAAAGTCGAGCTAAAAATTATTATGTTTATTTATTCAATGGAATTTAAGATATATATGTAAAAATTATGTATATAAAACATATATGTATTTTTATATAATTTATATACGTATATAACGGCAGCGGTTTTAAAAGCAAGTCTTAATATTTATAGTATACGATGTATCATGTACATGTATAACACTATGATATTTCAGGTTCGTCACCAACTACAGTAATGTCTTCAATTATTTCACACAAAAAAGATTGTGTACACCAAATGTATATTATCAGTTCGTTGTCCGTTTGTATATAATGTCCGAATATACACCTACGGTTGAACTACCTATTTGGTCGCAGTATTTAGACATGCCTGGCTGAGCACATCGGCATCGATAGTCTTTGATAGTGGAGTCATAGTAACAATCAGGACACTGGTGATAGCAATCTGAAAGAAGTACTCTTTGTTTTACCACATAGTGCCTACGAATATGTCGTGAAAAACTAAAGTGGTTTTAAGCATCGTGCAGGTTACAGTATACTAAATATTTCAGGTGTGCAATGCTATACTCTCTAAATAAATCAACACCATTTATTTGAAGACACAATTTTCTGTATAGTCACTTGCCATGACTTTATTTTTGAATAATTCTTTGTACGTGTGGTAGGAAAAACATTGTTGTGTACTAAAAATTCACTGTTTCGCTTGAAGGTTGGAGACTACATGACGAGACTTTGACAGTTGGCAGTATACCTTCAACTGGAGAGTAGCCGGTAAAAAGATGGCAGTAAAACAGTGAACTTTGATTCGCGTCGAGTTCTTTCTTACATATCACATGAC